>JAQSVV010000504.1:0-197680 GCA_036375495.1 Agrotis segetum | reverse complement strand
AAATGACAATAGCTCTATCAACAAAATTGATACCAAAGGAAACAAGCAACGAAGATAAGAACAAACTATAAATAAACAAACCAAAACAATAGAACTAGCCTAGCATGAGGTTATTGGCATGGAGGGCGAATGACCTGCATACTGAATGATTTTCATTGCATCCTTCCTCACTGGAGTTCCGCTGGGCGGGTCCCCCGTCCTTCGTTATTAGCGGAGGAAATTACCATCCGCCGACGTTGTACTAGTTGCCTTCATGAAACTATTATGCCCGCACAACAGATTATATGGTAACACTGATTGCTTCCACAGTCTAGAATAGGGAATTTCACTGCGAATTTTAGCCGGTTGTGGCGCTACAAGCGCATTGTCAGGCCTGTTGGTCTAGTGGTTAGTGATCCTGACTGCTATGCCCGAGGTCGTGGGTTCGATTCCCACCCAGGACAAATGTTTGTGTGATGAGCACGATCATTTGTTCTGTCTGGGTGTAATTTATCTATAATATGTATGTATTTAGAAATATATAAGTATGTTTATCAATTGTCTAGTTCCCATAACACAAGCTCTGCTTAGCTTGGGACTAGATAGCGTTGTGTGATAGTTGTGGAATATTATTATTATATAATTATTATTATTATAACGTAAACAACGTCAAGTGTAGCTTCGAGTGTGTAGCATAATTATGCTTAATCTGGCATAATTACAATAAATGACATCATGCGCTGGTAACGCCATCTGAGTTGAGCATTGCGTGAAACCTCCCATTAGATGAAGTTTTCTATGTGTTGGGGTAAAGGGATTAGAAATGTAAGAAGTTTTGAATACTCTTGGGAAAATCTTCATTGATTATTTCTCTGGTTTCATGAAAGATGACTGAATGAGTAATATGAAATGATAAGATCATGGGAATGAATTTTAGAAGTGTGTTTATTGTAGTATAGCCTTAGTTTAGATTTTTATAGGTGTGATAAATTAGTCATAACTGTCTATACGCGTTGCAATGCCACGCTAATATATTTTTGTTTAGTTATTTGGGACTGGAACCTTCGCACCTTTACAATTATTAACAAAAGTTTCATCGCATTCGGATCAATACCTGAGATAAATTAAAAAAAACATATGCAAACATAATTTTTATTGCGGTCGACATGTCTTTAGGTTATAACAAAATCATTATATCTAAATCATATACCACAAAGAATTAAACAAACCGTGACCTCATGAGGTTATGAGTGTCAAAACAATAAAATTAAACACAGTTCCGTAAACAAAGTTAATAAAATTTAAACTCAGATCACCTTGCTGATTGTTACGATATTATTTCAAAGAATCCGGACAATTAGATTAATTGCCCGCAAAGGAAACAAACGTTGCAGAGTTATTTTAGTTATTCCGCATATTTACAAATGTTATAAAATCATTAATGAAGGTTGTTATTTCGTTACAGGTACTAAGAGTGTTGAAGACTGAAGACTTGGTTTAAGAGGACATCAAATTATTTTTTTGAAAAACGTAAGTAAATATAATAAAAATTCTTACATCGATCCCAAGCATGCATTCCCCTATCTCGTTCAGGCATTTCCCTTTTCATTACCGCTGCTCTCAAAACGATGAAGAAAAACATAATGTGGAAAGTGACATGTCCTAGAACCAAAAATTCTAAAACTATTGATCTATACCGCCCCACACTATAGGCCTATTTTCTCTCGTTGAGAAGACGCCTATGCCCCCAACAGTGAGAACATTATGGACATTATAGATTATTATTTTTTATGGCAACAACTAATCAGCATCACTTGGCCATAAAGTTCTTACGTTGACGAAAACGTGTTGTTTATAAAGACTGATGAAAACATACAATTCCATGAATTAAACATTATATTTCAGTAAACGTTCTATTAAAGTAATTTTAAAAATTATTTCAATAATCAGCTTACCTTTATATTAAATAAAAAATCATAACAACGAACAACTTTCCAGACTTTATAACTTAGATATTTATAAAAAACTAAGTCTGAGATTTCAAAACAAAAACAACTTGCTGTCTTCAATAGAACTTCAGATAAAAGTTAGGTGATTTCGCAAAAGTTACGCACACGAATTATAATAAAAGGTACTTCTACAAACGAAATGTTTGAAATTAATGGTCTTTTAATATTAAAAGGTGAAGCCTCCTCGGAAAATCAAAGGAGAGTTCCATTCAGAGAGTTTCATTACAACTCACACGTAATAAGTTCAGGGGCGGATCATGTACAAGGGTGAACCTCTTTGGGCATCTTGCATATAATTATGTAAAGGCACCCTTTTATAGGTAATACCTGTGTCCCAGCAGTGGGAACATTTATAGGCTGATGATGATGATTTTATCAAATCATCATCTGTTTAGCCTTTTCCCAACCATATTGGGGTCGGCTTCCAGTCAAACCAGATTCAGTTGGATATCAGTATTTTACATGGAGCGACTGCCTGTCGGACCTCCACAACCCACTAACTGGGTAATACGATACCCCATGGTAAGACTGGTTGTCAGACTTTAGAGCTTCTGACTAACAGTAACGACTGTCAAAGATCTACAAATGACAGCCGGGACCAACGGCTTTACGTGCTTTCCGAGGCACGGAGGAAACTCGCTATGACAGATGGTCACCCATCCACAGATTAACCTTGGCAAGTGCGGCTTAACCCGTAAGATCGGCCTGTGCGGCTGTAATTATTTAGGCACGAGCTCCTACAAAAACTCCTACATAGTAACATTACAGTCTAACAAATAAAACCTCTTTATTTTAGGCATTTCTTCAAGTGTTAGTGTCTCATAGTACCTATTTATGGCAACGAGCATTATAGTCCTACAACTCGTGTTATATGTAGGTATGCAAATGTGCGGCCAACATGAACGGTCCATTTGGTTTCAGCGGTGAATCAATTAGTACATACTACGGAACCTCGTTATGCATACCAGACACCATCGATTACTCTGCTTACCTTACTGTTATACGTGGATTTAATATGCAGCCCGATGAGATTGATTAAAATATTCCTTTCACCTGTCTGACGAATACGTGATCTGTTTTACAAGCCACTTTAATTGCTGGCTAAAATTTATAATAGGCCTTTGATACTTATTTAAAAATAAATCATGAACGGATGATTGCTATTCAATCCGCAATTACGAATAAACTGCTTCCTTCAAAGTTTTAATCTGTGTATGTGTAAGCTCGTTTAGCTTGAAGTCTGTTAAGCTTCAACAATCAATTAACCGACCATTTACGTAAATGTTTTAACCAAGATAAGCGAAATATAAAACGTTGTAACAAAAAATTAAGGATTTAAAATCGATGCCAATTATCCAAAAATTAAACCGGAACTTTTTATCAAACTGCAAGAGCAGAGGTCAAACCATTTCTGATATTAAAAAAAGAACAACTAGGGATGGGATATAGCTATCAACGCTGACCTCAAATAGTGCTGGGACATGAGCCGCATGCGGATTGGCTGGACCTGTTGCATTCACATACTAGGCTGACTAGCGGAACACAGCGTAACTGGACTACACGAGCTGTTAACAGATCATACGCATGCACTAAATGCATCTTATTATACGCTTATATTGAACTGAATACCTGCACGAAATTAAACAATATTTTGAGAAAACAGCGATTTCCTTATAGGTATTCACTGGCCTTGTATGAGAATATGAAATTGGTTTTATTGAAACGTTTAAAAAATTGGCACATACACACTTTACAGACCGGAATAAGTACAGATGAAAAAGGAAATTGACACCATTAAACAAACCCGTTGATAAAACAAACCTTTCTTTTCGATTCAATTCAATATTTATTGTGATTGTTTAAAACCGTTCGATGGAAACCGCAAAACGATTAGTTATCATTGAATTCAGGTTACTCATGCGTGAACTATCTGTTTCCATCATAAAGGGGCGTAGCACTATCAATATTTATTTACACATGACTACCTTATCAGAACCTACCGATACAACTTCTATCAGTGTTCCAAATCTCTAATGACAATTTATACTATACATCAAATGCTAAAACCCGGTCAAGAGCAAAGCGGTTCCCGTTTGTAGGTCAAAGAAAATGTTTCCATGTTACCCATGTTTTGTAATGTATTATTCACGAAAACATTTTGACAAAAAGGAATCTAACGGAATTAAACAAAGGGGAAGGTCAGTCAAAGACAATGTAGATGGCGTGACCATAGCTAAGTCCTAATCCGACCAAAGAGGTAGTACTATTTTGAAGTATGTTCCTATAAGATTTGAACCAATGACGATGCTTGGAACTAGCTACACTAGCGCCATTCCTTTCCCAGTTGCCATCCCCATTTTTGGCAAGAATGAGACAAACAACAACTATAAATCGTTAGGAGAGAAAACTTTTTTCGATTTTATGTGTCCTATAGAGGTTTTGATACGCGATGATGTATTCAACCTCTTTACTTCGCGTACCACTGTCATCTGTGATTTGTCAAAAATCTAAAATTGTCAATACAAGTGACATCCAAAAGTAGTTATGCTATTTTTATTGTTTATTTACTGCTTTTAACCCTTTTAACTGTATTTTAAATAAGCGGTGCGGACGCAATGAAGCGTGTTACCTCTAGGCGTGGTTCAGATCATGCATGGAGAAAGTAAAGGGCCGGCATCATCGCTTCGCATACTTTCTCTCAGTTATATTGACCCTGCTAATCACGACTTGGCTTTTTAACTTACCTTTATCACATATCCTAATAACTAGAAATTCTGGTCGAGTACCGAGTAAACTACCGTTAAAACTAATATTTAAGTCCCCATCAAATCCATAGCAACGCTATTTGAACAGATGTTGTATATCAATAAGTTAATCAAAGTCTTGGCGTTGATAAGCATTCAGATAGGCCTAAAGATTACATATTCATGAATATTCTAACTCTAATTCCAGACTTGTATTAATGTGTTTCTAAACTTGGATTAACTTATTCAGGTCAATGACTGGAACCGTTTCTCATCGTCATCAACATTTATGTTCTATCAAACGCGGAATAGTTTACTAACCTCTGGTTAAACAGAATCATTAACAGCGTGTTTTTCATCTTGAACTTGAAGATCTCCAATTAGAACTAGATACGTTGACCTAACCTTTGATAGTCTTTCCAAAGTCGGCCGAATAAAAACAAAAGTTGCAATACTAGTTTTTCAAGATAGACAGGTCGATACAACCAATGTTGGAGTCCCACTTGCGATAAATTTGGCCTCGAAATTAAGAGAAGTTAACTTTCGATGTCCTACAACAACTTTACACCTGTTGATGAGTTGAATATTGTGCGGAATGTAACGGGCAAAAATATCTCAAATATTTAATCTGAATTTAAATCGCAAGTAAGTAATGATGTATAGAGGTCTTAATTTCTGAAATTCGGCATCGGATATTTATAAACGACTGAATTTGTCAAATATAAATATCAGGACAAAACCATTTTCTTTTACTTGAATTATATGGATTCGAATTGAGCCGACTCCGTCATTTCTAAATTCCTGTCTGGAATTATTGAGAGCACGATAGGACTGAAATATTTCAAAAGAAGAAAGTTCCAAAGATTTAAAAATCAGCCGCAGATGACCACTTAAATAAAGTTCTGGTGCTCCTGAATAATAATCGACTTTGAACCATCTTAGGTCGTTGCCCCCACGTTGAAAAGATCAAAATTTATCCACGCAAGGTGTACTCTGCACACCGTATCAAGTCTGCAAACATTTTGTGGCAGTGGAACTAAACTAAAGTGAACTTTGTATCGTGAAAGTTACGGGTTAAAGTAACCGCAGAGATGTTGTAGCTGAATTAAAAGTTGGCTTTATAACCGGGCTGGCCCGTGCCTCCGTGCAAAAAGTCGTCGACTCGTCTGCCGCGAATAATTATTAAAAGGGCGCGAGCGATGGCGACATCTCGTCTCGTCTCAATGTGACCCCCTCCCGCTTGCCCCACTCCCCCTTCTTTACTGTTACTTCACACTGAACCTATGCAATATGCATCTACTTCCCCACTTAGGTAACTATGAAATATGGACAAGAACAGACGCGTTATTGTCTATTTGAAGAAGTTCTCTGCTTAGCTTAACTATTCTCCAACGTTATCGGATCTCTTCAAGACATGAAAAAGTTTCTTGAAAAGTAGGTATCAGTAACAATTTGAAAGTTGTTTTTATAAGCCTAAAATGGCAGGTTTTCGCAAACAACGTTTCATCTATCATGGAATGCCATACCGACCATCAGTTAAAATTAAATCTTGCTTCAAATTAATATTCGTAACTTGTTTGATTTCGAAACTGATAAATTGTTTAATTTAGTAAGAGTCGAGTAAAGGGCATAGGGTCGATTATTTCGTGATGGACCGTTCTTCGAGTTGCTGATTAGCTATCTGCCATAATTTTACTTTTCAAACTTATCGTGAACGACTCTTGAAAAATATAATGGAATTTGAAGTTTAAAAACATAATCTAGAAGAGGAAATTGAAAACTGGACCATGCACATTTTTAGGCAATCAGGATGATAATAAAGGCTAAGACACATTCCCCACATTAGAGATGTAACTAATAGGAAAGAATAATTATTTTGCCAGACATAAAGCACATTATACCATACACTAAAATAGACAATGACGGTCCTAAGGTCATCGTCTCATGAGATTTTAATAAAGTACCTCATGCGTAACATTGTGTCACTTAAAATAGTTGTGAACGGCTAATAACAATATTTTTTTTCGGGTTTCAGAGTCACAAGCAAATTTCATCATGGTGCGCTCAGACGACAGTGTCAGATAGCCGCCGCGCGGTTTCGAAGTATGGGTGCCAACATGGGCAAGAACTCGAGCCTGCTCGACGCGCTACCCACCGCGCAGGGCACGCTGCACGTCGTCATGCTGGGGCTGGACTCCGCTGGCAAGACCACCGCGCTCTACCGCCTCAAGTTCGACCAGTACCTCAACACCGTCCCCACCATCGGCTTCAACTGCGAAAAAGTCAAAGGCACTCTCGGAAAGTCGAAGGGTGTCAATTTCCTCGTTTGGGACGTCGGCGGACAAGAAAAGCTTAGACCTCTATGGAAATCCTACACCAGATGCACGGATGGCATCATATTCGTGCTAGACTCGGTAGACGTAGAACGAATGGAGGAAGCCAAAATGGAATTAATACGCACGGCCAAGTCTCCCGACAATACGGGTGTGCCGATTCTCGTGTTAGCAAATAAGCAAGACTTACCCGGGGCCAAGGAGCCCCGTGAGCTGGAGAAGCTCTTGGGTCTGCACGAGCTGGTATCGTCGCCACACGGGTCGCGCGACGCGCACGCCTGGCACGTGCAGCCCGCCTGCGCCATCACCGGCGAGGGGCTGCACGAAGGTCTGGAAGCGCTCTACGAAATGATACTCAAGAGAAGAAAACTCGCCAAGTTGCAGAAGAAACGAGTTAGATAAACTATGAAGTGTCTCGTTAGTGTTTGTGACAAGTCAGCCGTTCGCTAGTGATGGTACGGTTCGGGAACGTTAAGTATTTTAAAATGCTCACAGTATGGATGATTTTATAACGTCCGAGATAGAAACACCAAATATTGTTTTACTATAGATGTATAACGTCTTATGAAATATTCCATCATCATGTTGCTCAAGTTATATTGAACATTTTGAAGGAAACGAATATTATAAATTAAATTAACTACTAGTCATTTTCTTTTGAAAATAGCTAGGTGGGAGATAAAGTAGTACTACACTAAATCATTTAGATATGTCCGTTTGATACGACTACTACTGGCTTACATACATGGTAAACTATAGCTTGTACAAGGCCCCTTAATCCGCGGCCAGCCTAATATGCAAATTCAACGACGAATAATTTTTAGATGGTTTTCATAGTTGCAAAAACGTGGCTCACACACAATTAAATGTGGGACCATTAGTGTTACAGTAATTAAGTAACGGTGATGCGTGCAAAATATACGGGCATTTGAAGCTAAATAGATGAAAGTGTGAAATGAATAAATTAGTAATGTCTGTGAAAACTCACTAGATTTATCCTTCTGAATGTCATATTTTAAATCATGTGTGAAATAATCTTTTGTGTGTGTAATTTATTACAACTCTAAATGACTAACTGCGTACTTCCAATCGGAATATCTACCTACCTACTTCTGTAACTTTAACATATTTTCTATAATAAACTGAATAAGTAATTTTATCATAATGTTCGTTCTTCAAATCTTTTTGTATACTTCTCTGAGTCTTTATCATTGAAATATCTGTTATGCTACCACCCCATCCCTTATTTTTGTCCTGTAAATCCTTTGCTCTATTTTTCATGTGTAGTTTAAAATAAAGTGTGTAAAGGATTTTACATTTTAATGTGATGTCATTTAGGCATTGTTTACAATATATAATTATAAAGAGGCTTGTACTAAGTTTATGTTGGGAGAGCTTCAATTTTTTGTACATACATACATATTGTAAATACTGTAGGGGAATATATAATACGAAATACACAACGTAAATATGTATGTCTTTCGAATACAATAATTAAATTGATTGTGTGTGTATTTCTACTGAACTATGAAATTACTTTTTGTTACTTTTGGTAAATAAAGCTGCTTGTTTAGCTAGCGTTTGTTTAAGCAGTCAACGAATTTGTTTCATTGCAAATAACTTATTTAACTACGCCAGTTTTGAGTCATTTAATTATAAACCGTACTGAAATGTTTACAACTTTGAATAATTAAGAAAGTAGAACTCGATTGAGAAAACTGTAAGGCTAAAATAACGATGTAATTGAAAGACTATCAAAGGCCATTGATCGTGAATCAACTTAGTGTTGATGACAAGTTTCAAGTAAAAGCTTTAAACTTCTTACAGAAGAAGATGCGTTGTCATCATGTTTATTTTCTTAGTTTTAATTAGTACCTATTTATTTATTTACTCATAGAGGTATAACTTAATGTTAAGGCGTATATATTGAATGAAGCTTTTACCATTTTATGTTAGGTACCCACTTTGTAAATATGTAAATTCCAAGTAGTTACTTGTCAATACCATGAAACCAAACATTTTTATGAGTAGAGCATGTAAATTTTGTTATTAAAGTATATTTGTTTTATTATATATCTATATACATTGCGTATTATTGTATTGTGTTTTATGGAGATACATATACGTTTTTCATATTGAACCCCGTAAATAAACTGTTTTCATTAACAAATAGTATTTTATTTTTACATCCAGATTCACTAATTTTGATGGTGGCCTGTCTCTTCAGGCGATGCGTGTAAATAATTTCCCGGATCTTCCTTATCAGTCCAGTCAGTAAACAGAGTCAAATATTCTATTTCAGCTTCAGTAAGACTACTTCGATTTTCATCATATTTTGCTCTGGAATGTAATTTCCTTCGCGAATGATTCCTCGGTATACTAAAAGGCAATCCGCTCTTTGCTGGTGGTGCATGGGCGAGCAGCAGATATCGCTCCAGTCGCTCAAACTGCCGCAGTTCCCTCGCCGCTACTTTGGCTCTCCTGTACTTCCGTCGTTCCGACTCGACGTACTGCGCCAGCGCAGCCTTAATCTTGTCACCGGTTACCGCATCTAATCGCTTTGAATAATCCATATAAACATCTTCTAAAGCCTTGGCAGTAGCTACCATGTCCATGTTTATTGGTTTCTCATTGTATATTTTTTCATAACAAAATTCTAAATGTGTCTGGAATTTTAAAACTTCAGGAGCTCCTACACAATCGTAAAAAAATCCATATATTATTTTAAAGAATTTTGCTTCTAGTTGTGAGCACTGATCTTCACTAAATAGCAATAACTTTTCAAATTCTTTAATAGTGTTAAGTGTACTGGCACTATCCTTCGCAATAATTTCCTTAAAAAGTTTTATACCCTTCTTTAAAAATGTGGCGTGTGGTGTCAACGCAACCACATGAGTGAAATGATGCAGATGCTGCTGCTCTATGCCATCAAACAGTTCCATCAAGTCATCAGGGTGATTGAAGTATAAAACTGGCTCTACAAGGCGACTATAGCATTCTCTTGACAGTTTTTCAAACATAACACTGAATGTATCTTCATCGTTCGTCATTCCAAAATCAAAACCCTTTGCTTCTATCTCAATTGATCGAGCAAAGGTTCGGTTCCGGAAGCGCCAGCTCGGAGGAGACAGGTAATATAAAAATCTTCCATACTTTTGCTGTAGGCTGTACCTGTAATCCAAGCCTATAATCCTCGACGTGATAGTAAATGACTGTGCTGCCAAACATTGAAGTTCAAGTACTTGTTTGTTAACTGCTAATTTCACCTCCTCCCACTTATTCAAGGATAGCATAGACTTTAGATAATCAGCCGAGACAAAAGCTTCGAAATATTTCACTTGTTCCATATAGCGTTTAGTACTCAACTCGTAAATCTTCTGCTCCTTCTGGTGATTAGTATCGATATTTAACATACAGTCGTTTCTGTAGCCAACTTCTTGTCGCCACCTCAACTGACTGTTAAACAAGTATTTGAGGGACTTGTATGGAGCGATATAACTTGATAGGAACGAGCCATTGACACAAGAAAAAAATCCGGGATCGAAGTCTGTTACCGTGCGTATATCGTTCGGTGGATCATCAGTGTGAAGCCGCCGCTGTTTTTCTGCATAAACTGCCTTATAGTTTCCTTGTAAACCTGTGTTCATGGTATACCGTAATTTCTCTTTCTCTTGTTTTTTTGAAAAGACAATGTAAGGTAGTAACACTTCATTCTTCCTGACAGTTGCTACCGCTATTGGTTTAATAGCAGGCAGAGGACATATCTCTTTTAAATCACTTGAAGGTTTGCTTCGACTCTGGACAGCCGGCTTGCCTACCTTACCCTTCTGTTTTTTTACAATATTTGTACTAGATTTTTTCGAATAAGTTCTAAGTTTCGGTATTTCAATTACAAGAGAATGAGTGTCTTCATCGTACATTTTTTTGAACATTAACCCAGTTATTTTAATATATTATTAAATGAAGTAAGTATATGTATTCTAATGCAGAGACACGTCTTAACCAACTAGATGAACTTTCTTGGCATTTGAAATTATAATAACAGTTGAATGAAAGTACTTGTAAAAAAAGCTAAACAACATAAGCAAAATGCCGTCCATTTGAACATTTTATTATTTTTTGAATTTTATTATTATATAAATGAATATGACATCAAAATACAATCACATGGAAATATTTAGTTTTCTCCCCGTGGGACATACTCAAAAGCAGGCTTGACAAATTCGTAATATTCCTTTAAGAATGGGGCTGGGTTCTGGCCCTCACACCATTCTGTGAACAATGTTAGTCCCTCCCGCTCCTCCATCGACAATTTATACTTTTTAGGCTTTGCTCTTTCTCCAGTTGACATTTCTGTTTTTTTTCTTTCAGCTAACATAAAAACACGTTGTGCTTTCTTGTTCCTAAATTTAGTTAACGGAGCCCGACTGAACTTTGCAGGTGGTAGGAACGCTTTGTTCATAGCATTTGTCATTTCTCTGAATGTTCTAAGCTCTCTTTGCGCGTTATAAGCATTCTTCATCATTTTCAAATCTTGAGCAAAGAAATCTTTTTGAGCTTGAACTACTACTTTGAAGTCCAAAGCGTCCAGTCGTAAGTTAAAATCTTCATACATTACTTCAAGAATTTTGAGAGGATCTTGCAAAGTATGGTGACCTTCTTCACATTTTCCGAAAATTTGTTCATATACGTACTCAATGCATATTTTTAATTTTAATGTCTGTGGACTCGCAATACTGTCATAGAATGTTTGATTCAGTATTCTGAAAAACTTATCTCGCAAATGTACTTCATTACAACTTTCTCTTGATATTTCATAGTTGATATGGTCAATATAATACTGAAAGTAATCAGCCTCTTGTATCTGTGCTTGTTGCAATTGTTTCATGCGGTCTCGGAGTGACCGAAGTGGACCATCAGTTTTCGCAAGTTGAATCAAGTATTCTCGACTTTGCAACTCCATGGTTCGGAATAAATACATCATCTGTTCAGGCTTTTTAAAATACAAGCAAGCAGGTAGGGGATTCCTCAATTCATTCTTGGCCTGCTCAACCATTTTTTCAATATCCAGTGATTCGACTAAGTCATTATCTGTTGCAAATTCTCCAGCTTCAAACTGAATAGACATAATCCGACCGATTAAAGTTTCATCATTTTGTTGCCTCCACGACAAAGGTGCTATAAATATTAAATAGCTTCTGTACGTCTTTAAAATACTCCTAATAGCGTCAAGTTTGAACAAAATGTTGTTTAGAATCGTTAAATTAGAGACATAACCAAGAAACTCTGAATCTTTAGCAACCAAATCATCAAAAACTTTTTCAGCTTTGGATACTTTTAAACATGCTTTCTTGTAATCTTCCGTGAGAAATGATTGAAAATCCTTGATGTGATGTTTCAATTTGTCTACTATGCGCTCATATTGTTCAGCTTCCTCGAGATCACATTTCTCTATTTTCAGAATTAAGTCTCGTCGATATCCGATTTGTTGACGATTCATTGCGTACGCTCGAATGTTGTTTGTATAAACTTTTATATCGTCGAAACATCGTAAAGGACGACCTTCAATCACGGTATAAAATTCAGGGTGAATTTCAACAACTGCCCTCACGTCATCAGGAGGTTCTTCAAGGAAAAGTCTCTTGGATATATCCCTCGTTGCTGCTATTCTTAAATTATCTTTTAAGTGTAAAGGTTGAGCTAACCTTTCTCTTGTGGTGACTTTTTCTTTTCGATCACTATATTTTATATACGACAGCAACTTTTCAGACTTCGGCACTCGAAAGGGTCTCAGTGGTTTCTTTTTTTTCATATCCTTCCCCACGGCATGTTTTCGATTCGCAAAGTAATATTGTGTATTTGGAACATAGCGACGCCTAAATATTCTATCTAAAGTTTTTATCGGAACCATAGGCTTCCGTTCTTCTTCTAAGCAACTCATTTTTTACGAATTATACAAATTATTAATAAAACACAGGTTTTGTATCATACGATACCGAAGCAAAATTTAAATAAATAAGTGTAAAATACGTATGTTTATCACTCGCAATGTTCGCAATACTTATAAAAATTTCCTGTCAGTGCAAGAAACAAGAAATGTGTCATTTAACTGAAAAGTTTTCTTTTGTAGTTCTATCAGAAACCAGCATTACCTACAGCAAACAAAAATGTTTCTCATCGTAAAAAAGAGAATTTATTGTTTTACCTATCTAACATTGTTTCTCAAAGTCTTTATCAGACTCAAATTTTCATTTACCTAAAGTTCAATCAAATAAAATCTTGTGCCCACGGCCATGTTTGCCCATCATTAATAAAAGTACTCTGTGTGCCCACCCCATTGTCAGTTGGGAACTCGGTTCTAGAAGTTGTTGACTCGTATGTCTACCTGGGACAAACCATCGCGCGGTAGGTCAACCGCCGAATCCAACTCGGCTGGGCAGCGTTCGGAAAATTGCGTAACGTTTTCTCGTCCAAAATACCTCAGTACCTCAAGTCGAAAGTTTTCGGCCAATGTGTGTTACCAGTGATGACCTATGGTGCCGAAACGTGGTCCTTTACTACGGGCCTCATTAGTAAGCTCAGTATAGTCCAACGAGCTATGGAGAGGGCTATGCTCGGAGTCTCTCTGCGCGATCGACTCAGAAATGAGGAGATTCGTAGACGAACCAAAGTAACCGACATAGCCCAACGAATTAGCAAGTTGAAATGGCAGTGGGCAGGCCATATAGCTCGCAGAACTGATGGCCGATGGGGCTGTAAGGTTCTCGAATGGAGACCACGCACCGGCAAGCGCAGCGTAGGACGTCCACCCACTATGTGGGCAGACGATCTTATGAAGGCCACAGGATCACGCTGGATGCAGGACGCTTACAACCGGTCCTACTGGAAGTCCAAAGGGGAGGCCTATGTTCAGCAGTGGACGTCTTACGGCTGATATGATGATGATGATGAAATAAAATATTGATCACAATCAATCAGATGACCTAGACAAATTGATTATGAGCGGTGTTGGGATTAAAAATATCTATAATAACCGTCCCGATATTATTCATAATTTCCTGCTTTCAAATAATGCAACATAAGTTTAATACGGAGAGAGAGAGAATGATGGAAAAAAACAGAATGGGGCTAACACTTAAACATTTATTATTATAGTAATTCTCATTTACTATAAATTATTATAATCTAATTAGAAATAGGCACGGTTAACACTGATCCGGCTCACCAAGGAGGCTGCTCCATAGCCAAAGCTTGTCGGCGCCAGGTTTTCAAGATTCGTAAGCGTTCTTCGTTCTTTTGGTTAGCCTTCATTAAGGGTATCCTGACACAATAACCATCATTTAGAAAAGTTATGGTGGGTTGCTACTTCCTTTATATATTATGTACCTAACCACTAAGTTTTATTCCTTCAAAATACGAAACTGCCTGTTACGACACAGTTTTTACCAGAAAATACTAGTCCGGAAAAGTTAAATTACTATATTATTCGTATATTTTTCGTCTCGATGGTTCATAAGAAGATTTTAAACGCTTGGCAAGTTTGTCAACATCCTTTAGTAGTGTAGCAGCTTCTCTAGCTTGTTTTAGCTCAAATTGTCCGTGTTCATATGTTGCTTTCTCTATCTTTTTAATCATTTGTAAATCATATGCTGATATATCTAACAGCAAGTTGTCATATTCTCTTTCTAGGGCTAAAGCCATGTCTAAAGAACTAAACTTTGTTTCGTTCGGAGCTATCAATTGCTCGTATGCGAACTCCACGTAATTAAACATCTGTAAAGTTGTATCCGAGGACACTACGTCTTTTATTTTGACTTCTAGAATCTTGAAGAATATTTCTTTTAGTTCGACTTCTCGTTCATCGTTCCATTTGATTGTGTCTTGTATTTCTTTGATCTGTAAACAAAAACAGATAAATACATCATTCCAGCCTTGTTTTTGGACTCTATTATCAGTATTACCACGGTTTTTTACTACTTTTTATTGCCAGCTGTGCCAGCTGAGATTGTACGAATAGCTCAAGTGGACTTATTTAAAAACGTGTAATGAAGTTAAGTATAATTATCTTTCCACACTGAAGTTATACTAAAATAATATTGAACGTATTGAAAAAGTAGTTAACTCCCTGAAGCTATAATATAAGATACAGTGAGTAGATTCCTGAATATAAATATGTATGTGTCCGATAGTGAATCACGCACCTACTGTAATATTCACTGAAAAAAGTTTTTCTTTTGTATTTTAAGCGAACCAATCCCATTCTTTAATAAAGCAACAGGAAAATATCTACCTATTACAAAGAAATTGCACCTACCTTTTCTTTTATAAAGTCCAGTTCTTGACGCAACATCCTTTTTAAAACATCAAGTGTCCTTAAAAATCTGTTCTTTTCCGCACTGAATTCAGTGGTAAGCAATAAATAATTTAAATTCTGTTTCTCTAATAAATCGAAAATGACCAATAACTGGTCTGGTGTTTCGAAATAAAGTTGTGGTTCAGGCAGCTCTTCCAGTTTCTTTGCAACAATATCTTTATCGATTGTTTTAAAAATATCAGATTCCACTACAAAAACGTCCGGATATTTTACATCCAACTGGATATTATGTCTATCTTGCCACAAAATAGGAGATGCTTTGTTAAGAAAGTTTTGGAATGATAGGAGAATCATTAAAGTTTCATCGATGTATTGTAATTTAGACTTTATAGAAGCCAGTTCATAGTTTGCTTTCTTATGATTTTCTGTTTGATTCGCTAGTTCCTTAGCTAGAGCGTCTGATTTTTGCATTATAGCAATCGTTTTATTATTATCATCAGCGAGAAATTTGTCGAAACTATTCTGGTATTCTTCAAAATGTTTGTAAGCTGTTTCGTACATGTTTCTTTCTGTTTCTATTTCTCCTTCAATTCTGAGAATTTCATCAATCAAGAATCCATGGACAGTTCTGTTTAAAGCCACATTTTTTATGTTCCGTTTATACTCATGTATTGATTTATTCTGTCGTATTGGGCGTCCTTCGACTAAAGAATAAAAAGTAGGATCTACATCTACAATAGTTTTAATACCTTCCACTGGCTCGATAGGCGGCAATTTGATTCCAGCGATAGTTTTCCTGGTTTCCCTTTTAATCTTCTTTTTCTTTTTCAGTGTGTCCATGCTTCTCTAAACCGGCAACAAAGACACGAATATTTAAAAACACTAAATAAAGTATGTATTATTTATGTGGTATACGAAAGGACACCGAAGGACATCAACATGAAGAACAACAATAAATCAATATTTCTATAGCAACATGAAACTAGCAGAGTTCACTAGCTCTCCGTATATGTTTTATCTTTGAAACGATAGTTAATGTATGGAAAATTACCTTGTGATGAATTTCTGTCATCAAGGTGCTTATACCTACCTACATGATATTTTTTTTTATTATAGTTGAATTCGTAAAGCGCCCTGAATTAATTTAAAAGGGGATTCTTAATTCAACTTGTTATGTGGTTACAATGTCAGGATTTGCCATATCCTGATAGGTAACCAAGTAATGTTAAAATATATAAGCAGTTTTTATCACTGATTTATCATTGGTATAAACTACAATAAATTTGTCCTTGTCGCTTAAAGTCCTAACACTTTCATCTAAAGGTTCGACTAGTTCCAAACAAAACATGTTCATAAAATGCTAAAAAGTTTAATCAATCCGAGAGAAAATAAATACATAGCGAGCAATAAAGCAACACTGCCGCAATAATAATTCAGCAAAAAAAAAAACGACTAGACATCAATAAGAAGCGGACCTAATATATTCTGTTAACGCTACGTCAGTTTGGCAGCACCTCCATGTAAAATACATGCTGGTAACCAGCTGCATACAGTTCTATTCGAATTCATCTCCAACAAGGTAGGAAAACATTTAATGCTACGATTTAATCACTAGATGAACCCTCAGTTTCTTCTCGTTCTTCTCTCTCCTCATCCTCTCCCTCCCCTTTCTTCACGATCTCCCAAGGCATCACGGGGAGAGGTTCTACGAATGAGTCGTCAATCTTCAGCTTGAATAAGAAACGAGGCGTGTAGTGTGTTTGCACGGGCCAAACTTGTTCTGCAAGGAACAGAAGATGATACATAAGGTTTATATTGATCACTTATTACATTCAGTTTTGTTTATCCCTCTGGTACAACTCAAAAAAAATCTGTGTTATTCCAGGTTCTAACGTATAATCTCGAATAACGTTTGCTGTGTTTCATTTTTTTCTAGAAAATTAACCTTATTGACGACACTATTGAATGGCATTATAATAGGTAGGTACAGCATGTGTTTTTATGAATAAAAAGTATTGACTAGGAATTGAAATACCTGACCAGGAGTGTTTAGATTTTGTATTTTTGTTCTTTTTTTTTCACTCTGTTATTTGATATATCAATTTTATATTTTTGTGCACCTGCCATGTTATCTCTCTGCTACCCTGGGTTGACTGGTAGAGAATGCCTCAGGCATTAAGTCCGCCTTTGTACCTTTTGTGTTGCATAAAGTTTTAAATAAATAAATAAATAAAGCAACTTCGAGAGTCCTTTTAGTCCTATTTCCGTACCTAATATTTTTGATTTTGGTCATCCACGCCCAGTTTGAAAATAAATCTGTTTGTAAAATAGTTTAGCAGTATGTCTCACCATAGAAGAATTCATAGTCATCAACACGCCTGTGCAGCGCCGCTGTTTCCCGAAGTGGCAGAATATATTGAGATTGCAGCAAGAAATCGATCAGGGCGACCTCTGGTAATGCTTCCACCTTGGAATCTGTCGGCTTCAATCCCTCGAACGATAGCTGCAAGCGAAAAGTGTCGACAAAACGCAGTTAAGGAGTGATTTATTAACATTAATTGAAAATATCGATAGTTAGAAAAGTTGACGCGTTGAGAAGAGTACCTAGATAACTTTTTGTCTTTTTCTGTGCGCTAGATATAATCTCCCAAAAAATGCATGTCACTTTTAAACTATCACGAAGAGGAAGGTCGTTGACACATCATTGAAACTCACATTTTCATTAGCTTGTGCGTATCCTACAACCCTCATCATCTTGTTTAGGAAGATACGAAGCTGCTCCATGTGGTCTGGTAGGGGACCGTACAGGTCCAACTTGCCAATCAGTGATGGCGGCCTGGCTGTTAATGCACGCCAATTCGTGAACTGACGCTGAATTAGAAAATAAAAAATAAAATTAAAAATAAGTACCTAAAAAATATTATTATTAGCAGTGGTTGCCCAGTGGTATCGGTCCCGACTTACGAATTGTAGGTCGTCGGTTCGAACCCCGCCTCGCGCATTACTTTGTGTAATTCATTTCACCACCACTGCTCTCAAAACGGTGAAGGAAAACATCGTGAGAACAGCAGGCATATCCTAGAACCAAAAAATCGAAGACATGTGACATCTACCAACCCGCACTAGGCTCGCGTGGCCAACTCCCTCTCACAGAGAGGAGGCCTGTGTCCCAGCAATTGGAACATTATAGGCTGATGATGATGATGAAGAAAGTATAAAGTTCTTTTCACACCACCTGCTCGTAAATGTCAAATTATATGTCTGCTAACCGGCCGTAAAGCAAGGCATTGTTCCCTCCTGCTCGAGCCGGGAATAATATATGTACCTACTGAATTTCATTAATCCCATGGGAATAATGTGATTTGAATTTGGAACCTCAAACAAAACATGGTATGAAAACTTTGAACGAAGGAATTGAAGCAGCGCCAGCTGCCCCCCGGCAGTCCCCACTGACACAGCTGATCGCTTGCTGTGGAGTGAGGTGGGCACCACAGCATGCTCACGTTCGAAGGTTGTCGTACCACATCAAATTTCAAAATTCGAATTTATTTCCTTGCAGGTGGTGTGAAAAGCAGAGTACTAACCTCAGGAATAAAGCTGCCTTTGTCTTGGGCTAACTTAAATCCCTCGCTACACTAAGGATTCTTATCTTAATTCCCTCGTTTCACTCAGGAATTAACACTTGAACCTCCTCGCTGCGCTCCGGAGGTTCACCCCCAGAATCCTTAGTGTCGCTTCGGGATTCAATACGCCCGTGACGTAAGGCAATGCTTTATTCCCTTGGTGCGTAATCTACTATTATAAATTCAGCACTAACATACGTAATTAAAGAAAGTCTACGGGAAGCACTGCTATTATTGGAAACGCTATGTTATTTATTTGTAAGAACAAATAATTTTGCATCCCTGCCTGCCAACGACGAAAAACATCGCCCAAGAACTTCTCTTGAAACTATCAACCGTCAAAGACTACTTCCTGTGTTCCTGCACCTATTGTTGTCGGAGGTCTTTCTACGATCAATTTTTTACCCATACATGATACAGTATTGGAAGTAAATAAGTCTAAAATGAAAAGAACTGTAGTGGTACAGTTCCGTTGGGCAACACCCGTTACTATTCCGTTACCTTTTATAAATCCTGATTCAAAGGCAAATAATATAGCCACAAAATCGCATTTGCAAGGTAGATGTCCTTTTATTGCGACCTAAAAGAAAGTTTTGGTAAGTAGGTACCATGATTTCTTTACCGTACAAATAGAATGATAGGTCATCACGAGCTTCAAGCGCTTGAACATTATCCTCTCCGGTTGTGGTTCTGTATTCTCAGCCATCAAAACGGTCAGTCCTTCGGCCGCAGCCTCCTCCATTGCGTCTAACTTCTCCATTTCAGCAATCCATTCTTTTTCGCGTCTGAATAGGAATCTTATATGCCTATGGACTGTATCCTCGGAGCCCTATAAAGTTTTTGATAATAAAATTACTAGGTAGGTTACCCGGGGTGCTATGACAGGAAACCTCCACGTGCGCCCGTGGACTGGAGTTCCCTCTCGGATACGTCCGGGGGGAAGACCAGTTTTTCGGGCCGGTGCACCCTGGGATGCGGGCAAAAACTCTTCCTTAGGCACTGTGTGCCTAAATGGTCGCTTTGCCCGTATGCGAATAGCCTGCCGTGGGGATGCTTCAACGCGTGTCCCTCTGATCAGCAGAGGGCACAGCGGCAGAGCGGGCTAGCGGACGGTGAGTGATGGGTAGCTCGCCGTCCGACCAAGGACCAAGCCCGGGTCGGTGGCGCGTCGTGTTTCGCGCCAAATGCCTGCTGGGGTCGCGGGTTTTTTCTTAACCCAGGTTACCGTGGCCCCGAAACGTAAAGGGCATAGGAAGGAATACGGGTGGATTTTAGTCAGTAAGAGTCTGACAGTCCCTTCCGCCCCACCCAGGGCGGGAGGACTCATTTGATGATTTTACCAACTAAAAAAAAAAACAATACCTATTACCAATTTAACAGGTCAATTTATTAGTCAGAGGGTAGTAAAATATTCTAATTTAGTAGCAAATAAAATTTAACTGATGTGTGATTCATCTGGGAAAATTGAAAAATGGGTTGCTTACCTCAATAATATGAACAAAGTAACTGTCGTATACAAGCAGTAGACCAGACACATTAATCTCACAATAGGAAGAATTCACTATCGTGATAGTCTCGGAGAAGTGCTTTATAATTTCTTTTTTAGACAACGTATGTTCGCCGATGTATATCATACGAATGGCGTAGGCTTTCTGTAAATAATTGCTTCCTTCATATAAGCAATGAGAATCATTAAATGTTAATTAATTATGAAGGCTACACTTATACACAGTTTGACGAGGTTAAAAGTAATGACGCCTCACCAATATAAGTTTTTGAAAATTCTCCTCCACTACATTTAAAACGGATCTTGTATTAAGGTCAGGCAAGGGCAGCATCCAGTTAGAAGCCTTGGTTTGTTTCTTTGGTACATTGTACACCATGATTATATTGATTTATACACAATTTACGATTTCTTTTAATTTCTCAGTTCTTTGCAATACAAAGTTTGTATTAATTTGCAAATTACTTTCAATAAACAAGACGCTGTTTAACGTCAACGTGTATCCATGGGAACGGTAGGTAACGGTAGGTATCTAAAGGTACAGACACACATGCTTTAAACTAGCATGCTAAAGCACGAGAGCAATATGCTACTTTTAAGCAAATGCTACTTAGTAGCATGTGTATCGAAACCATTTGCTAATAATGAGCATGCTAATTTAAATGTAAACTGTATGCTTCTAAGCTTGCTCTTTTAGCATGCTAGTTTAAAGCATGTGTATCAGTACCTTTGGTATAGGTTTAAGAACTCTTTACTAACGTTTAATTACGACTACGGTAGTATGCTGATCATGGTGACAAAATCGTTTCTAGCAACCGTCATTCTACCAGGACACAAAAAGACACCGTGACAAAGTTTCCAGTGAGCGAAATTCTGATATCACAGCTAGACCCTCTGGAATTTTAACCCAGTTGGTTTGATTCCACTTTCACATATAGGCGGTAACATCAACAAATGAGTCCTCTCGAACCCTGGACGGAGCAGTTCCCTTCTTCTCAAGGTTCGGGAGAATTCATTTCATGATTTTCAGACTGCGAGAACTGTCAGACTATTACTGACTAAAAATCCACCCTGTTCCTTCAATTGTACTTATATTGTTGTTTCTATTATTATTATCTATAATTGGGGATATGTTTTTCTGTTGTAATGTGTACCTAACTATTTTATTGTACTTTTGAATCTAAGTGTCATTAAGTTATTTTTAATTGTTATTTTTTTCTTTTGATTCTTTTTCTCATTGTTATTTTTTAGGTGTATACGCAAAAATATAGTGCATGTGGTGCTCTTCTTTAAGTGATGGGGCACTTAGACTTAAGGTTGTACTGTATGCAAAAATGTAATAGTGTACTCATTGTTGAAGAGCCAAATAAAAATAAATAAATAAATAAATAAATTGCCCTTTACGTTCCAGGGTAAGAGTAACCTGCTCAGATAGCCCCGCGACCCATGTTTTCTGCTGCTGATGTATTTTTTGTGTTGTGATATGCACGGAAACTCCTTGTCGTCGTTTGGACAGCTCTTTTAATATATCTGTGGCAGATATCTTACTGCAGAGCAGTCAGCTGAACGGTACAACGAACGAACGTGGCGAACACTCGGCAAAACATCTAATTTTTTTTTAAAGAAAACATGCCATGGGTAACTATTACCAAAGTTATCTCTAATATCTTTAAACGAGCAATTCTTGTATGTTTATTTATATATAATCAGGATCTCGGAAACGGCTCCAAAGGATTTTCATAAAAGTTACGGGTTAGGGGTTTTTCGGCTCAAGGAATCGATTTATCAAGGTCCCAGGTTCGAGAAAAGCTCGGTTCCCAAGATATAGACATTTTAAAAACCGAGCAAAGCTCGGTCAACCAGATATTAGACCACTAAAACATGGGAAAATTAAGACATCATAATGATAAAGTTTTAGATGGGTTAGGTGTTTTGCCTTTTACACTGTAAAATATTACGCTAACGTTATAATCGTAAGATTATAACGTTAGCGTAATATTTTACAGTAAATGAAAGTCAACATTGCAATAACTTAAAATTATATTGCACTAATGCTATACCACAGATTACAATTATAATATACATAATTAACTACGTAATCAATAAGTACTAATAATCTTCGTCATATCGATTACTCTTAAAACTTCTCGATCGGTCCGATCGCTCCGATCGGTCGTATCGGTCGGATCGGTCGTATCGGTCGGATCGGTCGAAACGATTGAACCTTTTGTTTGGATTGTATTGGTAGTTGTTGCGATTGAACTGATAGCTGTTCTGCCGAGGCTTCCATTTTGACTGCCTTTCTTTTGTTTTTGTTATGTTGTGGGATCGGACCAGATCTTGTAACTCTGCCGGTATTTCCTGTAACAACGTAATTAATAATTTTTATATATTTGAATAAACAAACTACCAAGCGCGAGTCGGAGTCGAAGTCGCACGAAGAGTTACGTACCATTGTCTATAAAAACGACTTTTGTTATTTTAATTATTTATTTTTAAAGTAAAAATATATAACTTTAAGACAGGGGCCACTCCAAACGTGAGGCGTAACATATTATTTATGGGATATATTTACATGACGTGTATAGATCGTGGGTGTAACTTGCAAAGATACGCCCCCACGTTTTGATTGGCCCCGGGGCTGATAGGGTTATTTTCTTATTTTTAGGAAATTTAAAAACGTGGGTTTTTAGATTTTTTGAATCTCTTATCGCTTAATTATTTTAATAATATTTTCTTTTTTATCAAGGTTCATGAGATAAAGCCTGGTGACAGACGGACAGACAGACGGGCAGTGGAGTCTTCGTAACAGGGTCTCGGTTTATCCTATGGATACGAAACCCTAACGGCTTCATTTTTGTTCAAGGCTGGGGCAGAATCAGTCGACAAAGATGAAGATTTGTAGCTTGAGTCCATACCATCAAGAAAGTATAGAATTTTTTTTTTTTTTTTTTTTGGCGTGGTAAAATCATCAAATGAGTCCTCCAACCCCGGGCAGGGCGGGAGGGACTGTCAGACTTCTACTGACTAAAATCCACGGTGTCCTTCATAGCCTGTTACGTTCCGGGGTTACGGTTAGGGAATAATCCCGCGACCCCGGCAGGCTTTGGCCCTCTGAGAGGGGGGCCCCGTCATTATGCTGACGCTCTTTGAGGCGCGCGTGGGACACAACGCGCCGTCGACCCGGGCATGGTCCTTGGTCGGGCAGCGAGTTGCCCTTTACTCGCTGCCCGCATGCCCGCGCCTACGGTGGCCGGAGATCATCTTGCGACGTCCGTCGCCGTGGGCGCCTACCACTGCGGCTGGGGCGGAGGGAGGACGCTGTCCTCTCTCGCTCGCGGCCTGCCTCCTCCTTGACGAGCATTACTGCCTCGCAGAAGGAGCTGACCGCTTCCCACTCCGTCTCGCCCCGCAGCATGGCCGCAACCAATGCCGGGCGCGAGAGGTCTCCGCCTATCGCAGCCGTGAGGACACGTCGGTGCTCCGCCCAAGCTGGGCAGTCTTGCACCGTATGCTCCACCGTGTCCTCCGGGCGATCTTCGCAGTGGTGGCACCCAGGCGTCTCCTCCTTTCGCATCAGACACAGGTACCTCCCGAAACTTCCGTGTCCGGTGAGGACCTGCGTCAAGCGGTAGGTCAGGACGCCATGACTTCTCTCCAGCCACTCCTCAAAGAGGGGTCTTACCGCCGCAATTGCGGCGTGCCCAGAAAGTATAGAATTTTGTAGATTTTTTAGTAAACAGTGAGGTTAAACACTGATTGTCACCTGTGGTTGTCTGCAGGACAAGAAATAACTACAAATTATCCATAAATCTATAATAAAAGGGTAGGAACGTCAAAACTGTACATGGAATGTCAAATATTTTTTAAAAAATAATACTTCCGGTGTGATCTGCAATCGATACCGAAGCCAAAAATATAGTTTTCCGAATTTTTATCTGTTTGTATGTCTGCGAGAAACTTAAATGGCTTTAGTTCTTTGGCACAAATATTCAGAAGTCAGGTCAATATTATAAGCTACATATTATCGTGCTATCACCTACAGGAAACAAGCAGTGAACCTTTATTTCTTCAATGCATTCATGCAGACGACTTCGAGGGCAGCAGCAAGTAAATTAATATTTGAAGACAACAAACCTGATTAGCTTCTTTGAGAACTTCAATTAAACTACTAGCTTGTCTTCCATCGTCTTCAGTGAGTATGGTGTGGGAAACTCCTTTGTTTGTTTGCCGACCAGTGCGCCCTATTCTATGGATGTAGTCTTCAGAAGTATTCGGGAAATCATAGTTGATCACATGTGTCACACCATCCACATCTGGTAAAAAGTAATTAGATTTTAATTTATCGATTGGAAATTTAATATTTTGTCAGGGTCTTTTAGGGTCACACTAAAATACCATTTATTATCATGATGATGGACATTTATACAAACATTTAAAGCCTATTAACCCGAAACTTTACAGCAATTCTCTTTTGCGTGGCCCATATATAGCAATAGTTTCAATTGGCATACTGACCAAGACCTCGGGCTGCTACATCTGTAGCAACTAATATATTTGTTGCACCGGTTTTGAACTTTTTAATAATTTTGTCCCTCTGGAATTGTGTTTTATCACCGTGAATCCCATCTGCTGGCCAGCCATTCCTCCTCAGTGTCAGTGCTAGAGTATCCACAAACTTCTTAGTGTTCGAGAATATTAACATTTTTCCAAATCCTTCACCTGATATCTGGTGCATTAGAGATTTAAACCTGTAAAGCAAAAAATGTAATCAGTTTCAGGACAAAGAAAACTTTTAATGTATTCAGTATCTATACTCATAATTCAATACTTACAAATCCATTTTCTGGTCCATGTCACAAATATGGACATGTTGCTTTATGTTATGGTTTGCAGACAGTTCCGTTGAGCCCACATTAACTTGCACAAACTCTCCCAGGTATTCCTTAGCCAAATGTCTAACTTCTTTGGGCCATGTAGCAGAAAACATCAGAATTTGCCTCTCAAGGGGGACTCCTTCTAGGGCCTCTCTAATTTGAGGTTCAAAGCCCATGTCTAACATTCTGTCTGCTTCATCCAACACAACATAAGTGGATCGGTTTAGTGATACAGTTTTACTCACAATAAAGTCATTCAACCTGCCTGGAGTGGCGATGAGTATATCAACTCCCTGTCTTAATTGCTCAGCCTGAACTGAACGACTCGCTCCTCCATACACACACACACAACGGATGCCTAGTGATTTGTTGAACTCCTTTGCCACCTGCTCTATCTGTCGAGCAAGTTCTCTAGTTGGTGCAAGTACAAGAACTATGGGACCCAGTCCTCTCTTTGCCTTTTTCTCCTTGATGTGAACAGCTGCAGGTAACAAATATGCCAATGTTTTCCCAGTACCAGTTTGCGCAATCCCTACAAAATTTTTCCCACTCAAAGCTATAGGCCATCCTTGTGACTGAATAATTGTGGGCTTCTCAAAACCCTGCTCTTTTAAAAATGTTTTGATATAGTCAGGAAATTCACTGTTCTCTATTTCCAAATAAGGATTTGGTATATCTTTTCCAATAACTGTGATATTGTGCTCATTGCGATAATCTTCTATCTCATCCTGCTGTGCAATTTTTGTGGCATAATAACGTTCTGCATTTTGTGTTTTAAATTTGAATTGCCTTAATATTTGTTCATGATTAACAGTCGAATAAGGTATACAAACACTTTTTATTGAGTAAACTGATGTTACCTCTGCAGTATACTGTTTGCAGCCATGTGGTATTCTGGAAAAATGGTATTTAATATGTAGTATGATATCTAATATCTATTGAGTCACATGAACATCGACAGTAAAACGTAATTATAAATTGGCAAAGAAGTATGATAGTTTGGACTTACAATTTACGTAAACTTCTGCGACTCAAGAGCCTCGATAATATGTTTAAAGCCATGCTTAAATTTAAGATGGTCTTTGAATATATTTATTCTTTTAGGATTAATGTCGAAATATTGATTAAAGTCAGCAAACAGAAATCTTTCCTCGTCGTTTGTCGCAAATTTTAAGGTTAGAATCAAAAAAACAATATCAATGAACACAATGACGGATGCGGCTGTAGCAGAAAATTAACATATCAGCAATAAGTACTGTTTAAATTAGAACTTATGCGACAATAAAAAAAACTTAATAAATTATTCGAATTTAATCACAAGCATGCGAATGACATTTTTTATCTGACAACGACAACATTGTCAAAAGTGTCAAAACTGTAGACCACAGACTTTTTTTTTGTTTCTTTTCGTCGCTCTTTGGGACGGGCAAAGGGAGCTGAGCCCATACAGCCATTCATTTCCCAAAATGAACTTTTCATTCATTCACTGGCCATTCCATGGAGAGCTGTGGCCCAGTGGTATTGGCCCCGACTTACGAGTTGTAGGTCGTGGGTTCGAATCCCGGCAGGCGCATTACTTTGTGTAATTTATTTCATCACCACTGTTCTCAAAACGGCGAGGGAAAACATCGTGAGGAAACCGGCATGTCCTAGAACCAAAAATTCGAAGACATGTGACATCCACCAATCCGCACTGGGCCCGCGTGGTGGATTATGGCCCATGCCCTCTCACAGAGAGGAGGCCTGTGTCCCAGCAGGGGGAACATTAATAGGCTGATGATGACTGGCCATTCAAATGTGTCTTTAGTTCAGTGTTTCTTTTCGCTGAGTTACTCTATTCACCCTAACGCCGCCGCCGATCCAAATAATGACCATAGAGCAACATAAAGGTACCGCTACACATGGTTTAAACTAGCATGCTAAAGCCTCCTCTTCACAATCGGCCATGGTGGGCGATTACACGCGAGCACGATCGTGTAGGGCTATTTGCCTGTAAGTTGCTTGCCCATAACCACAGACTAAGTAGAGAGTATACACTCCCATTACCTATCTAGTCTGTGCTAGTCTTGGCTAGTCTGTGCTGGTGCTGCCCATCATCGTCCTTAAGGTGAACGCAGACCTAGCCGCACCGCATTCTCCGCAGTCATCGTTTTCTTACTGCTTCTGCGGCTACTGCGATGCGGGTGAGTGTGCGAGGATTCATAGAACTTCATACAAAGATTTCGTAACGCGGGGACTGCGGAAACTGCGGTGCGGCTAAGTCTGCGTTTACCTTTAATCGTCGTCATGATCGCGGCGATCATGACGACGATTAAAGGTAAACACAGACTTGTCGGTTTTTCGGGCACGCATCAAAAGCCAATCGGCCATGATCCTTCACAATCGGCCATGATCGTCACAATCATTGTGCATGCATCCACACGATCGTCCGAAATCATTTATTGAGCTGCATCATGGCCGATTGTGAAGAGGAGGCATAAAAGAGCATGCTTACACAGCTTGATAGAGATGGGTAACTCAGGAGAGATAGATAAAATGGGGAAGGCAAGTGTCAAAGTGAAAATGACAGTTTGGTCCCCAAAGAACTGTAAAATCAAAGGAATTTTCAGAAAAAAAACCATTTATTGATGTAAAATGACTAGATGTTGTGTAATAAGCTGTAAAAATGATGGAATACACCTTGAATACACTTTTCAAAATAATATCTACTTTTCTTTTGGAGGTTAAGTACCAGTATTGCATCGCTCGAAAATCGAAGAATTATCACCTGGAACGAGTTTTGTAATAGTTGTGGTGTTAAGAAATTAAATATATTGTGATATTTCTCGAATCTAAATAGAAAAAAAGGTTAAAATTACTGACTTAAAACATTATGATATTTTATCAAAATAGAAAGTCAAAACCAGCATTATATTCTTGATAAAGGAGAGGACAGGTAAAACATACCTAAACTCAAAAATTGAAACCTCAACTACAAGTAATTGTGGATTTATTACGGTAAAATCAAATGTATAACCACTCAATTAAATCACTTTTTTCCTCTTGTAGATGCGCCGCGGCGTCTTAATTCTTCTTTTATTATATAGTACTTGCATGGACGAATAATTTTTCATATTTGTTTTGTATTTATACTCAATTTTTATAACAAATAATCTTGTTTGTTTTTTTGTACAAGGTAGACGTGGGGACCAACTATCGCAGCGCCATCTACGATTAGCTTTGAGTTGCCATCCCCATTGATATGTATCATTCCGTTTCACTCACTCACTCTTTGTATCAGTTCAAATCCGAATGTATCAGTGTATCCAAGTGTATCTTTTGCAACTCGTTCAATCGTCGTCCTTTTGTATCTGTATCGCACACACAAGCATGAACGGCTAGAGGCACGGTGTCTCTTAGCGATGGGTCGTTGACGGTTTTTCCGTCAACGAAACGTTAACGTTGATTCACGTTTGTCAACTAGTTAATCAACTAGTTAAATTCGTCAACGAGTTGAATGAGTTAACGTGTTCATCTCGTTGACGAATTCAACTGTCAACTTGCAACGTAAACCGTTGATTCATTAAACGGTTTATAATCAACGATTGCGCGTTTAATTTAAGAAACAATTTGATTCAAATTTTGTATTGGAAACGTTTTATGTACAAACTAACATCTTAAATTGTGTGAAATAAAAATATTTTTATTACATTTTTCACAGAGGGCTGTTCGCTATACCTCGTGCGTCTATTCTCTATCTGTTTCAAATAATACATTGGGATCATTAAACAAACTCCACCAATATTTTTGTACTATTCTTAAAATAAATAATTCGAAAATCTACTCACTCAACCGCTCGCAATCTATGACTTTAAAAATATCGAACCATAAAACTCAACGTTGAAGATAACGTTTGCGTTCTCGTTAATTCAACTCGTTGAATTGAACGAACGAACGAGTTCAACTCATAAACGTCGTTGACGTATTCAACTAGTTGTACACTCGTTCGTTCGTTCTCGTTAATTCAACTCGTTGAATCAACGAGTGCGAACGAACGAACGACTTTAACTCATAAACGTCGTTGACGAATTCAACTAGTTGATTCATAATCAGTTAACGTTAATACGTTGACAGGAGATCAACGGTTGATTCAACTAGTTCGTTGATTCAACGCTCATCCCTAGTGTCTCTTCGTTCGGAGAGTCCCGACTTCTCTTTCGCACCCTATTTAGAATGTTCTGTCGCACTCTCTCCATAGCGACGAGAGTATGTGTTTGACCATTATAAACTGATATACGTGAGTAAAAAAGGATAAATAACTCTGTAACTGGTGCGTAGGGCTTAAAGTCGTAAAGCGGTACGTGAACATTGCAAATATTATACTGGTTTCTTTTGTAAAGCACTTTGCTTAAAGTTTTAGTAAACAATGCAAACTAATTACAGTCTTAAAGTTATTGCTATTAGGATCAAGATAGAAAAAAATGAAAATATAATACATATTTGCGATTTACAAAATAAATATTCAATATTTTTTTAGTTAAAGCTCGACCTGCGTCCGGTCCGTGCGTCATCAATGTTATTGTTATCATACGGGTTCCGAAGTCGGAAGTAATTTGATAGTTATTGTTTTGTTTTCGTTGCATCGACAATCAGTGTAAACAATTTTACAAATAAATAAAAACAATACCTACCTATATCGACTCCGTACTAAAAATCAAATTTCTTTGAGATCAATCATAAAATACGAGTAAATACATAAAAAAATACGAAATAAGTAGTACCTACAATAAATCATAACAGAAAGATACGTAAGAGCAAGCAGTGAAGCAGCTATGGGCACAGCACGTGCATCTATCTTTCTATTATATCTATCAATTGATCAATTGAGCGAAGCGAACTACGCTGAACAGTGTATCAGTGCAACGTCGTCGCTTCGTTTCGTGCGCTGATACAAATGATACAAATGAGTGATACATATCCCAGTGATCGAAAGATACATTTCAATCTTTTCTTTTCAGTGATACATATTGCCCATGTCTACAGCTTGACATAAAAATGTAGAAAACCGGAAGTCGCTGTCTTCGCGCTACCAGCACTTTGAATGATTTTATTTTATTTTCTTTCACCGATTACGTTAGTTGTAGGGCACATTAATAAATCTAAGGGTCCGTCCACATCTGGCGAATATGCCGCGAATGTGCAACTCGCGAGCCGTTTGCGACCTGATTCGTTCCCAGTCGCCCCCACGGGGGATTGCCACCACCGGAGGCAAATCGGAAAATTCCCAGTCGCCACCATAATATAATATCATTGGCCGCCACCGTTGGTGACTGGGAAGTCATCACAGACTAAGTAGAGAGTATACACTGAAGTCATTGCCCCCTTTTCAGTTTCGCTGTACATTGCTTTCTCAATCTTAGAAGGGGGGGCCCCATCTTTCATATTTTCCACTATATTAATGTACCTAGATAATTTTATCAGCCTAGTAAGAGGATGAGGCAACACTTATCCTAAACCTTTTTTTTTAGCGTTCCAGCTCCCAGGGCAGGGCAGGAGAGACTTTCAGACTTTTACTGACTAAAATCCACGGTAACCTTCAATAGCCCTTTACGTTCCGGGGTCATCACAGTAGCTCGTTAGTCCCGCCATCCCGACAGGCTTTGTCCCCCTTAGCCTCTGTTCAGACACGGCGGGAACCGCGCGCCGCGCGGTTCCCGCCGTGTCTGAACAGAGGCTAAGGGGGGCCCCGTCATTGTGCTGACAGCACTCGTACAACACAACATGCCGTAGACGACCCGGGCAGGGTCCACGATCCTGACAGCGAGTCGCCTATTTCGAAGTACGAATGCCCAATTGCCCACGCCTACATAGGCCCTATCATCCCGCGACGTGCGTCGCCGTGGTGGGCGTCTCCCGAGGCGGCTGGGTCGTGAAGTGTGGACAGTGTCCTCTCTGAGAAGCCGCCGCCGTCATCAATATTACACTTTCCCCACAACTTTTAAACTGCCCAACCGATTTTCATCAAACATGTATATGAACACTCGCAAGTCACTTTTAATACAAAAAAAATCTTAATTGTTATCGCTTTATCCAGACAGACAAACACGTGAAACTTAACACCCCGTGTGGTGTTCTTCCTTTTTTCCGTCGGGGATTTACTCGCGTTAGCGCTGCGCAGACGGAGACGCCAAAGCAAGCCCGTAAAACGCCGTGGGATAGCGGCCTAACCGCGGGGATCAGTCAGTGAAGTAATAAAAAAACTAAATTCTTAATAATTAATTTATTGATTATTATTATGTTATCGGAAAGGGGCATGGAATGACGAGCACAAGTGATGAAATTGTCTCACATTGAGATTTTCATGAAATAATTATTTAAATTAAATAAATAGATGAGAGCAAGTCCTCCACAAGACACATACTGCTAGTACGATCTCAGTAGCACTATTAGCTAATCCTCTGCAGAATCACAGTTAAAAAAAATATCACAGTGTTAACAAAATACACTTAGTACATTCAGAGATGTTCAAGATGCTAGTAGTAAGTAGACAAAATTGAATTATTCTAGTCTGTCACATAACCACATACTGCAATATCAACCATTCTACACACCTTAATACTAAATTCCACACAAGTACTCGGTTTGAGGATTTGCTACAATTAATTAATTTGTACTTTAAGATTAATAGTCATTGAATCTCTTGTGGCCTGCACCACCGTTGCTACCGCCTCCACTGCCCCTTCCGAAGTTGCTTCCACGCTTGAAAGAGCCGCCGCCGCCTCCGCGGCCACCTCCGTATCTGTTTCTGTTCCAGCCACCGCCGCCGCCGCCGCAGCGGTCGGCCATGTTCTGGAGCTGAGGGTTTATCACCTGAAATTACATAACACTTATTAGTTATTTCCATAGTAATACTAGTAACAGCCTAACTTTAGTTTTTATTAATTTGTCACAACATCTGAGGATGGGATCCAGACAACATTGTGTGGACACCGAAGGCATATAGCTGTCATTAATGTACCTCATACTCGCATTCATGTTATGCTATGTAGAAGCGTACCCATGCCAAAGGTATGAGGATATTAAAAATAAAGGTAAAAATAAAACAGACCTGATTGGCTTCCTGTAGTACAGACACAAGGTCTTTGGCTTGACGAGAGTTTGAAGGCGTAAAGAAGGCATATGATGTGCCTTTTGATTTAGAACGACCTGTCCTTCCAATTCGGTGAATGTAATCCTCAGATGAGTTTGGATAATCAAAGTTAATGACATATTTTATTCCATCAACATCTGCAAAAAAGTCACATGTTATTATATTGTTACAACTTGAAAAGGAAAAAAGCTAAGATCAGTAATTTGATAACAGAACATAGAAATCTACAAGACGAGCAAGTTAACCTCAAAAAAAATCTGTGTAATGTTATGGTAACTCATAGCCGTGTATTACTTACATGAATGAGTTACACAGATATGTACCAAATACAATTCAATGTTTGCCTCTCACTCTGAACCCTGGAGTCTTATTAAGGGCGTAGATGTTAATTTCAGTTTGTAAAATCATTGTAATATTGATATTGCCCCATCCAAAACTCCATTTGGCCGAAATAGAAAACCCTTGACCTTCTGCCGATAACATCTCAACTGTGGTCAAGTTTTTCAACAATGCACATTGGAGAATCTTATATCTCGGTAAACTGATTATTATATTCTTGTGCATCACCAGGTTTTCCACACTTTCAAGTGTATCCGTCCGTTTAGACAGACATACCATCAAGCTTTCCGGCCGCGGGTCCCATCACAGTGAAAGGCACCTATGAGGCACCGTTATAGTGACGAGTTATTGCATTCTACTGCTTTGCTTCAGACTAAAGCATCATCTACAAATCCAGTGCAGTATTGACTTGCCCAATAAATTCAGGCAGTAATCGGATAGAACACAATAACTTTCCGCCAGTGCCTCTGAAAGTATAAAGATATACAATTATAAGTAACATTAAATTAGTAGGTACAATCAGTTTAAAAGTAAGCATAAATGTAATGAATTTCAAATCTTGTAGAATCACACTAAAACTAGTATAATTACCAAGTCCTCTAGCAGCAACATCAGTTGCAACAAGTATACTGGCACGGCCTTGTTTGAACTGGTATAATGTTTCATCCCTTTCTTGTTGGGTTTTGTCGCCATGCATACATACTGCAGGCCATCCATATCGTCTTATATTCCTAGTGATATTTTCTACTTTTCGCTTAGTTTCTACAAAGATGATGGTTTTGGCACCAGGCTCTTGGCTCTGTCCTATTTCTTGTAGAAGTACATTCAATCTGCAAAAATAGATTCAATTAGTAAACATAGCAGGTCATTTAAATTTAATTTGTGAATTATAAGATATGCTCTGGTCAGATCTTCTTAGAGGAAAATATTTTATTTTAATCAAAATACTGTCATTCTTACATATATTCATCATAGTCAACCTATTTAGAAAAATATTTAGTAAAATTAAAGCAAGGTAATACATACTTGTTTTCTTTCTCATGTTCCTGGCAGATATCTATTATCTGCAAAATGTTATGATTAGCTGACAGCTGCAGGGAGCCAACGTTAATTTGAAGATAGTCTCCTAGGTAGTCCTCAGCCAATTTTCTTACTTCTTTCGGCCATGTTGCTGACCACATCAAAGTCTGTCTATCAGGGCGAATCTGTTCTATAATTTTTCTAATTTGGGGTTCAAAACCCATGTCCAACATTCGGTCAGCTTCATCCAAGACCAAATATGTGCATCTTTGTAAATTGGTGGTACCCTTTTCTAAGAAATCAATCAATCTTCCAGGTGTTGCAATAACAATTTCTACTCCACGTTCCAAGTCGCGACCTTGTTCCCTTTTGGGCGCTCCACCAAATACACATGTGTTACGGACATAAGCCGAGTTACCAAAGTCAGAAGCAACTTGCTGAATCTGTTGGGCTAATTCTCTAGTTGGTGCCAGCACCAAAGCGATAGGGCCATCCCCACGCCTAATAGGCGGCTGGTTGTTAATATGCACAATGGCAGGTAAGATGTAAGCTAGAGTCTTGCCAGAGCCTGTTTGTGCAATGCCAACCAAGTTCTTTCCAGACATTGCAATTGGCCAACCCTGTGCTTGAATAGGTGTTGGGTCTTTGTAGCCCATGTTGGTGATGCTTTGATTGACATAGTCAGGGAAATTGGCTTCATCGAAATTCTGAATAGGGTTGGGGACATCTACACCACTGACAGTGATCTCATATTTGCTTCTGTATTCTTCAACTTCATAGGGTGACCGGCTGAGTACAGTTGGGTGTGGGTTGTAGAAATCTTTGTTGAATGGTTGCAGAGACATAGAATCCCAGTTTGGCCGACGCATATTTTGACCTCCAGTGAAGTCTTTTTTGCCGCCGCCACCAAATCCACCACCGGATCCGCCGAATCTGCTGCCACCACCACTACCTCCACTACCGCCGAACTTCGATCCCCCATTGCTGAACCGGGATGAACCATTGCTGCTTCCAAACTTCCTCTCTCCGCCGAATTTGGAACCGCCGCTTCCACCACGGCTATTGTTCCAACTACTAGACCTGATGAACAAAGTTGAAAATTAATAAAATGACAAGTCCAACATCTGTTACAAACACGTGTAATGTAATCACGCTTAATGTGCGCACGTGTATGAAACCAGTCTAATCGCTCTTATCACGTTTATACCTACCGAGAAACGTGAATCATCTCGGTACGTAAGCTCTTCCCAACAATTTTCCGGTATTGATCGAAAGTACGGGACTGCGTCACTATGCGGAGTTTCGCCACGCATGCGTGGTACGAACGCCACCATGGATCAATGAATAACGAGTTCACAAGATGGCGATGGCGTGTCAAAATAGGTAGTCATAAATCTTTCAGAGAAATTAACAACACGGCCATTCTTAATTTTTACATTTACAATATCTTTTTTATTTTCAGATAATAATGATAAATCTTTCGATTCAGCAGACAACAAACAAATATAAGCTAGACGGAGGTATTCATCGAAAGTATTAATTTCAAATCGAAATGAACACAATTCTTAAATTTCATAAATATTACGAAATTGACCGAAATATATCAGGAAATAAGAGACATAGAATAAATTATGAATACTTACATTTTGTGGGATGTGATTTAATCCACGATGATCAAAATAATTCAAGATTGTTTTTTGTAGCAGGGTCGAACCTGGAAGTAAAATGGACGATAGTTGAATTCACTGCACATTACCATAATTAAATCTTCTAACAATATTTTAATCACATAAACGATATTTCCTATTTAAACTACATTCTAGAAAATTTGAGAAAATGTAAATTTTAGAGGTTTTTATATTTTTAGATATTCACAAGAACACGTCCCACCTTGACCACTGCTAACGCCGAAAGGAGAGAATGAAACGCTCTCAACGACCGATTACAATCATGTGTTAGTGATGTCATGGCGATGTCGGTCTCATTCAAAATTTTAGTCGACTAATTTGAAGTGAATGAAATAACATTTTCAGATTCTTTCAAACTTTTTTTTTAACATTAGTTTTTAAGGGGGATGCTCCAACCAGCCCGCGAATTTCGCGGGCTACATCGACGCAATCACCTTAACCCTACAGTGCATTCTGTACCATATCTGGGACAATCAAAATAATTAAATCTACTGTTTATTTAGAGACACCTAGCGTCATTAATTGACCGACGGAATAATCTTTACACACTTAGCAACGGTTTAGTAATGGCAAGTGTCACCAGATATTGTTAGGTATCGATTGATATTGTGATTCGTACACAATGAGGGATTTTCTTTTTATGTTTTCCCTGTCAATGGATAGATGGCGCTGAACTTGATATGTGACTGCAATGAACGGAACGTCACGTCATTTTTTGTTTTTTTTCACTTGTATGTAATTTTGAGATCGTAAAACAAAAAGTACATGTCATGTCATTGTCAGTCACATCTGTGGTCACATGACATCACACAAATGGCATTTTGAAAATAAATAACAACAAGGAAAAAGAAAAAAAAAATCATTTACCAGACTTTTTAATTAATGAGTTTTCCACGCCAAAAAGAAAATGTCCCAAGAGAAAAAGAAGCGAAGTCTGTGCCTCGTGGATTTGTGCTAAAATGAAGGCATACATCTTTTTCCTAGAGTCACGCCGTCAGTTCAACGCCATCTATCGAGTTCTTGGAAACTACTTTTTTTTTTTAAACTCCAAAAAGAAAACCTCCCATTTGTAAGATCGGCGCAAACTCGTGGTTTACGTAAATTGAAAATTCTTTAAAAAATAGTTTTTTGAATATTTGGAAGCGTAAAAAATAGATTTACATTGGAAATACTGTATACTAAATGGAGGTAAGTAATTTTTTTTATTATTACTGTTTATGTTTTAGTAATATCAGTTTATTTAAATGTTCCATATATGGTACTCCATGCATTAGTTCACCTATAACATTCTGTTTCGGTTGGATTTTATTACAGATTATGGTGAAGAAGGTATTGTCTGACGAGTTGATGGAGCAGCATTTAGATATACCGTCTGGTAATGAAGACGGTCAAGACTTTTCAAGTGCAGAAAGTGATGATGACATGGCAAGAATCATCAAAGAAAACTTGCACCAAATGAATGAAGATAGTGGCTCTGAAAATGATATTGAGCCTACCAGGTTTGCAGCATTTTCTTGTACTAATTGTGGTATTACCCTCGCCGAATGAAGAATGAATGAATGAAGAATCAACAAATCTTCAAGCCAGCATTTTAGGGTCAAGTACTTCATCACGCCACAATAGAAGTTCTTCCACTATGCCAGTTAGAAGAATTCGGATTTCTAATAATGTTAATAAAAGAAAGAAAGTAAATTTCACTTGGAAAACAAATGTTTAGAGTCTGATCATCCCCAATTATCATAATCAAAAGATCATCTCAAATATAAATTAAGAGCTAACAATCACAAATTTGAATGCTCCATTGCAATATTTTTTAATGACAACCTAGAAGTTGAAGCAATGCATGAATTCTGCACCCAAAATGACCCATCTAAGACCGTCTTCAATCAAGTCAAGTCTTTATATCACCACATACGAATTTAAGAAGTTTTTGGGTTCCCGGAGTAATGCTCATGAGCATTACTCCGGGATCCCTGCGCGATCGACTCAGAAATGAGGAGATTCATAGCCAAACCAAAGTTACCGACAAAACCAACGAATAAGCAAGTTGCAATGACAGTGGGCAAGCCATATAGCACGAAGAACTGATAGCTGATGGAGCCGTAAGGTTCTCTAATGGAGACCACGCACCGGCGAAGCGTAGCGTAGGACGTCCACCAACAAGGTGGACAGACGATCTTATGAAGGCTACAGGATCACGCTGGATGCAAGCCGCTTCCAACTGGTCCTACTAGTCTAAAGGGGAGGCCAATGTTCAGCAGTGGACGTCTTACAGCTGATATATACATTATGATGATGATGATGATGATGATTACTCCGGAACGAGAAGAGACAACTCTGTAAGTATTCAGTGTAGCTATGTAGATATTTTGCGAAAAGTGACGTGTTAATTTTTGTTTGATTTGTTGATAATAATAGTTAAAATAAATTTCGTTCATAAGTACAGCTACTCTTAATATAAAATTAAATATATGATTATGTTCATTGTTCCTAATTAAGAGCCAAATATAAGTGTTAATGCATACGGTACCACATATGGAACAGATTATAAAAAATAAATATCTGCAAAATTAATGAATTCTAATTTTTATTATTATTTTTTATTATGTCTAGACACCATGTAGGACCACATATATTTTTTTGACACGATTTAAAAAAATCATGCATTGTAGGGTTAATTAACAGCGAGCAAGTCATATCATGTTCATAGAAAGTCTGAAATAATTTTATATAATTATAAAGATAGTTTTAATCATATTCCTACAAAGTAAATTCAGCAAACAAAGTTAATGCAGCAGCAGCATCGACATTTATTTCACGGCAGGTTTCACGAACGACTGAGAGCATCCCGATAGTGTGGAGGGCACGACTTGTGTCGAGAATTCGCGGCGTGAATAGACCGTGGAAGTGTGACGTAAAAAGATGACATTTGGGTAAAAACAAACAGGTTTCGACTTGGGATTTTTGTTATTTTATCTTTTTTGTAATTAATAATAATGTCTGCGTCGAACTTCTTGTTACTATTGTGTGCAAAAATTGATGGAACAACATCCTTTTCATCAGCAAAATTACAATTACAAAGACGGTCTTCACGAGTAGGGTCTTTAACCTTACGACTGAAATTGAAAATAATGAGTAAGTCAGCAATACAAGTCAATACAACGAGTCCTCAGACTAGAATAATAATTAATCAGCAGTAACGTACCGGCAGAGTGTTTTCCATTTTTTTAAGATTTTTTCTCTAGCAGGAAATCTAAAAAACCTGCAGGTTTCTCTTCTAGAGACATGGTTGCAACCGGGAGCAAAACAATAAGGTATTTTATACCTTGTAAACACTAGATAATGTATTCAAAATGTAAATTATCTCAAAATGCAATACGTTCCTGTGTTTGTTTTTACCCAAATGTCAAATTTGTGACGTCATAGCTTCCGCAGTCTATTCACGGCAAAAACCGCTCCTGCGGGCCTATTCACTATCATCGAGCGACACTGTGCGATGGGTTGCTTAAACTTGACACCTCTAATTTTATCGATGTGTGTAGCCCGAGTTATCGACTGTTACGCGGCTAAGTTGAGAAGTACCTCAAGAGCATTAGAATAGTTGATTTTAAGGAGCATTTTATATTTTTGTGGTTTTTATGCAACTGACAGCACATCTGACAGGTGTAAATTCGCGCTAACTGTCATCACCTAGATTATTTATGATCTGTGAATCATCTACAATCTGCCCATTGAATTGAATCAAGTCCTTGCTCAAGTTTATAAAAGAATTTATAATTAAAGGTAAGTTCACAAATCATCTAAATAAAAATAGACTCCTCTAGGACGACCCACTGACCCTCGCAGGTTTATTGTTAAAAACATAACCTATGTTAAAGAAAAGAAAAAACTAAAAGTTTGGAACTGGATAATAATTCATTATAAAAGGTACTAAAGTGTTTTTTATTTATTTAATTATGCTAACCTTTCTTTATTACCATCAATAAGAAGCTAATGATGTTGTAAATATATATTTTTAGGACGACTACACGTAGAAGGTCGCGGCCCGGCAGTTAGATATACCGCTGGACTTTGCTGAGACCCACCGCGATATAGCCTTGGGTCGCTACTCTGGAGGCCCGCAGGCTGCACTGGCTAATAGGCTGCGTGGAAATCCGTCGCAATGCGGCTTAACTTCGTTGAGGAAAAGGCCACTAAATCAGTGGCGAAGGGTAAGTAAACAATACAACAGAAACACCACCAATTCTTTAAAAAATATCACTTACGTAGCTTCCTTACCACTAATGCACCATAACAATAGCATGTTTACGTCTTTTTAGTTTTGCTTGATGAATTGTGTTGCGAAGTACCTACCACGCACACTATTTTTTTATTCTATCAAGTATTGGTTCGAGCTTAAGGCCAAAACCAAATGCAAAGCTGCAGATTCCAGGAGGTCTGCAGCGGCTATTGGTGGAGGCCCAAACAAAATCATTCCGTTAAATGAGCATGAGCAGTGTCTACTAGCCATCATTGGTCGAGTGGCAGTGGATGGATTTCCCGGTTTGTGTTGTTAATTAATAAATTAACAATTTTAGTCTTTATTCCATGGGTATTTAATTTGTAACATCTAGACATTTAGTAATGTGTCATGTGTTGCAAGTGTAGCAAGGGGAACTGTTATTGCAGCAGCCGTGTGCATATTACATGAACCAAGTGCAGCTACTTTTCACATATTATATTTAGCTAATCAACTTATCTATTTAGTTAACTTACAGCAAGACATTGCTTACTGTAAGGTCAACTTCAGCAGGACAACTTCAAAACTTTGGTTCGCTGTTAAGACCTGATTGAAGGTCAAGATTGTCTATAGAATGAGGCACCTATTTATATCTTAATTCTTTTTCTTTTCTCATTCATCATTAAGTGTTTGGATATTGTGTGATTGCAAGTAAATTAAATATTTTACAGATACCAACTGTTGATGAGGAAACTTATGAGCATGTGGCTGCAGACCTAGTATCCTCCTGCCCTGTTTTACAAGTACCAGACGAGTCTGCCCTAGAACCTATGCAGGAAGAATGACTCGATAGTGAGTCCCTAAGAACGCCCTCTCCCTCGGCTGATTTACAGCTAACCCAAGATGAGTAAAGTAAGTATTTCATAGAATCAATATACATAAAATCAATGGGTGCTTTTATAATTTACCGTGACACGGCACGGTACGGCACGTTTTTATCGTCACGGTAAAGTAGGAAAGCAAAATGATGCATTTGTATGCAAACGCTTTTAATTTACCGTCCACGGCAACGGGACGCCGTGAACAGCAACGATCTATCTTGCCGTTGCCGTAGCTCGTTGAGAGTGTAGTGTGTGCGTACAAGAAATTTGTACATGTGCATGCGTAGCCAAGAAGCGCGGGTGGCAGGGCGAAAGTATGTAAGGGAGAAAGTATGTAATAAAACGATTTTGTTGACATCCGAAAATAATTGAAAAAGTTATTTAGGTTTTACTTGAGCTTATCAAATAGCTTGTAGTATGATCCTTTTAAATATTTTACTTTTAAAAGCGGATGTTGCCAATACTTTCTAGTAATATGTCTTTTTTTACGTCTTAAATATAACAAATAGAGCATAAGTAGTCGCTGTCTCTTCGAGAACATGTCTGCACTTTGAAGACGCGCAAAGGGTAATATATTCACGGCGAATTATAAAATCACCCTACGGCACGGCACGGCATGCCGTCCACTGCTGCTATATGAATGATGTAACAAAAATTTTTGTAATAATTTTGGCGATTGAAAAAGAGTGTCCATGGAGTTTCTTGCTCATTCTTCTCCATAGAGATCTACACCTTGGAATGAGCACCTACGGTACTTTCACAGTTTTTATGTCTTGTGTCTGGGACCGTAGCACCATAACTATTTTTATACTTGTTTTATTTTATTTTATGTCTTTTGACAATTCATAAGTGCCTGTAATTGGCCTAGTTGAAATAAACGATTTTATTTATTATTTATTTATTTACTGCCACAAAACTTCTATCTTGTCCACGGTAATATCGTGCCGTGCCATGAAACGGCAAATTATAAAAGCACCTAATGCCACTTTATGTTGTAATTTTATAACTCAAGAACAGGCTCACATATCCAAACCAAATATTCAATGTAAAAAAAAGTCAATGTAAAATTAATTATTTATTACAGTTCCTGAAAGTAACACCACAAGAAAGTAAGCCACAGCAGGCTTACGAAATTATGGAGCCGTCGGGCTGCTGCAGAGGAGCAACTGGCAGCCGCAATGGAGGGGCTGGCAACCACACTGAAGGGGCTCGCTAACAGCATGGCGGGGCAGTCGCAGTGGCAGCGCTGCAGGAACAAATGAAGCGACGAGCAGCTGCTACAGAGGCCTTCGTGCAAATTTTCAGAGCCATGACACATATGAACCAAAAATAGCAAGCCTTTTGATTCATGATGTCCATAAGGATTGAGGAGCCACTTTTCATATCTTAACGAAATTAATATTCTTAAGCAGTAGTAAATTTAAAATATTGTAGGATCCAATCTTTGATATTGTAGTAAGTATAATAATTAGTTGTTCTAAAAACATGAAGGTGGCTCCTCAATCTAATATTTTTTTTATCAATATTATTTCAAGAGCAACCTCAAATCTAGGAACATTATGGATTAATACTAACCATAATTTTGTACGATTTTGTAGCATTTTAGAATATTTCATGACCAAAATTTAGCCATAAACAGTACAGCAACAATTTAAAAAGTTACAATATTTTTATTATTACATTATAATAATATGGGTCTTCAGACCATACATGTGACTTTTTATGATGTTTTAAAGAAGTAATTATGTAGTTATTTGTTCAAAATTTTGAAAGTTCTACATAGCTCGGATTTCGTCCATTAACTAATCTCAAATGCTACAAATTGTGAAAAGCTTACTCCACAGTGTTCCTAGTTTTGATTCTTCTCCCACAAAATCTAAACTTTTAGATTGAGATGCCACTTTTATTTTCGTATAACTACTGGCCCTATAGGCAAACAGCAGAAGACAATCGTTATCGCTCAGCAATCAATAATACTCTTTCAACTTTACACCCCAGTTCATAGAGTTGAAAATCTATTGGAGTTTACAGATCGTTTGTTTGTTTCGTTCATTATCTTTCAGCTTTCCAACTTTATGTGCTAGTGTATAAAGTTGAAAATGGTGATTGCTGAGCGATAACGATTATCGTCTGCCTGTTTGTTTATAGGGCTAAGGGGGGTATTACAATGTATTAAAACCAGGCTTATTCCGGCGAGTGAAAGTGACAGAGCTATACAAGTCGTCTAGCGCCATCTAGTTCACTCACTGGAACAAGCCTGGTTTTAAGACGTTGTAATAGCCCCCCAGAAATATTATAGAACTAAATTGAAGATTGTTTCTATTTTTCATAACTTATAACAAAATAATTAAGTTAATCAAGATCCGAAAAGTGGATCCGCAATCCAAATTGTGATTATGTCTAGTTTTAGTAATATTTTTCTGATAAGCTTCTTTATTATACATTCGTGTTATTTTAAACTACTTAGGTCATAATCTATGTTTAAAAATTGAATGCTATTGTTATGGTTGTCCTGCAGGCGTAGCATGGCGCCGTAGAAAGGGGTTTTGTCGACGCAAGAATAGACAAAATGACAGAACGTAGAATTTTTTTTTCTTGGTAGAATAGAGATAGAATCGCCATGCTACGCGTGCTGCCCTAAAAATTGAAAAAAGAAAGAAAAATGTGCTTCTGATAATACGTCATGTATTATTATGCTATTTTGCATGGTTGATAGCAATTTTGAACTAAGTGGTTTTGTTTTGTAAGTTTTGAGCTGGCACCTAAACCGCTGAACAATAGTTTTTCAATTTTTTCTTTCTTTGTATAAACAAAGAAAAAAAAAAATGAAAAACTATTGTTCCAGCATTGTTTCAGCATTGTACCTAATATTTTTATAAACAAAGATTTTTTTTTTGTTGTAAGGGTTTTTTATAATTAAAAGTATGTTTTAAAAATTGGCTTTAATTTCATTTCATTCATTTCAATCAAAGCTTGATTCATCTCAATTTAAATGATGAAGCTACAGTCCCAGTAACAAGACATAATAACTGTGAAAGTACTGTAGTTGCCCATTCCAAGGAGTAGATCTCTATGGAGAAGAATGGATAAGAAACTCCATGAACACTCTTTTTCAATTGCCAAAAATTATAACAGAGCCTTTGTTACATCAAACAAAAACAAAACATTCTAAGAAATGGAGTATTCTATTTTTAACCGACTTCAAAAAAAGGAGGAGGTTATCAATTCGACTGTATTTTTTTTTTATGTTTGTTACCTCATAACTTGCGACTGGGTGAACCGATTTTCATGATTCTTTTTTTATTCGAAAGCTGGTGCTTCCCGTGTGGTCCCATTGTCACCATTTCAGGATCTGATGATTGGATCTTGGAGAAATCGAGGGCAGCCCTCAAATTTTATAAGCTGACACATAGTTTTTCGCAAATCTTATGAACTAATTCAAATACTTGCGTATGGAAATCATCATCTCATGTAGCTGAGCTGATGATGGCGTGTATTCCCGTTCGTCCACTTGACTTCGTCCCCCTAGTGGGACGAACGGGAATTCGTTATTTATTTTCCCGATGGTCCCACTAAATTTTTTGAGTGGACGAATGGGAATAATTTATTAATTCTTTTTTGTAGTTCTATTGGTCCCACTAAATAATTTAAGACCGGTGGTTAAATTGGTAAAAAAAAAAAACAAAAATGGTATAAAAATCCGTCATTTTACCAACATTTTTTCAACTTTGCGATATAAAAAAATTAAAATAAATTTATAAGAAAAAATTTATAGCGCTTGTCGAGAACGAAGTGGAGTAAAGGACAAACAAACTACGAAACAACGAATAAACATAATTATTTCTGCACAAATCTTTTTAGTGGGACGAATGGCACTAATCGAAGAACATATTCCCGTTCGTCCCCTCTTGAATTAGGAGTGGGACGATCGGGAACAAATTAAATATTATTTTTGTAAATTCCCGTTCGTCCCACTAGTGGGACGAAGTCAAGTGGACGAACGGGAATACACCGATGATGGAAGGTACAACTCCTCAAGTAAGGGAATTATGTTTGTGTTCGCATATCTCCGGAACTATAAGTCCGATTTAAGTAATTCTTTGTCTTTACTTTGTCTACTACTTTACTTAGTCTGTACTAGGTATCCATGGACCTAAAAAAAAAGGCGGACGGAACTTCACTAAGAAACGATTGAAGCACCAAAATGGCGCCCGTGTTTATATGTGTGAGTTTGTATAGGGATGCCAGATGGAGGAAAAAATTACCCATTTTTAAACAATATTTAATTAAGATCTCCCTTGAACTTAAGTTTAATTACAATTTTTTTTGTGACAGATACCTATTTTTAAAATAAAGGTAAAATAATTTAAGCACATTGGATATAAAATATTTACAATTCGTTTAATATTAATAAAGTTTTACAATCCCTTTTGGTTATTCAAATTTTTGTAGACTTGTCTTTTGCTATTGACACATCTAGAAATCCCTTCTAATTTACTTAAATGGTGAAAACGAATGTTTAAGTATTTTTCGCCTATAAATATTTAATTAAAGCTATTTTATGTTTCATTCCTACACGTCTACATTCCTATTCCATGTCTACACTCCCTTATTATTTTTATACAATCATTTTTCCATGCATCATTTGCCGTGGGGAAACTTGTAAAAATACAGAAGAATACAATAACGATAAATAGTAACAAAATATAAATCTCCCAATTTTAAAATAATTTGAACCTTGAAATAGTTGCAACACTGATTGATTTCGAGATGTTTATAAAATTTATTGACGTAAAATCGAGAAATAAGCTTCAAAATGACATGTTTAACTATGAAAAGTGATCCCCTGGCTTTTTTAATTGAACTACTATGGTTTAGACAACTTTTTGCAACACATGACGGCATACTTTGATTTTTATTAGACAAAATAACACCGTATGAAACCGCGAGTGTCGTTCGAAGCGTAATGGCCGACGGCTGACTTACTATGGTGTGAATGTGTGTGTGCCGGCTTGTGTGGACAAGCGCACTGACTTACTATGGGTGCTTCAATTCTTTCTTAGTGAAGTTCCGTCCGCCTTTTTTTTAGGTCCATGTAGGTATCGTTCAACTTAGGGAATACTGTAAATTTCATCAAAATCGGTTCAGCAGTTTTTGAGATAGGGAATAAATGTAAGAGATGTTAACGATGTTATTACCGGTGCTACGGATTACAAAATTCTAGTGCACATGTAAGAAAATGATGTATTTGACAAGAATTTTGGTTGAATATTTAAACTAAAAAGAGTAAAATAAAAACTTTAAAAAAAAAATGTGACCGCCTTCAAAAACAACCACAAAAAAGTGTAAAATAACCTACAAAACTTTTCTTTCGGAAGTCGGCGGCAAAAGAGACAATAAAAATAATTAAAAAGGCACCGACTTCCGAAAGAAAAGTTTTGTAGGTTATTTTACTCTTTTTTGTGGTTGTTTTTGAAGGCGGTCACATTTTTTTTGAAAAAGTTTTTTATTGCTCAAGCAATAGAGTAGATAATTGATAAAAACCAATTTACAAGATTGTAAAAGAAACAATATTGCTAAAAAGGCGATTTCATTTCAGCCTTTTGGCTCCAACTGAAAGCGCCCAATAAGAAGAGCAATAATAACTAATCACAAATACATGAAAATATTAATACATAGTACTTAATTAAACAATATACTTAAGCTATGTAATAATAAGATTCAATTTATACAATGCAAAATACCTAGATAATTGATAAAGAACAATTTACAAGATTGTAAAAGAAACAATATAGCTAAAGTGGCGATTCTAGACTTTGATTTGGTCCCAACTGAAAGCGCCCAATAAACATGGAAATAAGTAATTAAAATAAGGGAACTACATAATCCAACTATAAAATATGTTTATATACATGACAATATTAATACATAGTACCTACTTATACAATATACTTAAGCTATGCAGCTATATAATAATAAGGAGATTGAATTTATACAATGCAAAATGTTCTTCAGCGGGACAACCTAAGCTTATACTAATAAAATACCTAGTTGTACAATCTTCAGCAGCTCCAACAATAGTATTTATCTGTCCTAGTGAAGCAAAATTACATATTCCTAGAATTCCAGTCTTTGTACTAGTATATCCCTAGTGTTGTCTTGAACTACGTCAGATGTCATAGGCATGGATATTTGGCTCTGTTGGTCAATAAGTATGTCCTCACTCACTGTTGAGGTCAGGCATTGGGACGTTTCGAGCATTGGCGATGTTGTGTAGAACAGTGCATGCATTCACTATCCTTGCTGTAACAGGGTCATAGTGTAGTACGCTGTGTGCTAGCAAACACCGCCAGCATGCTTTGAGAACACCAATGCAGCTCTCAACAGTGTTTCTCACTTTGCAATGAAATTCCATGTAATATTCTTCAGGTGAACCTGGAGCTGTGCCCAAGATAGGTGTCATCATCCACGGGCGCTGTGCATATCCAGAATCACCTGAAATAGAAATATTTCCTTTAGTTCATATTTCCCATTCAACATAACGGGTCTACACAATAGATTTTTCTTTTTTAGTTCTATCATTCTAACTGCATTGATATGATCAGTCAATCACTAAGTAATCTATTTAAATGCCAATACAAATGCCTACCTAATAACCAAAAGCTCTGGCGATTCTATTGCAGTCTCTCCGAATAAGTCTTGAAGGGACATTGATTCCAAACATAAGAATCATGTGCAGCACCACCAAATGATGCATCAACATGTAGAATTTTAAGATGTGCATCACAAATCTGAAACAATTTTTTTTTAACTCATTATAGGTAATTATGAAAGATGATTATGAAAGATGGTATATACATTTAAACGCAATTATTCAACTTTTATTACTCACCAATAAAACATTCAGAGAATGATAATTTTTTCTATTAAAATATGTTTCTTCATGATCATTAGGCCTAATTATAGCCACATGAGTACCATCTATGTACCCAATAATGCCTGGAAAGCGAAATCTTTCCATAAACCTGCAATCAACCATACATATTTAAAATTAAAATTGAATTCCTTAATATTAAAAAGATACATGTATCTGAGGAGCCACAGTACCTGTGAAAATTAAACACTATCAACAGAAATGACTCAGTAATTACTATAGGTGATTATTGCTGCATATAGACTCTGGCAGACTAATTCCAAAACTGCATGGTAAGCAGTGTCTTAATTCTTAATTAAATTCTTTGAATATGAGCTTCTTGCCTCTATGTGGGTATGCTAGGTTAGTTTTCCATCAATTCAAACACCTAGATATTTGACACTAGGAACTACGGACAAGGACTTTTACCTAACTTAATACAAATGCATTCAATAGTTTACACATGAAAATTAACAAACATCCATTTATACATACAAGCAAACTTTCACTTTTATAGTATTAGTAGGATTATTAGTAGAGAGCCACTCCTATTATTATTATATTTTATAAACTTACTGTGTCATGATGACTGGTCTCTCTACCTGAGACATGGGAAATTTTATGTGGTTTAACATTACTTCCCGGACATTGAGTGCATCAGTAATCTGATGTAAACACTTGCTAAACGTTGGCTGGGACATATTAAACAAGTAGGAGGTACCAACATTACGTTGGTAAGATTCATTTGCATAAAAATTTAATCTAGCCAAGATCTGCAACAAACAATAATAATAGGATGACTTAGGTAATTAATTATCGTACTCTTTTAAACAAGATGGTACCTAACAAAATTAAATACCTAAACATGTTAGAGTACTGTATGCAATATACAATAAATGTATTCCTTATTAATTATTATTGAATAAGTGTGTTTATGCCTTGTTACTCATATGTATAATATCTTGCAACCCCTTCTTAATTATGTTATAAACGTTAACTTTCGTTAACTTAATCTTGATCCCATGTTTATTTTACTCTATATTTTAAATGTATAGTTTATTTTCGTTTATTTTCACTTATTGTTTAGTAATTAAATTTAGATTTTAGCTTAAGTTACCACCTATACATATAACTATGTGAATGTTGGTTCACCTATTATTGGCAACTGTATAAGCCTTGTAGTCATAAACGTTTACACTATTTATAAATTTATATACAGAAGCTGTTGGTGTACCTTTGTTAATAAATAAATAAATAAATTCCTTATACTTACTTTTAGTTCATTGCGAACAGCTGTTTTTGTCTAGCTTGTGGTAAATCACTGGTGAATATGGGCGAAGTTCTTATAAAACCTGTTGAAACGCAACCTTGTTCAATCGAAAATTTGCCATAAATTTTATTCCTTCTCTGGCAACTGCAACGGGTCACTTAGGTCACGTTGGCGTCTTCTTTCCAGTTGTAGACGAAGTCGTTTCCTCTCTTCATCAGCAAATCCCAGCAATTACTTAACTTCCAAGATCCTTCGGGCAACAACAACGGGTCCAAAGCAAAGAGTAAGAGATGACTTGGCCTAAATGTTGTTTTTTATAAACCAGTCGATGTATGTCTATGTAACGGCTCTCCTTCTATTTAGCAAAACACCAATTAATGTACTTTATCGTCTTTAACCACTGCTCGATGAAAACAATATTTCACTATTTCAATTCAATTTTTGAGGTTATGGCTCCATCGGAATATTTCACTAATATTTGCATAAAGACTGTGCATAGACTTTTATGTATGACTAGACTCTATGGCTAATTTTATTCAGCTATTGCTCAGTCCATCTTATAGATCTACGGCACAGACCTCTCGACCGGTGGCTAGCTTAAAACACTGCTCATGAATAGTGTTTTAAGGTGAACGCAGATTGAGGCGCACCGCAGTCTCCGCAGTCCCCGCATTTCGAATTCTTTGTATGAAATTCTATGAAACCTCGCACACTGAGCCGCACCGCAGTCTCCGCAGTCGCCGCACGCATTTGAGACGACCGAATTCCCCAGCCGCAGCTGATGACGTCACCAACGTCGGCCCGCACGCAGCGGACGCTGCGGCTAGCGCGGTGCGGATGACGTCATCCGCATTTTTTGTCTGCATCGTCGTCTGTAACTTTTATTGGAATTTCATAATCTTTGCAGTATTTTTCTTCAATTCTTAAAAACTACAGCTTATGTATCAATAAAAGTTCTCCTGACAATTAAATGAAGTAAAAATAATATACTTCGTAACGTTTCAATAGCTTTGTTTAAGTGATAGCATTTTAATAACTGTAAGTAAATTCTACTAAACAACTAGAAAAAAGCCCCAGCCACTAAAAGCAATATTACGCTACAAAAGAGGAGTCAAAACCAACAATTTTAATTAGTGAAAAATCCACTAAGTTGGCAACACTACAAAATGCGTGCGGTGACTGCGGAGACTGCGGTGCGGCTCAGTGTGCGAGGCCATTAACAAAATGCGATGAGTGCGGGTACTGCGGAGACTGCGTGCGGCTCAATGTGCGTTCACCATTAAACGGTTGCATCTTTCCACCCGTTGGTTATAAATTTAATGTTGAACAATCGGAATGCAGCGAAACGAACGCATCAAATAGCTGTCAAAAGGGTAAATTTGACACAAATACAATGAACCTGATAAGTTTAAATGTTTCCTAAAAGCTACTATTCTAACGCACTACAGGCACTCCTCAACTTAGCCGCATAACAGTCGGTAAAATATAGAGGTGTCCAGTAACCATCCACTATGTCGAAGAGTTGCTCGTAGATAGTGAATCGCCCCGCTGATGTGAACTCACGAATCGCGTGGCGAATAAGGAACCACTGTGTACAAATTATATTATTATTATTCTGCTATTATCTGTTTACTATAGGTATTCATGTTATTACATTTTTAAATATTAAAAAAAAAACAAAACCGTAAAAAAATCAGATAAACATAGTAGTCCGCCGGTGTGGGAGCAGGGTACAAGCTACTTATAATTATTATTTTAATATACTAGGCTCCTCACGTTTAAACGACTGTACGAATTTGAATGGACACATCAGTAGACCATGGCCGAAACATGGCCGAATCATGGTCATTAGTCATAGGATAACTTTATCCGGTCAATACGTCCCCGTGGGATAATATTATGCCTACCACACCGGTGAAGTCACAGGCCGAAACTTGTTTGTGATAAAGATATCTATTCAAGTTTGACAGCTTGGAGTAGATTTATATGCTGGCGCTTGTACGTTTGCGTCGGACGAGTTGGGAAAGAGACGAAAATTAAATATAGCATAAGACGAGTTATTAAAGAAAGATACGAAATAGCTAATGAGACGAGTTGTCACCGCAACCGTAAGAATCTGCTTGCTAGTATTAAAAAACTACACTCTCTTTGACTACACTTACTAAATAATACAGTCCCTCCTTAAGGTGAACGCAGATTGAGGCGCACCGCAGTCTCCGCAGTCCCCGCATTTCGAATTCTTTGTATGAAATTCTATGAAACCTCGCACACTGAGCCGCACCGCAGTCTCCGCAGTCGCCGCACGCATTTGAGACGACCGAATTCCCCAGCCGCAGCTGATGACGTCACCAACGTCGGCCCGCACGCAGCGGACGCTGCGGCTAGCGCGGTGCGGATGACGTCATCCGCATTTTTTGTCTGCCTCGTCGTCTGTAACTTTTATTGGAATTTCATCATCTTTGCAGTATTTTTCTTCAATTCTTAAAAACAACAGCTTATGTATCAATAAAAGTTCTCCTGACAATTAAATGAAGTAAAAATAATATACTTCGTAACGTTTCAATAGCTTTGTTTAAGTGATAGCATTTTAATAACTGTAAGTAAATTCTACTAAACAACTAGAAAAAAGCCCCAGCCACTAAAAGCAATATTACGCTACTAAAAGAGGAGTCAAAACCAACAATTTTAATGGGGAAGGCAAGTGTCAAAGTGAAAATGACAGTTTGGTCCCCAAAGAACTGTAAAATCAAAGGAATTTTCAGAAAAAAAAACATTTATCGATGTAAAATGACTAGATGTTGTGTAATAAGCTGTAAAAATGATGGAATACACTTTTCAAAATAATATCTACTTTTCTTTTGGAGGTTATGTACCAGTATTGCATCACTCGAAAATCGAAGAATTATCACCTGGAACGAGTTTTGTAATAGTTGTGGTGTTAAGAAATTAAATATATTGTGATATTTCTCGAATCTAAATAGAAAAAAAGGTTAAAATTACTGACTTAAAACATTATGATATTTTATCAAAATAGAAAGTCAAAACCAGCATTATATTCTTGATAAAGGAGAGGACAGGTAAAACATACCTAAACTCAAAAATTGAAACCTCAACTACAAGTAATTGTGGATTTATTACGGTAAAATCAAATGTATAACCACTCAATTAAATCACATTTTTCCTCTTGTAGATGCGCCGCGGTGTCTTAATTCTTCTTTTAGTATATAGTACTTGCATGGGCGAATAATTTTCCATATTTGTTTTGTATTTATACTCAATTTTTATAACAAATAATCTTTTTTGTTTTTTTGTACAAGGTAGACGTGGGGACCAACTTTTATATGATTAGCTTTGAGTTGCCATCCCCATTAGTGAAAAATCCACTAAGTTGGCAACACTACAAAATGCGTGCGGTGACTGCGGAGACTGCGGTGCGGCTCAGTGTGCGAGGCTATTAACAAAATGCGATGAGTGCGGGTACTGCGGAGACTGCGTGCGGCTCAATGTGCGTTCACCTTTATCATGGACCTAAAAAAAAAGGCGGACGGAACTTCACTAAGAAACAAGTGAAGCACCCATAGTAAGTCAGTGCGCTTGTCCACACAAGCCGGCACACACACATTCACACCATAGTAAGTCAGCCGTCGGCCATTACGCTTCGAACGACGCTCGCGTATTATTCGGAGTTATTTTGTCTAATAAAAATCAAAGTATGCGGTCATGTGTTGCAAAAAGTTATCTAAACCATAGTAGTTCAATTAAAAAAGCCAGGGGATCACTTTTCATAGTTAAGCATGTCAATTTGAAGCTTATTTCTCGATTTTACGTCAATAAATTTAATAAACATCTTGAAATCAATCAGTGTTGCAACTATTTCATGGTTCAAATTATTTTAAAATTGGGAGATTTATATTTTATGTTCCTACAAGCTATCAACCCCAAAAACAACCCCTTAGAGGTGAAATTTCGCAAAAACCTGTCTTAGTGAGCACCTACATCCTTAAAAGAAGCCCCATGCAAAATTTGAGACCTCTATCTATCAACACCTAAAACAATCCTTCAGGGGTTGAATTTCGAATTGTCGAAAAACCCCGTTGAGGGTAGTGCGTACGTCTTAAAAACAACCCCCATGAAAGATTTGAGACTCCTAGCATGCGTAATAACGAAGTTTCAAACAAACTTTCAACACCAAAAACAACCCCTTAGGGGTCGAATTTCGAAAAACCCTTTTATTAAGTAGCACTTACATCTTAAAAAGAACCCGCGTGCAAAATTTGAAACTCCTAGCACTTGTAGCAAAAAAGTTTCATACAAACTGTCAACCCCAAAAACAACCCCTTAGGGGGGTAATATCGCAAAATCCGTTCTTAGCGGGTACTTACGTCCTAAAAAGAACCCCTGTGCAAAATTTTGAATCCTTAGCACTGGTAGTTTCCGAGCTTTCGTGTCCTATGAGTGAGTGACCTTTTGCTTTTATATATATAGATTTATCGTTATTGTATTCTTCTATATTTTTACAGATTTCCCCACGGCAAATGATGCATGGAAAAATGATTGTATAAAAATAATAAGGGAGTGTAGACATGGAATAGGAATGTAGACGTGTAGGAATGGAACATAAAATAGCTTTACCAGCTGACAGCGTTGAGGATGAATTTTTCGATGCTCTTTAATAGTTTAGTTTTATTTTAATTAGTAATATTATATTTATATAGTTTAATTAAGGTATATCTTAAGTTGAATTATTTAAATATAAAATAGCTTTAATTAAATATTCATAGCCGAAAAATACTTAAACATTCGTTTTAACCACTTAAGTAAATTAGAAGGGATTTCTAGATGTGTCGATAGTAAAAGACAAGTCTACAAAATTTGAATCACCAAAAGGGATTGCAATACTTTATTAACATTAAACGAGTTGTAAATATTTTAATAACCAATGTGCTTAAATTATTTTACCTTTATTTTAAAAATAAGTATCCGTCACAAAAAAAATGTAATTAAACTTAAGTTCAAGGGAGATCTTAATTAAATATTGTTTAAAAATGGGTAATTTTTTCCTTCATCTGGCATCCCTATACAAACTCACACAAACAAAGGCCGACGCCATTGTGGTGCTTCAATCGTTTCTTAGTGAAGTTCCGTCCGCCTTTTTTTTTAGGTCCATGCTCCTTATTCATGGACATGATGAGCGAAGTTGTTTCTCTGTTCATTCATGGTTCATTCATTATGTCGGTCGCGTTCATTTCATCCGTTCATCATTCATCATTCCAGTCTTTCGGTCGTTTCTCGTTTCTGTCACGGTCACTCAACTCTCAACTCACTCACTCACTCATTCATTCATTCGTTAAATTGGGGAAGTTTGTGCGGTGATGTTCATGTTTCTCAGATTTATTTATCAGTGAAATTAACAGTTAATTTGTGATTTTTTTGTGCTAATATTGTAATTTAATATCCAATCATGGCGATGCAACCACACAGCAAGAAAAGAGTGTGCTATTACTATGATAGTAAGTATAATAAAGTTAGTTACCCGCCACAATGATTGCTTGATGCATCTATGCTTATTTAAATTAGAGGCTCACTTAAAACATTGCTTAGTCGTTGTATGAAACCATATTCATTACGTTTTTATGAAAAAAGACTACTTAAAACCTTGGTGTAGACCTTTTAATCGTCTTGACGATTTTATGCTCATGTTTGTTGAATCACTTTGGAGCGTCTGTACTGCGTTCTGCGATCTCATTGGCCGCACGGCTTTCGTTCGCATCTTGATAAGTGTGGTACAGACTGTTATGTGTCAAGCCATGAAATGGATTGAGTAACATGTCCTTACGAAGTTAAAATTAGTATTTCATGCTGTATTTATTTTATTTTAGGTGATATTGGAAACTATTATTATGGACAAGGACATCCCATGAAACCACACCGTATACGTATGACTCACAATTTGCTACTTAATTACGGATTATATAGAAAAATGGAGATTTATGTAAGTTTTCCTTATTTGCAACATTTCCACCCTGAATGATCCAACCTTTTATTTTTATTTAATGAAGCTAATAATGATTCAAATCGGAAATGTATTTACGCTTTAGCTGATATTTACGGTTTACTTCAAAAAAATAAAACATGTTACTGAAACTATGTTGTGTGTGCTGTGCTCGCTGTGCTACTTTTGTTTAGCACTTGGGACTCTTGGCTGGACATATTTCATAGAGTGTATCTTAGCAAAATCAGCTGAATTAACAACCATTTTAACTGAAATGTATAACAAATTTTAGTATACTATTTTAAAATTCGTGTCTGAAAGTTAGATTTCTGTCAGTTTCAGCTAGAAATCCAGTCTCGGCCTGACACTTTAAAAAAAAAAATGTCTTAGACTAGGTAGTCTAGACACACATATGTACAGTATTAATAACCATTAATTTCATTTCAGAGACCACACAAAGCTACTGCTGATGAAATGACAAAGTTCCACTCAGATGATTATATTCGCTTTTTGCGATCAATAAGGCCTGACAACATGTCTGAGTACAACAAACAAATGCAAAGATGTAAGGTTTATTAATTATTTATGTTAATGCAAATCCCAAAATTTCTGTTTCTAGTACTTTTCTAGCTGTAACAAAAAATAATATACTTAAATGATTTATACCACCATGCTTATAGTTTCTGCCAGATAAGTGTGGGATATAATTATGTTGACCCCTGTGTACCAATATATTGCAATATATCAAAACCATTCGTAAAAATATAAACAAAATGTTGTGGAATGACCAAAAGCAACATATTGTGGTAAGAGACAATCTTGACCATAATATAGTTTATTTTGAAATTTGAATGATGGTGTTATGAAATTCCAACGATGCATTATTAGGATCAATGACCTTTATTCCAAACTTATTTGGCGGGGACTATAGTTACAAACTTAATGACTTGCAAAATTCTATGTGGCACATACTAGCAAAGTAGTGTGTTCCTAGTAAAAGTACTTTGGTGACCCAGGTAATTTCTAGCACTAAGATGGAGATGATGAGTTGCGATGGATGCAAGCAAAATACATGCTTTGGAAGGGGAGTTGTAGACACCAACCTGGGATGGTATTACAATGTCTTAAAACCAGGCTTGTTCCAGTGAGTGAACGAAATGGCACTAGACGACTTCGTATAGCTCTGTCACTTTCACTCGCCGGAACAAGCCTGGTTTTAAGACATTGTAATACCCCCCTGTTATGCTTTCAAGAACAAGAGAATGACTAGCAATATCCGTCATAAACCTATAAAAGCACCTATGTGACACATAATAAAATACTATTAGGTTTTTGCATTCTAGGTTATGTCTTGCATGATAAAACCTAGTGTGCAAATAAAATAAATATTGAATGAAACATACCTACATTAGAAAAATGCCTGTTGCTTTGTGAAATTAATTTTGTTGTTTGTTTTCAGTCAATGTGGGTGAGGATTGTCCAGTATTTGATGGTTTATACGAGTTCTGCCAGCTGTCTGCTGGTGGCTCCGTTGCAGCTGCTGTAAAATTAAACAAACAGGTATTAATTATTTTTGTGAACATTATCATATTACACTTTTCATTGCTGTTCTAGACAAATTATTGAGTAGACAAGGCCAAATGAAGTGCTGTGTGAGTGTGTGTGCTGACAATTTATTCAACAGAATAGTTTAATAAGTCCGTCCGGCCATTTTTGCCTCGTGAACATGATTACAATAGAACATAAATAACTAAAAAATATTATTTCAACAGGCTTCCGAAATCTGCATCAACTGGGGTGGTGGTCTCCATCATGCTAAGAAATCTGAGGCGTCAGGTTTCTGTTATGTCAATGACATTGTCTTGGGAATATTAGAGCTGCTCAAGTACCACCAGAGGGTACTCTACATTGACATTGATGTTCACCATGGTGATGGTGTTGAAGAGGCTTTTTACACAACTGACAGAGTAATGACTGTGTCATTCCACAAGTATGGAGAATACTTCCCTGGAACAGGTTAGTTCTTACTGGAAAGACTTGTAAAATAATTATTAATGTGTAGCTAATATAAGGTTAAAATTTTAACTTTATAACTGGACTGATGACTCTGGACAGTGAATGACAAAAATGCTACATTTTTATTAACATAGTAAGCAATTATTTATGAGGAAGACTATTCTTAGGGAAAGTCTTCTAAATACTGTCTTCTAAAGATCTTTAGTTTTAAAAATATTTTCCTTAAACAGGTGACCTCCGCGACATCGGCGCCGGCAAAGGCAAGTACTACGCGGTGAACATTCCGTTGCGCGACGGCATGGATGACGAGTCGTACGAATCCATCTTCGTGCCCATCATCTCTAAGGTCATGGAGACATTCCAGCCCAGCGCTGTGGTGTTGCAGTGTGGCGCTGACTCCCTAACAGGTGTGTAAAGAATCCTTTGAGACCTGAGAGTTGAGTTTTTTTTTTTTTAAGAATCAGCTTTTCCTAGCCAGCCAGCTCGCCTTTGGGTAAAATAAACACCAACAGTTTTACCACGAGAAAGATAAACATCAGTCTGTAGAATGCTTGTCTAAAAAAAGTGTACCTGCAAAACGATCCTTAGATCAACGTGAAATGACGTTTCGACGTCGACAATAACAAGGTGGTTAATGTTGTGCAAAGCGTTTTCTGAGGCCTGATATCATACACAAGCTTGCGAAAATAAAAAAAAAACGCCTTAAATAAAATCGTGCAAATTAAATTGGCGGTGGGAGCATGGCCCAAAGCAGTTGTTAGATTCCTCACCGTGGGATTTTCCCAGCAAACTCATATGTTGATTGATAAATATTTATTGTTTTTCAACAGGTGACAGGTTAGGTTGTTTCAACCTGACAGTACGAGGACACGGCCGGTGCGTAGAACTCGTCAAACGATTCGGTCTACCGTTCTTACTTGTAGGAGGAGGAGGGTAAGTTATCAAAGATGAAATCTATTCTTATTTCATGTCACTAACGCGTGCAATTTGAATTTTAAACACATAAATATAAGAGCTAAATTGAGAGAACGCTTATTAAAATGCAACAAATAAAAATACCATTCAAGATGATTATTTTCTAACGTTCCTATTCCATTTCTAGCTACACAATTCGCAACGTGTCACGCTGTTGGACTTACGAGACGTCAGTAGCTCTAGGAGTTGAGATAGCAAATGAGCTACCTTACAATGACTACTTCGAATACTTCGGCCCAGACTTCAAATTGCACATATCACCAAGCAACATGTCCAATCAGAACACACCCGAGTATTTGGAGAAAATAAAGAACAGGCTCTTTGAGAATCTGAGGATGTTGCCACATGCACCTGGTGTTCAGGTAATAATAATAATATAATAATCTTCCACAACTATCACACATCGCCATCTAGTCCCAAGTTAAGCTGAGCTTGTGTTATGGGCACTAGACAACTGATAAACATACTTATATATTTTTAAATACATACATATTATAGATAAATTACACCCAGACACAGAACAATTTTATTGGTCATGCTCATCACACAAAGTTTATCCTGGGTGGGAATTGAACCCACGACCCCGGCATAGCAGTCAGTTTCACTAGACCAACAGGAATAAGGATTTTACAATAGAATTTACCAAACTGATTTTCTTCCTGTTTAAATTTCCGTTTCACCAAACAGTATGTTCAAGTAATTACTTGATTACAGGTTCAAGCCATTCCGGAGGATGCGGTCAACGACGAATCTGAAGACGAGGACAAAGTTGACAAAGACGAAAGAATGCCGCAAAGCGAAAAAGTAAGTTTGATTCCATGCGGAACTTGCCCCGTCATTCATACTTTATTACGCACTTTTTTTTTTTGTTGTAGCATTAAAAGCCGTATTTCGTCTTTCAACAAATCACTGACACCTTACTCTTTTCTTTATAATACTCTTTCATCACAAAAACTAAATTATACACTGTTCGTCATCAGGACAAGCGCATCACCGGCGACGGCGAGCTGTCCGACTCAGAAGATGAAGGCGAAGGCGGTCGTCGCGACAACAGGTCGTACCGGACGCCGCAGCCGCGCAAGAGACCGCGGCTAGATAAGGACGGCTCCACCATCAAAGATGAAATTAAATGTGAGTTACATTTGTATCTACTAAAATAATAACGATATGTAAGGCCTGGTATCCACCAAAGCGGGAGGAGATCCACTGAAGCCAAGCGGAGAGGAGATGTGGACATCTGATTGGTCATTCAAACACATCTCTCCTCTCTGCTTTGGTGGATACCAGGCCTTATAGTTGATCTTTATAATTCTTTTTTTTTATCGTGGTAAAATGATCAAATGAATCCTCCAACCCTAAGCAGGTGGAAGCGACTGTCGGAGTTGTACTGAATAAAATCCACGGTAATACTTCGATAGCCCTTTACGTTCAAGGTTCCTCTGCCCCCGTTTTAACATTAATGCTTTCCCAATTTGTGTTCAAATTTCGAAAAATACAAGTTTTTTTTATTAATGAGCCTGTTCATACACCTTGCATCTCAAGTCTCCCATACCTCACAACTGGTATCCAAGCGACTATCGCAATACAAATCCATAAAGGTTCGTACTCAGGCCTTTTTTGAGTGACAGAAAATTCCCCCTCTAATCGATGATTATGTGAAAATGAAGACTAGTTACACACAAAGAAAGATCTTGCGTCTTTTGAAATCGTTTTTTTTTAGCGTGGTAAAATCATCAAATGAGTCCTCCAACCCCGGGCGGGGCGGGAGGGACTGTCAGACTTCTACTGACTAAAATCCACGGTAGCCCTTTCTGTTCCGGGGTCACGGTAAGGAAATAATCCCGCGACCCCGGCAGGCTTTGGCCCTCTGAGAGGAGGGCCCCGTTATTATGCTGACACTCTTTGAGGCGCGCGTGGGACACAACGCGCCGTCGACCCGGGCATGGTCCTTGGTCGGGCAGCGAGTTGCCCTTTACTCCCTGCCCGCATGCCCGCGCCTACGGTGGCCGGAGATCATCAAGCGACGTCCGTCGCCGTGGGCGTCTACCACCGCGGATGGGGCGGAGGGAGGACTCTGTCCTCTCTCGCTCGCGGCCCGCCTCTTCATTCGCGAGCATTACTGCTTCGCAGAAGGAGGCGACCGCTTCCCACTCCGTCTCGCTCCGCAGCAATGAAATCGATAAACATGCTAAAATCTAATATCTATAAACGAGCAATTCTTGTATATTTATATATAATCAGGATCTCGGAAACGGCTCCAAGGATTTTCATGAAAGTTACAGATTAGGGATTTTTCGGCTCAAGGAATCGATTTATCAAGGTCCCAGGTTCGAGAAAAGCTCGGTTCCCAAGATATAGACATTTTAAAAACCGAGCGAAGCTCGGTCAACCAGATATAAATTATGTTTAAACTATCAATCTTTCATAACTCGTCGAGGTTCGTACACTTCAAATGATTAATGGCTAACTTTTCATTGTTTGTTTCTAGCTGAAGACGCAAAGGACGACGCCAAAAACATCAGCAGTGTAGAAGAACCAAAGAAAGACATGCCACCGAATCCCTGATGTTCGCGGTAAACACCGAAGTTACAGTTCACTGTCATGCAATAGTCACGATAGCTGCGACGAGTCTAACACTGGTGTTTACAACAATGAGTGCATTGACATCGTGAAATCACGAAGTGTCGGTTTTATAATTCTCGATGTAGTTGCTCCAGCAAAGGAATATAATATATATTTGATACACACAAAATGCTGAAGATTATGAGTAAATGTCTCCAGATCTCAAATTTTGTAACCGTTAGTTCCTCTCCATTGTCGTGACGTTTTTCTCCACTTCTAGCGATCCATGAGGGTACAAATTACGTATAGTCAGTATCTGAATCGAACATTCACTTACTCACTATGTGTTGCTCTTGGTAATGGACGATTTACATTCTGATATAATACCATTTTATCAGGCTAGTTGGTGTGATTTTCTCTTTTACACAGGTAGTTGCTTCGTCTAGCGTTAAGAATTTTTGTATTTGATAATAATTATGTAATTATAAATTATAGTCCACATTTTACATGAATGAGATTTTCGATTTGAATTTAAGACAGTTATGACTTCCTAACAATTTCACTAGATAGTTAGAACGCTAAATAAATCGCGTTCGAATTTAAATTCAATCATTGTAATTTATTGTAATAGATAGATCTGCCTCACAGCGTATGTCCACTGGATGCATCACTAAGAATGAACCAACGTGAGTTGTCCGGCGCCGCGCCGCAGACGTAACCTATTTTACTTGGATTCTCGGGTGGATATTCGTCCCGAGGTGGAGTTTGACATTTTATTCGATTCTATGTGTTGTAGTTAGCACTACCTAATTAATAATTAAAACAAGTTACAAAATCACAAACACTTGTCTTGCCTTAAATTTCAACAACAGACAGTTATTTGTTTTCTACTATAGGAGTAATTATCTCGCTAGTTGTAAATTATTATTTTTATAAAAAGTGACATCTAAAAATATTGCATTTTTTTTTCACAATACACCTTCTTTATCATTAAATATATTTATTTCAAAATAGTCTGCTCAGAAAAACGTAATGTTGAAATTGCGAATTTCAGGGGTGCTCTTGTATTTAATAATTATTGTTTAAGTTCAGTAAGTCTAAGGCGGGCTTTCACCAAAAGTTAAACATGTTTAAAATTTTATTTAGTGTCAAAATTCTATTGAATTTGGCACTAAATTGACACTAAATAAAATTTTAAACATGTTTAACTTTTGGTGAAAGTCGCCCTAAGTTTGATATAATTATTTAAACAGAAAAACTACAATACGCATTATTTTTTTATGAATTTGATATTATAACAAAAATTCATAGCGTGTCTTTACAAAACTGATGTCTCCAGAAATATAAGGCACTAGTATAAGAAGTATCACATCTGCAAAAAGTTCGTAACAAATCAAACGACAATAGTTTCAGTCAAAAATAACCCCATTACTCTGCCTTTCATGTAACCTTTAAATCGTCTCCAGGGTACGATCTAACCATTTAACAAAATCATCAAAATCGGTTAAGGCTGTCAGTGATTTACGTGTAAACCATAACAAACTTTGTCATTTCTAATAATAAAATGATAAAAATGTGTCTTCAAATTACTACACTTCTCTTCCAGCATGCTAATGTAGTACCTCATACTAAGTTTTGTAATGTAGTATCCATAGTATTATGCCGGCGCCCGTTGACGGCATGACATGACACTGCCATTTTTAACCTTATTTCAATGAAGTTACCACTGAAAATCTTCAATACGAGTAAGTGGAAACATCTTTCGAGACTGCGATGTTTTTCACCTTAACCTTTTGAACGCCACGGACGTTTATAGACGTCTAACGAAATCGTGCCAAACACGCCACCGACGTCTATAGACGTCAAGAAAACGTCATTTTTTAAATACAAAATAAATATACTAAATTAATCGTTGCACGTGATAACATGTTAAAAAAGGGAATGTAATTAATTAAAATAGGTTTGAATCTAGCCCTTCGCGAGGACAGTCTCAGCGGCTAGCGCGGTCGCCATAACGCGGACCCATACCGTGCCATGCCGTTAGTGGGCGTCGGGGACTAAGGGATGATTCTCATTAGAACGGGCCGTGGGAGATCGGGGCCCGTCCGTGCTACGCAATTTATATTACACCGAGTGGATGGGGCGGGGCGGGACCGTGCAACAAACGTGGTATTGAAGTGCTGTGTAATATAAATCGAATCATAAAAAATATATGTAACAGATTAAAACCGTGCCCCGTCCGGGCCCCGCCCCGGGCACGGTCCACTCTAATGAGAATCATCTCTAATTCTGTACATAATATCGACTGAAATATCCCCATGTGTAAAAGAAAATGTGAAGTTGTGAAATATGTTGAGCAGGTTCTGCTTGAAAAAAAGACAACAGTTTTAGCAACGAATTCCATTCGTTGATTTTCCATACCACAAGAATTATTCGAGTTTAAGTGTCAAGCAAACATTTTGCTCTTTTTGCGCAGTTATTGTTTACAAGTTAAATTTTTCATAGCAGGAAAACATTTTCTATTGCAGGTGATGAAAATGACGAATATTTTTAATTATTCGCATTGAATAGATTAAGACTGTAAATATATTTTTTATTGTTCAATATATCGAAATGTGTCCACATCCATGTTTTATTACTATCTCACGCATATTTACCCAATACTTAGAGAGAAATATAAAGAATCAGAACAATTTTGTAATAACAAACCCAATATAAACTAGTTGACAACTCGAGATAGGAAGGATCAAGAATAAAACAAAGAATTGTATATTGTATGTAATTTTAAACGATTATCACAACGCTCTAGACATAAATTGCACCATAAAATAAAAGTACCTTAAAATCAGTCTGGTACCAAAGAGCTAGATAAAACCAACTAAATTGGAATGAATATAAAAATACTATGAAATAATTTAGCAATATACATCTACCTCAATCAGTAAATTTTACATACAGGAAACTCCAGTACGAGACAGCCTTTATGAATTAAAAAGACAAATGAATGTAATCGTTTTACAAATATTTACTCTAATGAACACTTAACTGTATGGGGCGAGCCGTCTACGTTCACCAAATTATCGCAAAATTGAACCTTACATACATCTCTGCAAGTGCACTAATCTAAAAATTCACTTCACGTTTTGAACTTCATTTTAAAATCACACTTGTTCAATATTTTCAAAATACTCCATGTCTACTTTAAAATTTACAAAGGAATGTATAAACTGGAAGATATCTGTCATGGTAAATTATATTACAAACGAATTATTCCACAATTCATAATATAATCGGACGTAAATAAATTGTGCGTAATTAATTATAGGCCTTTTAAAATATGACTAGTTAAGACCAATTTAGTTTCTGAACCGAGTTCCTGACTTACCAATGCTGAACGAATTCACAAAGATAGTATCTACATCATATTTCCTTTGCCACAAAACTTGATTAAGTATTAAACCATAGGTATGTAAAATGGCGGCTATTCCACGTTACTGCATACTTGACAAAGATAGCTTGTGATACGATTTTGTTCTGAAAGCATTTGTGCACTCATCTCACGAGTGTATAAATTAATCAACATGTATGAGCTTACTATGTCAAGTACGTAGTAATTCGGTCATCATTGCGGAAATAGTTTGCATGGTTTATGTTTTCTGCTTTCCCATTGCGGAATTACAAACAATTTCAAATGAGTTTCTAAGTTTGATAAATGTTGTATAATACTCGTTACAGTAGAGGTAAAATACCTCTGGTGTTTCACTTTAGTTATCGAAGTATTAAGTATGTCGAATCTTGAGTCAATCATTTCGTAATCGTATCATCATAAATGCAATAATACTTTACAATAAAATGTGAAATACCTTACATACGCTAAACGCGTACCTACCAAAATTTGAAGACTTGTGCGTTAGTATGTAACTATGAAACTATGATGAAAAGCTTTATGCAGCTGAAGTGTCAATCACTCCATTATCTGTTGCCAGATTTTAATACTACAGTAGTTAATTTGATCAATGTCCAAACATTGTGAAAGTCCAATACTGAAAGTAGTACTCGTTTAAATATGAATGAACAAGGAAGAAATATTGTCTGGAAGAAACCACGGCAAGCTCATTGGCAAAGCACAAACCTGTTTCAATCTTAATAAATATCAATCTCCTGAGATTATATTACACGTACTTTTGTATAGAAGAAATTATAATTCATTACATCATCAAATAATATATATCCCACTCAAAATAATATATCCATTAGTGGGATGGGTTACAAGTATATATAAATTATAAGCGATTAAAATATATTAATGACTACACGAATCAGTAACATAATACTAACTGAATCACAGTAAATAGAAAATGATTATAATAATATTTCAATTTTAATCCTACCATAAGTTACTTGGAATTATTATGACCGTGTTATCAATTCATAATGTCCTTAATGTTAGAAGTTAAAAATGTATCGTTTCCGCACAGTAACTAAAATGGCGATCAGTTTTATTCAATTACAATAATTAGAATCCTAATCAGTAACTACTTTACTGTCTAAAACGTTAACATTCTAACTGGCACAATTGTGAGCATCCGAGAATAAAATCCGTTTTTGTGTAACATCTGGACATGGAACCCTGCTCATCTTATCACGAACTGTCTCCGTCACGCTGACTGCACCCGAGCTTGGCTTAGGTCTCAGTGCCCTCTGTGAAACAACAGAAGAAGATTTTAGTTTAAACATAAAAAAAAAAACAAAAAGGATGTTGTGGTTTTATGAAACTACGGTAGAGAAACTTTTTCACAGCTGATGCCAACTATAGGCGCCGCCATATTGGCCTTGGCTGCTCTGACGAGCACCTTTCACTTAAAGCCGGAAACACATTAACAACACCCGACGCCACCCGATGAAACGTGATGCGTGTTGGGTCAAATCAAATGTATTGTTTTCTATGACCAGAATCACACTATGAACACCCGACGCGACAACACTCGCTCACTGCAAATCGGGTGTTGACACGTTGCGTCGCGTGGCGTGTTATATAATGTGTTTCCGGCTTTATCCCTACTCCGCGGCCGACCGTCACGCGGCATGCAACACACAGACGAAAAAGTTCGATACAATGTAATAAAAGTTTCACTTTAATAAATAATGTTGGGGATTCAAAGTATGCGCTCAACTTGCCATAAGGTGGGCTTCACCAATTGGTTACCCCAGTAACGAAACTAGGTAGGTGCTTCCAAGTGGGGTACACATCGTGACGCGGTCTGTACATAGCTTGCGCCTTCATAAATCGCTCCTTTGAAACATTAGGGGGTGAGAAAAAAAGGAGAAATATATTCATGTTTGAATAATACCTGGAGTTAAGGGATGATCTCGTAACATTGAACCTGGAAAACATATACAATAAAATTAATATAAAACTTTAAATTATGATTAAAAATATCTACGCGGTATATTGTATTTAAGCAGAAAATGTTTGTTCATACTACACAAAGCTCTATTCCTAATTACTAGGTTTTCGTACTTGCGTATTTTAAAGCTGATTTTTATCAAAGCTTAATTCAACTAAGAAATATATTTAGTGTATGTCAATAGAAAACAAATTCTAACAAAATGGCTATTAAATTCATTTTAATTAGTACAATTTAATGATCGCTTTCGATCATTTACCAAACCTACTTACCTGTAATCTATAGGCATTAATTACAAGAGTAAATGTAGTTTTATGTTAAGATATATGAAAAATTCTATTAAACATTGAATTCATGCATCTCAAGGTTATTGAACAAGTGCAAGAGTGCGAAAAAAAAAAAATACATGCAATAGAATAATCGCGCAATCCTGTATTCCTAATTGCAGCGTTAAATAATGCCCGGTTTACATTATTCCAGTCCAGCGATCCAGTCCAGTACTGGATTGCTTACTGGAAAAATGTAAACCGGCACTGGAATGAACTGAATCCTTCCAGTGCCGGTTTACATTTTTCCAGTAAGCAATCCAGTACTGGACTGGATCGCTGGACTGGAATAATGTAAACCGGGCATTATGAGCCTAAAATCGATCGCCGAGCACAAAACAAATGAAGGGCAACTGGTTTAGGATTTTTGACTTACAGTTGTGTGCATTTTTTTTACTCCATTTGCTTATTACTCCTTATGATAGGCTATTATTTTTTCAATACCTCTTTCCATCATAACTTGTATGTAGAAAATTAGACGGTCGGTACAACGCAGGTATTTAAACACATTAGCGGCTGGTTTTTCAATACTCAGATAACATAATTATTATAACTGGGGAATAAAAATGTCGGTTTGACAGCTTATCTATAGAAAATATGTCAAACAGTTATTTTAATTCCTCAGGTAACAGCTAACTACTATTCAAAAATCAGCCCTAAGACACATGAGAAAAGGCTCACAGGAACCTTCTACAATAAGTAAAAAGACACACTGATAAAAGTGAATAGAAAAATTAAAGAAATTGTTTTTCATGTTTGTGTTTTCAGTTATGAAGCATGCCGTTAAAACAATAGCACACTTAAAGCTGCATCAAGCGTTTACCTATACAGCGAGACGGCACAGGGCACAATCGTTCAGTATAGAATAGCGTCTGAAAGTTGGTTACTGGTTAGTGCGGCGCCCGGCGTGATGCCCACGATGCTGCCGCCAACGCAGCCCTCCACGCCTTCTGTAGACCACCACCAGAACGTCAAATACTAACCACACGAGTATCAAGAAATTCGCATCGCACTCTCGTGTGAATGTATAGTTAGATGAATGATTTTGTAGACAGATTTAAATGATTATTATTATTCATTTTAGGGAAAAAGTATGTGGAGATTGGGTTGACATCGCTCTCGGCAATATTTTACAGTCACATTAATGTTACCAACACCAGATGTTGTTATTTTTGCTATAACTCTGATGTTTTTGTTTGTACAAGATCACAATAACATGTGTTTGAAAAAAAAGTGTAATATTTTCTTAAATATTCTTATGGGGACTTCCTATGCCACCACCACACACAATCAGTTGGAGAAAATGTACTGTGTTAATAATAAAGTCAATGCGAGTGAACTATTTCTAGCTTTATGAAATAAAAGTTTTTATCAATGCCATCGAGGAGATCATTTGGCTATAATTACATATCTATACTTTTTTTAAATCAATAAACACACATTAGGAAAAATACATATAAATATTTAATTAATAAAGTCACAAAGTTATTATGAAGTGAAATTAATAAAACATGCAATGTGTTGAAATTAATAAACAACAGTTGAAATCAAAAATTGGTTGAAGTTCGTCATCAAAATGAGTTTTTGTAGGTAAGGGTGGATTACTTTTTCTTTGCTCTGTAAAATTAAAGATTATAGATTATGATATTTATGTAAAATAGAATACTCCAAGAAGGAATGATTTAGGGAAAATACATTGATTGTAATAATACAGAAATTTTTCACTTAGTAGCCTGCAGCATATTGTTGCAGCATCATAGCTAAGGAAAGCAAAGTTTTGTTTTGTACGTTCTAAGAAACTTATTGCTTTTTCCTAACTCAAAATCTAGAAATTTTAAAGAAGGCTAGCTTGAAAAGCCAGGTTTAAATTAAAGTCAGGATCCTTTGCCTTGAAATCGGACCGCAAAGGTCACAAGTTCCAATTGAAGAAATGAAATGTAAACGATATTAGAAGTGGCCTTCGGTTTTGATATGAATATGAATATACTCATGTTCCTATGGATGCTTTAGTTGAACTTAAAAGAAAGCCTACAAGTCTAAAACGGTCTTTTAGCAGTATGTCTGATGATTGGTCTCGTCAATGAAGAATACAAGAATAGCCAATGACATTGAGAAGTGAATCATTAGGGATATCGCTAAAGTGGCAGTTTTAGACCTTCTAGTTTTCATTGTGATGATTTAAATTCAGGGACTTTGGGTTATAAGGTTATGTAGCTGGAATAAAAATGCTGGCAGGTCGGGACAAATGGACCTATGTTTCAAACGTGAGAATTATTCAAGAAAGAGTCGCTACAAGAGCGGGAAGACACTGGGTGGTTAAAAAGAAAAGGGCGAATTAACAACCATGCAAAATAAAAATAAAACAAAGTGACGTCATGCGATATCTCACCGGTAGTGCAAGCGGCGTTATTGTCGGGGTTGACGCCGGCCACGGACCACGGCCGCGCCTTGCCGGGCGTGCGCGCGCACCCGTTCCCTATTCACACGCACTCGTTACACTTACACACGCACACAGCGAATTCATACTTGTTTAGGTGCAAAACATTTGAACTTTGATGCAAGCGGTCTTAATCGGAATTTACCCCGCCATCTTGTATTTCAATACAAATTCAACAGAAAAATTTGGACAGTACAGTAGTAGATTATGTTTGCTGCATAGCTATACGAAAGGACAAAGTTCTATCACACAAAATCTTGATCAGCGTTCTTTGACGGTGATTAAAGATTGACATTGGCAAGTTATTCCATTGATTGGTTACTGACAAAGATCAGAACCGATTGGAATCGTGATTAATTTCCGACATAAAACATTTCGAACCGAAATTTTATTAGTAGGTACATCAACAAGTTGAAATATTTTGCACAAAAACCTTTCCTTTACTGATTATAACGTTATGAATATTCAAATGGCCAGTCCTGTTATAGGATATGATTGTCCTGTGAAGCGTACACACCAGCGTACAGTTCGCACATAAGCTGTGATAGCACATTCAAAGGCGGTGCGGGACAACCACTTTTAGGCAAATACTATCAGATAGTGTTGATAATTATTGGACCTTTTGTGACTGATTTTAAGTTCCATATTTGATTGAAAGAGACCTCCCTTTTTGCAAAGAAATTACAAGATTCAGATACAAAAGATCCAAAACTCAATCAGGTAGTATTTTGAAGAAAGCCAGAGCTTGTAACAAAAATTGTATTCCAGTGTTCTAAAGTTACCCGTAAAAAGTGTGATAACCAGAATGTATGGTGAGTTTAACCCCTTTTACCCCTGTTTATTTGTGTCAAGAGAGTAAAATTAATTGTTCCCCAAGAATGTTTATGTACTTACCCATAGTGTTGACGTTGTCGGAGGATCGCGATGGAGGTGGAGTAGACGCCGAGGTCCTGATGCCTACATTGTCGGAAGACTTGCAACGTGATACTTCTGTAAACATGAAATATTATGAAGCTTGTTTCTTTAGGTTTTTGTCTTCATTTTGCTATCTTCATAACAAAAAGTGCACTTACCACATTCTAATAAAACCGGCGTGCTCTCTCCCGAGGTCACGCTATACCTGTAAAAGCATTTGTTTGTTTTGATTAATTTATCAAATCAAGGTGAATATAATTTACATAAGATAATAAAATGATCGATACGCTGGCGCTGTGAAAATGCTATTGTCCGATATGTGTTAATCTTAATCCTGGAGAAAACGCATTTCTATGTGTAATCTTTTGTGAAAGAAGTTAAAAATGACGTAATTTTGCGAATGTCACACGGATACGTCTATGTGACGTCAGCGGCGTGCGAGCTGACAGCGACGTCTGCTGCCCGGCGGAGTGCGGCAGTACGTGTGTCATGGTACATGTTCGTTACATACATGGTATCGTCTCGCTGCAGCGTGGGCGAGTGTCTGAGCGGCGAGGGCGAGGCGAGCGAGGACAGCGAGTGCAGCGAGCGTGACGTCAGCGGCGTGCGAGCTGACAGCGACGTCTGCTGCCCGGCGGAGTGCGGCAGTACGTGTGTCATGGTACATGTTCGTTACATACATGGTATCGTCTCGCTGCAGCGTGGGCGAGTGTCTGAGCGGCGAGGGCGAGGCGAGCGAGGACAGCGAGTGCAGCGAGCGTGACGTCAGCGGCGTGCGAGCTGACAGCGACGTCTGCTGCCCGGCGGAGTGCGGCAGTACGTGTGTCATGGTACATGTTCGTTACATACATGGTATCGTCTCGCTGCAGCGTGGGCGAGTGTCTGAGCGGCGAGGGCGAGGCGAGCGAGGACAGCGAGTGCAGCGAGCGTGACGTCAGCGGCGTGCGAGCTGACAGCGACGTCTGCTGCCCGGCGGAGTGCGGCAGTACGTGTGTCATGGTACATGTTCGTTACATACATGGTATCGTCTCGCTGCAGCGTGGGCGAGTGTCTGAGCGGCGAGGGCGAGGCGAGCGAGGACAGCGAGTGCAGCGAGCGTGACGTCAGCGGCGTGCGAGCTGACAGCGACGTCTGCTGCCCGGCGGAGTGCGGCAGTACGTGTGTCATGGTACATGTTCGTTACATACATGGTATCGTCTCGCTGCAGCGTGGGCGAGTGTCTGAGCGGCGAGGGCGAGGCGAGCGAGGACAGCGAGTGCAGCGAGCGTGACGTCAGCGGCGTGCGAGCTGACAGCGACGCCTCTTCACTGCCCGGAGGCGTGCGGCAGGTACGCCAGAACTCTTCCAGACCTGTAGGGAATATTAATTATGATTTATTTGAGTATAAAACAATAAGATATCTGTTGAAAATGAATACGGTTTGTATTCAAGTTTTCGACCAAAGAAAAACACATTTACTACGAGCACACTGCGCCTTCGAAAGTTATTTGTTAATATACAAACAACGCAAATGCGACATGATTTCGATATCATTTACCTAATTCTTTGTTTATTCGTGTTTGTTATTTTTATCTTATCTTTCATTGTTATTTATATTGTGCAAGTCAGAATAAACACTTCCTTTCTTCCGTGAATATATAAAACGTCGTCATACACAGTACCATGCAGTAAGAAAACTCTGTGTCGATATCCTGTCGACTGTATTTTACATTAATTTACAACACTTCTTATACCTTCATCGATATCTTGCGACTGATCTGTTATTGGTCGCGTCGGCGCCCTTGTCTTAGCTCGTCTAGGTCGACCTGTAAGAAATCAAACATGCGATGATACTCCTAGAACGACTACAATTTGCCGCCATAACGTGAAACTACACAAGAATAAATATAGACATTACGTGTACAATATGCAAACGTGTATGTATTAGGACAAGGTTATTGCTTGCTTCGAAAAAATAAATAAACAAAAGAAGCTTGCATTTGGTGATAGTCTTCGTATGGACGTGGTCAAGTCAAATATGGAACATACTTGCCAGTATTCATGTCCGTATTAAAAAAGTTTCGTAGCAAAAAGTGTTTACCTTTGACGAGGTGTCGTAGCGTGTGTGCAGGTAATTCAGCCAGTGCGTCTGCAGCTTCTGCGTGTAGAGGAGGCAGAGATAGCATCTCGTTGCTGCTGCATTGTTGTTCTGCTACGGACTTGGGACGGACGCGTCGACAGCCGCGCTCGCGACGACGACATCCCAAAGGTGTAGCCTAGATGAAGACGAGTTATTAGGTAGACGTATTTAAAATAAGAGACATGATGACACAAATGAGACATTTCGAACATGTTTGACTGATAACTACGAAAGTGTGGACCGTGTGAAATTTTTTTTTTTTTTTTAAGAAAGACTGCTTATTCTCTCGGATTATTAAACTGAGCTATTTCAATAACAAGCATCCGGTAAAATTACTACATTCTTTGCGTAACTCATGACGGAGGCTGTTGTAATTGAATGATTACATTTGAATATTTAGAAACTGTATCTTGACACACTATATCTTACATTTTTGATTTTATTAGAGATCACTGTTTTTTTAGCCGAAATACGGAAACATTTGAAGAGCACACTAATTGACACCAGATTTAACATTTTACTTTATTTTCTTTACAAAAAGTAAACACGACACAAGAATTATATGGAAATAAATCAACTAAACGGTCACACTCTTCCACTGTATGGTAATCAATTAATTTCGTAAACACTGTTATCTTTCAATGTATAAAACAAAAGATTAAAATGGTGTAATGTACGTAAAGTGTCATGACTGTTTCTGATTATGAAGAAATGTTGTTCTTACCAAATTCAAGTAATCCAACTTCTAGGAAGGAAGCGTGAAATAGACGATTGCATGTTATTTATAGTTTTAAAGTGATTAATGATTAATTTCTTAGTCAGGTACACCATTATCGGAATAATAATTGATCAACAACCTTTGTCAAAATGGCACATAAAAAATAGTCATAAAATAGAATTTGGGGCATTGATTTTAGAATTAGCTGAACCCGCATATTTTGTTATCATAGAGTCCAGTATACAACATTATTTTTAGTATATACGAAACCTGAATATAGTTTGTTCAGAATCAGTAACTGAATCGATTCCAATAGTTTTTACACCATGTTATATTTTTTTAATTATAAAAATACAATTTACAAAAATATTTTAATTATTTTTTATTACCAATTAATTACAATACAATCACCGTACGGTTAGGTACCTATTGCCAAACTATTATCACGAGTGTACAAAACAGGAGAGGCGGTTTACGCGGTTGTACCGCGAAAAAATCATGTTTTTGAACGGAAAACCCGGTATTTTGCAAGCTTATAACTATGTGATTTTTCATGACACGCTTTTAAAATTTTGTATATAGATTCTTTACTCAAAAATATTGGACAGGTGTATCGGGTTTCGCATAAACAAAAAATAATGTTGTATAGGCTATGTGAAACAAAATGTTTTTAGTAAGGCAAAGTTTGATTCCGCAATGTGTCATCAGATAAAAATATGAAGGTAAAGCAAGTTTACCATTGGTTTACACCCTAAATTAATATTTTACATCAATCCAAATCTTTTCATTCAAGGCGCTTGTTGCTGGCAATAAGAATGCTCACTAATATTGAAGCGGTTGCCTATGGGGCAATAAATCAATAAGGTTTAATCCACTTTGGGTCAATTCGGCCGACAGCATGGGAATCTGCACCAATCCGACCCAGATTACGGGATTACCCACTCGTCATCCTGTAACTGTTGCCTCTCCTAAATACATTTTTTGCCGTGCCATGACTTTAACTAGGAGGTTTCGTAAGAAATACCTAACAATGAATGTTATTAAACTTACCCCTGAATGTGATATAGGAGTCAGCAAGTCTGGTATATCTCCGTCGGCGCTGGGCATCGGTTCGCTATCTATATGGTCGACATTCTCACACGCTAGCAGGGCGAGACTCTCCACCGCTTGACTGTTGATACCGAAACACTTTAGCACACACATTTTCAAGTTTTGGCAAAAACTACGTGAAGCTGGAACGATGTTCTTTTTGCTCTTAGTACAGACTACACAAGGCCCGTGCCTCGAGTTGTGATTCGTCTCGTATATCTCCGTTTCTGTTAACGGGTTGGTCACTATGAGAATTCGTTGATGAGTCGAATGCTCACGGTTACACATAGTTTTACGAAAGATGTCGGCAACGCGGGAAGGCGTAGTGAGACGCACGCATGAAATGAACAATAGATTTCTATCAGTGGATGCGATGAGTGAGTCTTTTCAATAGATTTGGGTTGAGTCAGTGAATTACATTACGAGCGATTCTTTGAAAATATAATAGTTTGGGAGCTTGGATTGACAATGAATGTTTATAGCGCGATTTGGGTATTCTATAACTCATTATTTGTAATGCTTTTGAAATATTAGTGTAAACACTATGATAATTATTAAAGTTGAGTAGTTTAGTATGTACTGACTTGAGCAGGTCCTGCAGCGTGGTGGTACAAGGCGCCATAGCGTCCCGCACCGCCTGCAGCGTCACTAGCTCGCCGCTCGCGCCGCTGCCACCCATCGCCGCGAACACCTCGCCACAACGCTGGACAAACAACATTCTTATTGGCTACAGCTTCACATAACAGTTTATTGAACCATTTACATAACCATCAAAGTATTTTGTAAACAAAATTACGCAAATGTGTTGATTGAGGTAGAATATTACGTTTTGTGATTTGTAAACGCGCCCATAGCACAGGAGACATTCCTGGAGTGGTGGCAAAGCTTTTCAAATAAAAGTTTTAACGATTTTCCTATTGCTAAATGCTGTACATTTATGCACTATTTGGCACACAAACACATTTACACTTATAATTCTATGTATGCATAAGGGCTTAGTACACGACGCCGCCGCCGCGCCGCCGCCGCGCCGCTACCGCGCCGCCGCCGCGCCGCTACCGCGCCTCTAGGCTGTGTACACGGTCGCTACCGCGCCGCCACCGCGCCGCCGCCGCGCTGGCACCGCGAATCCAATTCGATAGTGTTTTATTTATCTGAAAAAGGAGGTTTCTCATTTCGGCCATAATGTTTTTTTTAATGTTTATTCGCGGATTACTTCTTTGTTCATGAACCGGTTTTGATGATTCTTTTTTTGTTGGAAAGAAGATATTTCTTGCTATTTAGCTCCACTCGATTTCTCTGGTCTTCCATCATCAAACCCTAATCTCCATATCATGGAACCGCCTTTGAAATACCTTCTTTCCAACAAAAAAAGAATCATCAAAACCGATTCATAAACGAAGAAGTTATCCTTGAATTATCAAAAAAAAAAACATTATATGGCCGCAATGAGACATCTCTTTTGTTAGATAAATAAAACACTAGCGAATGGCATCGCGGCGGCGGCGCGGTGGCGGCGCGGCGGCGGCGCGGTGGCGGCGCGGCGGCGGCGCGGCGGCGGCGCGGTAGCGACCGTGTACACAGCCTAGAGGCGCGGTAGAGGCGCGGTAGCGGCGCGGCGGCGGCGCGGCGGCGGCGTCGTGTACATGAGCGCTTACGCGTTCCGTTCAGGCGCGCGTGGCAACTGTGCCTTTGTTGGGTCGTTCAACATGCAGGCTAGCCAGGGACTCCCATTTCACAACTTATTTTTCTCCAAGCGCGGCCGCGCCCTCCCCGCCCGCCCACGCTCCTGGTGGTATTACTATACCTGCAAGTACTGATGCAGTAGATGATGTGCAGCGGCCGCAGCCCTCTCGAGCGCTGCAGGCAGCGGCGGCGGCGGCAGCGCGGCCGCTGCGTGCGCCGCCAGCGCGGCCGCGGCCTCCCCGCCCGCCCACGCTCCTGGTGGTATTACTATACCTGCAAGTACTGATGCAGTAGATGATGTGCAGCGGCCGCAGCCCTCTCGAGCGCTGCAGGCAGCGGCGGCGGCGGCAGCGCGGCCGCTGCGTGCGCCGCCAGCGCGGCCGCGGCCTCCCCGCCCGCCCACGCTCCTGGTGGTATTACTATACCTGCAAGTACTGATGCAGTAGATGATGTGCAGCGGCCGCAGCCCTCTCGAGCGCTGCAGGCAGCGGCGGCGGCGGCAGCGCGGCCGCTGCGTGCGCCGCCAGCGCGGCCGCGGCCTCCCCGCCCGCCCACGCTCCTGGTGGTATTACTATACCTGCAAGTACTGATGCAGTAGATGATGTGCAGCGGCCGCAGCCCTCTCGAGCGCTGCAGGCAGCGGCGGCGGCGGCAGCGCGGCCGCTGCGTGCGCCGCCAGCGCGGCCGCGGCCTCCCCGCCCGCCCACGCTCCTGGTGGTATTACTATACCTGCAAGTACTGATGCAGTAGATGATGTGCAGCGGCCGCAGCCCTCTCGAGCGCTGCAGGCAGCGGCGGCGGCGGCAGCGCGGCCGCTGCGTGCGCCGCCAGCGCGGCCGCGGCCTCCCCGCCCGCCCACGCTCCTGGTGGTATTACTATACCTGCAAGTACTGATGCAGTAGATGATGTGCAGCGGCCGCAGCCCTCTCGAGCGCTGCAGGCAGCGGCGGCGGCGGCAGCGCGGCCGCTGCGTGCGCCGCCAGCGCGGTTCGGCCTCCCCGCCCGCCCACGCTCCTGGTGGTATTACTATACCTGCAAGTACTGATGCAGTAGATGATGTGCAGCGGCCGCAGCCCTCTCGAGCGCTGCAGGCAGCGGCGGCGGCGGCAGCGCGGCCGCTGCGTGCGCCGCCAGCGCGGCCGCGGCCTCCCCGCCCGCCCACGCTCCTGGTGGTATTACTATACCTGCAAGTACTGATGCAGTAGATGATGTGCAGCGGCCGCAGCCCTCTCGAGCGCTGCAGGCAGCGGCGGCGGCGGCAGCGCGGCCGCTGCGTGCGCCGCCAGCGCGGCCGCGGCCTCCCCGCCCGCCCACGCTCCTGGTGGTATTACTATACCTGCAAGTACTGATGCAGTAGATGATGTGCAGCGGCCGCAGCCCTCTCGAGCGCTGCAGGCAGCGGCGGCGGCGGCAGCGCGGCCGCTGCGTGCGCCGCCAGCGCGGCCGCGGCCTCCCCGCCCGCCCACGCTCCTGGTGGTATTACTATACCTGCAAGTACTGATGCAGTAGATGATGTGCAGCGGCCGCAGCCCTCTCGAGCGCTGCAGGCAGCGGCGGCGGCGGCAGCGCGGCCGCTGCGTGCGCCGCCAGCGCGGCCGCGGCCTCCCCGCCCGCCCACGCTCCTGGTGGTATTACTATACCTGCAAGTACTGATGCAGTAGATGATGTGCAGCGGCCGCAGCCCTCTCGAGCGCTGCAGGCAGCGGCGGCGGCGGCAGCGCGGCCGCTGCGTGCGCCGCCAGCGCGGCCGCGGCCTCCCCGCCCGCCCACGCTCCTGGTGGTATTACTATACCTGCAAGTACTGATGCAGTAGATGATGTGCAGCGGCCGCAGCCCTCTCGAGCGCTGCAGGCAGCGGCGGCGGCGGCAGCGCGGCCGCTGCGTGCGCCGCCAGCGCGGCCGCGGCCTCCCCGCCCGCCCACGCTCCTGGTGGTATTACTATACCTGCAAGTACTGATGCAGTAGATGATGTGCAGCGGCCGCAGCCCTCTCGAGCGCTGCAGGCAGCGGCGGCGGCGGCAGCGCGGCCGCTGCGTGCGCCGCCAGCGCGGCCGCGGCCTCCCCGCCCGCCCACGCTCCTGGTGGTATTACTATACCTGCAAGTACTGATGCAGTAGATGATGTGCAGCGGCCGCAGCCCTCTCGAGCGCTGCAGGCAGCGGCGGCGGCGGCAGCGCGGCCGCTGCGTGCGCCGCCAGCGCGGCCGCGGCCTCCCCGCCCGCCCACGCTCCTGGTGGTATTACTATACCTGCAAGTACTGATGCAGTAGATGATGTGCAGCGGCCGCAGCCCTCTCGAGCGCTGCAGGCAGCGGCGGCGGCGGCAGCGCGGCCGCTGCGTGCGCCGCCAGCGCGGCCGCGGCCTCCCCGCCCGCCCACGCTCCTGGTGGTATTACTATACCTGCAAGTACTGATGCAGTAGATGATGTGCAGCGGCCGCAGCCCTCTCGAGCGCTGCAGGCAGCGGCGGCGGCGGCAGCGCGGCCGCTGCGTGCGCCGCCAGCGCGGCCGCGGCCTCCCCGCCCGCCCACGCTCCTGGTGGTATTACTATACCTGCAAGTACTGATGCAGTAGATGATGTGCAGCGGCCGCAGCCCTCTCGAGCGCTGCAGGCAGCGGCGGCGGCGGCAGCGCGGCCGCTGCGTGCGCCGCCAGCGCGGCCGCGGCCTCCCCGCCCGCCCACGCTCCTGGTGGTATTACTATACCTGCAAGTACTGATGCAGTAGATGATGTGCAGCGGCCGCAGCCCTCTCGAGCGCTGCAGGCAGCGGCGGCGGCGGCAGCGCGGCCGCTGCGTGCGCCGCCAGCGCGGCCGCGGCCTCCCCGCCCGCCCACGCTCCTGGTGGTATTACTATACCTGCAAGTACTGATGCAGTAGATGATGTGCAGCGGCCGCAGCCCTCTCGAGCGCTGCAGGCAGCGGCGGCGGCGGCAGCGCGGCCGCTGCGTGCGCCGCCAGCGCGGCCGCGGCCTCCCCGCCCGCCCACGCTCCTGGTGGTATTACTATACCTGCAAGTACTGATGCAGTAGATGATGTGCAGCGGCCGCAGCCCTCTCGAGCGCTGCAGGCAGCGGCGGCGGCGGCAGCGCGGCCGCTGCGTGCGCCGCCAGCGCGGCCGCGGCCTCCCCGCCCGCCCACGCTCCTGGTGGTATTACTATACCTGCAAGTACTGATGCAGTAGATGATGTGCAGCGGCCGCAGCCCTCTCGAGCGCTGCAGGCAGCGGCGGCGGCGGCAGCGCGGCCGCTGCGTGCGCCGCCAGCGCGGCCGCGGCCTCCCCGCCCGCCCACGCTCCTGGTGGTATTACTATACCTGCAAGTACTGATGCAGTAGATGATGTGCAGCGGCCGCAGCCCTCTCGAGCGCTGCAGGCAGCGGCGGCGGCGGCAGCGCGGCCGCTGCGTGCGCCGCCAGCGCGGCCGCGGCCTCCCCGCCCGCCCACGCTCCTGGTGGTATTACTATACCTGCAAGTACTGATGCAGTAGATGATGTGCAGCGGCCGCAGCCCTCTCGAGCGCTGCAGGCAGCGGCGGCGGCGGCAGCGCGGCCGCTGCGTGCGCCGCCAGCGCGGCCGCGGCCTCCCCGCCCGCCCACGCTCCTGGTGGTATTACTATACCTGCAAGTACTGATGCAGTAGATGATGTGCAGCGGCCGCAGCCCTCTCGAGCGCTGCAGGCAGCGGCGGCGGCGGCAGCGCGGCCGCTGCGTGCGCCGCCAGCGCGGCCGCGGCCTCCCCGCCCGCCCACGCTCCTGGTGGTATTACTATACCTGCAAGTACTGATGCAGTAGATGATGTGCAGCGGCCGCAGCCCTCTCGAGCGCTGCAGGCAGCGGCGGCGGCGGCAGCGCGGCCGCTGCGTGCGCCGCCAGCGCGGCCGCGGCCTCCCCGCCCGCCCACGCTCCTGGTGGTATTACTATACCTGCAAGTACTGATGCAGTAGATGATGTGCAGCGGCCGCAGCCCTCTCGAGCGCTGCAGGCAGCGGCGGCGGCGGCAGCGCGGCCGCTGCGTGCGCCGCCAGCGCGGCCGCGGCCTCCCCGCCCGCCCACGCTCCTGGTGGTATTACTATACCTGCAAGTACTGATGCAGTAGATGATGTGCAGCGGCCGCAGCCCTCTCGAGCGCTGCAGGCAGCGGCGGCGGCGGCAGCGCGGCCGCTGCGTGCGCCGCCAGCGCGGCCGCGGCCTCCCCGCCCGCCCACGCTCGCTCGAGGGCCATCGCACGGAGGGTGTGCGTCTGCGCAGGGCTGCAGTTGCTGGCCAGACTAGTGAGTAAAAATAGGAGTTGTTCAAAGAGTAAATAAAATATAACATTGTGTTGATAAAAATCTGTATGTCTGTGCCTGCTTAGCAGCAAAAAAAAAACAAAAAAAAATTAAATCACACTGTATGTTAGCGGCTGTATAAAAATTTACAATATGGTTCAACAGAAATGTCAAAATAGAACTAGTTTCAGTTGAAAGCGATTCTCCCTAGGCCTGCAATGGATAACTTTCAAACGGCTAATCAGACATTATGTGACCTACTTTCAGAGTATGAGGTATGAATAAACGTCACACCCCAGGAACTACATAACTAACCGTTCATGCAGGTCCCTCCACAGCGTGGCCACCCGCTCGCTGGCCCCTCGTCCTCCCGCCGCTGCGTCACACCCCGGGAACTCCACGCGACGCACGCTCACAGAGCGACGCAATGCCGTCGCTATATCCGTCAAACCTGTGTAACAAACAACAATGGCGAAGTGTAATAGGTATTTTGAAATCACTTTTTATAATGGTTGACGTTTTTGCGAGAATAGGCTATTTCACTCAAAAAAAATATATAGTCTGGAAAATAGATTATCATTGTTTGATATATTTGACTTTAGTTTTTTTACGTAATCCAAAATTGACGAAGATACAACGCTTTTAAAAATCACCAAATGTCACACTCAATCGGTATTACTTAGCAGGCGTTATGACTTCACAGCCCCTGCTTCCAAATTACGAAGCGTTTTAACTTTGTCAATGTAGATTGATTAAAAAAATATAAAATACATGTTTATTATTTTTCAATAGTCTAACTGACTGAAAAAACCGATATTTAATTTACTTGCACCGGCGTCGCCTGCGAGGTTACCGCTAGACATCGCGCGCCGCTAGTGCTAGTACAACTGCTCATACGTCCTGTCTTTTTTTATTTTATTTATTTATTCATTCAACAATAGTTACACAGTTTGTGAAATACATTATCTTCTGCCAAACTGCAGGACAGTTTGTCGGCAACAAACAAGTCTGTGACCTTTATGTGAAATCGGGGAAGCGTTCGCATAACAGTGTTCCTTACCTTGCAAACTAAACGCATTCCTGTCAATATACAAAGTCTGCAGCGTGCAGTTGCACTGTAACGCCTTAGCTAGCAGTCTTGCGCCCGCGTCGCCCGCGAGGTTTCCGCCCACGTCCAGCGTACGTAGTCGTCTCGCACCTCCTAGTGCGTTTAGGAGCCCGTATAGATCACCCTGGGAAATAAAATAAGAATGAGAAGATAAAGACAGGTTAAACGTTTGTTAAATGACTATAAAACCAAAAAAAGACTGTCTTTTATGGGTCCTTTTACTAGCTCCAAAAGAACGGTAAAAAATGTTTGTGTATGCAGACAGATATCGGACTACTAGAGAAAAGATATTCAAAAGAAAAGTTCAGTAAACGAAATAAATTATTGTACCTTTAGTTTACAATCGCTGAGATCCAAAGACGTCAATGCAGTATCAGGTTCTTGTAGAACATGGACTAGAGCCTAAAAATGAAAAATAACAATTAGTTTTTTTTTAATTTAATAATTAGGTAACAAGTAAAAAAGTATTTAAGATTCAAATACCTGTATTAAAGGCGGTGCATACGATCTTTTTCCCGTCAGTTTACTTAAAGATAAGTGCGTTATGGAATGATTTTTTCCAATCGCTCTCACAATACCAGATAATTCGAATTCCATACCTGAAAAGAAAAAAGTAATGAAAGAGATGTTAAATAAAGCCTCTTTGGAGCCCTGCCTGCTGCTTGGGCCCTGTTCCTGATAAAGATGGTTACTATTTTTTAAATATTTTTATGTTTTATTTACCTTACATTATTTGTTGTTATTTTTGAGTCAAACTCTTTTTTTAATACCTACTTATTACAATGAATAAAAGCCGTTGGTTGTTTGGCAAGCTGCAGTATTTACTGTATTTTATAGCAAACCCGGCGAACTCCGTTTCGCCACCAGATGGCTTCGTTTTCTTTGCTATAAACCTCAAGGAGCCCGAGACCTTTCCAACGAATGCAAAACCGTGGAAATCGGTTCGTACGTTCTGGAGTTATATCGTCAGGAAGGAAAACTCGACTTATTTTTATATAGTAGAAGATAGAGAGGTGTAAAAGCCTTCAATTATTATCACACAATTTGTTACCTACGGCTTCATCCACTGCTCGGCTCCACATAGCCATCCTCGAAAAATGGGTTCTCAAACACAAAAACACTTGTTGTTGGTGATTGGTTTCTGATAATTATGTCTTCAGCTACATAATAATAATAGTATAGAAGTATAGATTACTCACTATTATCAGATAAATCCAGCGACTGCAAGCATCTCACGCCGTGTATACAGGACTCGAGGACATGCGCCGCTTGCGAGGAAGACAGTACTCCCGACAGATTCAATTGAACCCCCGTCGCACTTTCGTTACACGCCAACCCCAGAAGTAGACTCCTATAGACAAAAAAAATCAGGTTACGTCTACTGATGCTTTTACAGTGGTAGATTTTATGGTACGATTAAGCCTTGCGGTAAAAATCGCCCTTGTAAATGGTCATTCTACTAGTCCGCAAGTGACTAAAATAGCTAGCTCGGGGCAGGTTGCGATTTTAGTCAGTCATCGGACTTTGGCAGTGTGGCAACGAGTACTACGCAATAGCCAATCAGAAATTAATGTAACACTACAAATTATTATTGATGTAAGCTGTTATAAATTTCCCGCAATGGTTCACTCTTATAAAAAAACAGCAACTGTCTAGCTGATTATCGGTGTCGTCAATAATTTTCACAATAAAAGTCAACAGTTTCTGAGCCCTTATAACATGGTAAACTAATTATAAGGCCTCAAAATACGGTTGATTTTAATGCAACGTAAAATTGGAAATGCCCAATTTACTTACTCGATTAGTTAAACGTTATTGTATACGTTTTCACTATTTATTCTGTTGCTGAAATATAAGCAATATTCGAACACTAGTTAAAATTCTTTAATTCAATTTAACACAGAGCCCAAAACTTTATAGATAGAAACACATTATACTGTCATTACTGTTTCATTAAACTGTTAAGCCTCCTTTCAGCTTGAAATGTCGATACGGACAGGCAACTCGATACAAAACAACTGGTGCTTTTAAATAATAATTCTCCAGTAAACAAAATGCATCATTTCCCGATAGTGTTTACTGTTTATAAATAACTTGTAGCTTACAATGAATAAATAAATCAGCGTGTCATTTAACGTAAGTAACATCACGATTTGCCAGAGTCGAGATGTCGGGGTCGAGTTGTCCTAGGTTAGAGCACAGATTACCAGATGTAACACTCCATGTACTTACGCGCGCTAACCACCTACCGGGCGCCGGGTAGCCGCTACCCATAGCGTAGAGGGATGTCAACAACCGCGCGGCGCGCACTTGCTCATATTCGGTCGATTTTACGATAGTTTTGAAATCGATATGGTTACAACTGGTATATTATGTGCAGTGGATGGATGTAGATCAAGCAAGAGAAGAGATAAAACTTATCTTTTTTCTGTTTTACTCGTGATACAGAAATGTTAGTATTTTTTTTATTCGTTATGAAAAATTTTAGGTAAGTACCTACTTACTTACACTTATTAAATACTGTTGTTGTTTATTAAATAGTTGTAGGTTTGTCGTACTACACGATCATACAAGTTTCAACTTGTCTCGAAATGTACTTGCAAAACAATACCTAATTATAAATTATATTCTTTCTGTCTTTTTCTCTCTGTAACCTTGAATTGTCGAGTGTTTGCGCCGTGCCGCCGCGCGCCGTCCGCGTCGACCGCGAAGCTTTGTCTTGTTACATACGAGTAGTAGCGATGTTATTCGTTTAAATTTTGTTATTAAAAGTGCATAAAATTGTATTGATATAATAAATAGTTTGAACTATGATAACTTTGAATTATGGAGTGGTTCGAATTATCAGGTTTGAACTAACGAAAGCCGAGTGTATAAAATTTTGTTAAATCAATAACACATTCTGAAACATAAAAAAATCGTGTTTTTTCATATAAAGTACCTATACTAAAAATCCCTACTAAGATCTATGTCGACAGAGGCAGCCCTGGCAATTCACAATATCCATGCGCGGCGCGCATCTACAAAGCAAAACTCGACTTTACGTTTGTAAGATTAGGTACATTTTCGTTCGCAGTGTCCATCGACTTGAAAGTGTAGGCTATTATAGCGGTAGGCATTGAACATTTTGTATGGAGTGAGTTATGTAATATGTGGTTAGAGTTGCACAGACAACCGACTAGATGGACAGAAGGTCATATTAGAGCGGCCGCAAAGTGCAGGCAGCAAGTGAAGAGATTTGGAATAGATTTCAATTCCACATTAGTTGGCATAGAATGAAGCCGAAGAGCTACCACAGGATTAAGTTGTAGTCGAGTAATTTCAAGATCAATTCGTTTCAAAAAGCAATAGTAGACTAATATTATTTTCTGTTATGGCAACTCAGGTAAGATTCCCACCAACCGGCCGGAATCGGCGGCATTTTACAATGCGGTAAAGAACATTGAAATCTATCAACAGTAAATACAGTTCATATTTGCAAGCAACATAAGGGACACGTCGCTACGCGGAATGCCGACGGAGATAACTTTGCAAGCAAACATGAACTGTATTCACTGTTGATAGATTTCAATGTTCTTGACCGCATTGTTAACCGCCGCCGATTCCGGCAAGTGAAGGGAAACTTACCTCACATGTAATTGTCAAGTATTACCGCATCAAACCGCCTAAGTATAAATACAAAATCAAGATTTGAAGCATTGATTCGAAGGACCTAAGTGCAGAGATGTCAAATCAAACAACATTCAAACAATTTAAGGTGACTCAATCAACTTACTTGAGTGCATCCGGCGGCATCTTACAATAGGAGAAGTCGAGTTCGGTGAGTGCGAGGCAAGCGGTGAAGAACTGTCGGAAGGAAGGAGGAGGGTCGCGCGCGCGTCTGGCGGCCGACCAGGGGTTGCGGGCCACTGACAATGTGGCCAGCCGGGCTGCACAGCCACGGAGTAAGGCGCCCCACATCTGAAAAGTGTAAGGAGGTCGTTGTTTTTGTTTCTTTTTTTTTTCAAAGAGGTTGATAGGTAGAAACATTGAAAAAAGAAGTGTTATGAAAACTATCATTCAATAGAAAATACTCTAATTCCTTTTTGATATTTCTGTGTTTGTCTCAGAGACTTTTAGATATGTTTGTTTTTTTTTTATTGTGTTCATGTGACAAAGCTGTGCAGAATAAACAGTGTTTTTTTCTGTTTTTAATTTATAGTTTGTGTCTATTTAGGCCGTAGGACACTACATGTGCAACATCTATTGCTGCTCTGAGCCTGTAGCGAAAAGGAGAGCGACAATCGCTAACGTTCAGCAGTCGCTAATACATTTTCAACTTTATACCCCATTGCATAAAGTTGACAATCTATCAAAGATTACAGATCGTTTTCGTTTGTTTCGTTCGCTATCGCTCAGCAGTCTTTACTAGATTTTCAAGTTTATACGATGGGGTATGTTGAAAATGTATTAGCGACTGCTGAATGGCTCTGATAATGATTCGGACATAATGTTCCACTACACTACGTATTTTTATATCCGCTGATTTTATCTCACAGATATCAAAGGATATTGAAAAGGATCTGTCAATAAGTCAGTTACCCGATATTAGTATAAATACTCCTCTTTGAAGGGGTACAATAAACCATTGTATGGTTGCCTCATTGAGAACTGTTATATGTTTTACAAACGGAAATCAGTCACACAAATATAGCTTATAGGTATTTGAGCATGTGGTTTTCCGGATTAACAACGCACAAACTGTTTTATGAAATATTTAAATGGCATTATATGTATAACCTACGAGGCCTATGTTCAGCAGTGGACGTCTTCCGGCTGATGATGATGATTATATAACCTTGATTTTGCTTTTGAAGATACCACTTTTTCCGTAAGAATCATCAAATGTATGTTTCCCCCGTAAGTCGAGCGGAAACTGCCAGATTTTTACAACAATGCCCCTTTCAAAACAGTCCTGTCCGTTTGATTAACATAAAAACATAAAATCGTCATTTAGATAACAGCATTTTTTTATTATCAGAGTTGTCCATTATGATGATTATAAGACCCTTTCACCCTTTCAGAAATCGGATACAGAAAATATAGCTGAAAGATCTTATCTCAAAGAAGGCAATGTTAGTAGAAAGTATAAGGTAGTGACAGATATAGCAAAATAATCTGAGCACAGGATACGTATCCTTGTGCTGAACGTTACAACTTACTTTATTACTTACGTTTTCTAACGTCGTCTCTGTGTTTGTCAAGTTTAAATACGTCAATACGTTCGGCTGTGCAAGGAAATTGTATAAATTCTGGAACAATAATTTTAAATTATTAGAACTAAGCAAACATAAACATGACGAATTCTTTCATGAATATTTGTTTTCCCTAAAGAGGAAAAAGGTTGCTTTACACAAAAACGGAATTAATGGGTACCTACAGTCGAGCGGCAAAACTGAATATTTGCACATGAATGATTAGGAATTATAAACCGCTCGTCTTGCGCTCATAATCACTCAGCTTGGCAACTGCCAAATTATCGGTCGGTTTACGGTTACGGTCGGTTTTTGGCAATGAGGGCAGCGAGTAAGAAACGCGTAACGCTCGAATGAGAACCGAATTATGCCAATCGGACCTGAGTAAAGAACCTGATCAGCAAGTAATTACTTCGGGTCGGCTTTTTTATTCGAGTAATATTGCCGAACCGATAATGGCTTGCACCCTAACAATGTAACGGTTCGTCACTTATATGTGTACAAGCCCGCATATATGCATAAGTTGCTCACATGTCCGCAGTAATAATGCGACGTTTTGTCGTTTATGTTCATGTAACTTGAGGTGCTAACTGGACATATAACCGGACACCGTCTGTCTATTAATGCTTTGGGGATCGGACCCATCGCCGTATGCTCGTTAGTCCCGGGGGCATCCATGTTTTTAGGCCATAGCAAACAAAACTATCATCCATCTTAGATAGCTGAAATAATGTCATTAATGTCACCAGGAAAATGTAGAAGCTACAAAAATTCAGAATCCTGATCAAAGGTCTTCAAGGGCAAGCATACATTAAAAAGCAAGAGAAAAGAACTAAGAAATCGGGCCTTTCTTTTCGAAAATTCTGAACCGTGATAGCTTTTCAAGAGCAATTTTTATTTATCTTTACTCCACATTTTGAGAGCGCCAATACCTCATGGAGTCCGATGATACGCCTGATACGGCCGGCCGTGGCCACCCTTACCCTACAAGGGAGTTAATATAAGTTTTCTTTTAAATCATTATTCTTATTCATTGTAAACTTACATGTACGTCATCCTTGAGATTATTATAAGAGAGGTCCAAATGTGACAGTGTAGAGAGATGGCAGGGGTTGTCATTGAGCATGGTCGCGAGGTGCATCACAGTCTTGCCCGTGAGCCCACATTGCGACAGCGCGATGTGTCGCAAGCCGTCCGGATTGTTCGCGAGCCCACTCAGTATACTAATAGCACCTATAAACAAAACAATGGCGTGACGTCATGAATATAAAACTAAAAGTTATTCACGGCTGATGAAAGTGATACATGCATACATTGTCTACCATGTAATATGGGTAGTTGGTTAAGTAAGATTTTGGTCCTTGTGTCTTTTCAGTTTTCTGTGTAATTGATTTTTCTTTTTTTTAAACGTATCCCCATTCTAGTCATTTCCACTGTATTATCATGTAGACAAAAAGGCAAACCCGGAATAACTACTTGTAGGTACTATTAATTTTTGTTCTAAGTGGGAATCAATCCTGTGACATGCATGATGCAGCGCAGCAACCAATCACTTATCCACGGCGGCAACCGACCGTGCCGATAAACAATGATAAAAGAGATTTAGTGCATCCTTCTCCTCTTACATTTTCCAATAACGAAGGAGAGAATTTCCAACCATGCTGAAAATAACAATGATAGCCTAGTAGATTTACTTGCGCTCAATTTTATTACAACATCATATAAGCAATCAGAATGGTCTTGTTCACCCATCTACGGACTAACGGCGTTATGACTAGCGTAACATTATGGATAGATCAGCAAAATCATTAGCATAATCATAGTAATCAGGTTATGAAGGTCCCACTGCTGGGACACAGGCATTCGTTTTGTGAGAAGACGTAAGCTGTAATGCCCCACGTGGGCCAAGTAGGTTGGTAGATGTCACACCTTCATCGTTCACCGGCTTCTGAGTCACCACAGCATTAAATTGTAACGTTGTGGATTACCAACGTTGCATTTCAAAACTATAAATAGTTCATTAATATAAATTTGTAGGTATCTAGTAAATATTCTTGAATTACGTCGAGACAAAAAGTAATTTATAAGTGGGTAGTTCTAAACTGGTAGTAACATTTGACAGTTCTGTAGTGACAGAACTGTGGAATGTTCTAGCTGCGGATAAGTGAGTGGCAATGCTTATGCCGTCTCACTCTCACGCGTGCAAAGTCCAATTCCTCTTCTCTTTGAGCGAGGCATTTTGTAGCAATCAGCTGGGACATGATTTAGTACAGAAAAATATCACCGCGAGCTAACACGTAGTTAGAGTTACCGCAAGTAGTTCCTTATATTAGGACTATCTAATTTTGCTCGTCCCAGACTTACAGTTTTTAAGTCAAATAATAAATACCTAATTATTATTTAAATTCTGTGTAAGATCGCCCCGGTTTAAGGGTAAGTTGCCAAACCAAATCTTTATAACTGCTAGCTATTGTTTCTATCTTTTTGTATTGAGCAGTTACCTACAGACTTATTATTTTGTGTTCTAATTTTTCTTTGTTAGGTTTTTATTCCGTTAAGCATCGAATGTTCCATACGCTCGTAGGCCTATAAATAATATTGTGTTAATGCTTCACGCTAATTTAATATTGTGTACCTGCCATGTAAACTCCGTTCTGATGTTGACCAAACTCACAAACGCCTCAAGCGCTTTACGTCCTAGGCTTTCGCTTACGCTGCGAGGTCATCATCAGAGAGGATTTGCAGTGGACCTTTTATTTACCGCTGGACGTTGATTCCAGGGAACAAGATTGGGGTTTAAAATACCCATCCTCAACGTTCGTTGAGTTCGACCGTTGACTCACGCTACCGAACGTTCGAGGCCTGCGCACACACAGCACCTAGCCGCACACAGCTGACCAGCCGGCGCATCCACCATCCTGTCCCTGGGGTCTCTCTCACCTCGGGACAACTCCTCGCCCATCGCGTCTCTGCACTACGCGATAAGCCAGGACAGTACTTAGTGCGCCTACTTCCACGGAACGATTAAATACCTAGTGACGGCTGTGAACCACGACCTATAATAAATTATTGTAAACGTTGGTGAGTTCTTTTATTCAACTCACCCGCTAACCGTTACATTAATACACACCAACATACACAACATACCAACGTACACCAACGTTTACAATAATTTATTATAGGTCATCGGTGTGAACACCTCTTCCTGGTGATGAGCAGCGTAGCACGTAACGTATCAGATACGGTATCAAGTGAGTACGTAGGCACGAGCCCGCTGCGAACCACTCGCTGTAAGTTCGCAGTGATACCGCCTCTCGGCGAGTCATACAAATACAAAGGCGGCTCGCAGTGTGCTCGGACGAGCCGTACTCACTTGCAGGTTGATACCGTATCTGATACGTTACGTGCTACGCTGTAAGTGAGTACCCAGCTTAAGACACAAGTCCTAGACACCGAAAATCCATCCATGATCTGACCTTTATCCTCAATATGGTTCTGCGAGAAGTCGATGGTGTGCATGGCGGGCGGGTGTCTCGCCCGTGTGAGCGCGTGTCCCAGCCGCGCGGCGTGGTCGTGTCGCAGCGCGGCGGCGCGCCACGACAGGCGCGCGGGCGGCGGCCGCGCACAGCGCACCACGCGACACACGCTCTCCCACGCCTCGCCGTGCGCGCGCACGCCGTCGCCGCACACGCCGTTGAACCAAGTGTTGTGTTGTAACGCCATTACTAAAGGGATTAGGTCTCTGCACAAAAAGTTAGAATTCATCACTAAGTTTTGACGTAATAAGCAGAAACAGGGGGGGTATTAAAACCTTTTAAAAACAGTCTCATTCCAGTGAGTGAACGAGATGGCGCTAGATGACTTGTATAGCTCTGTCACTTTCACTCGCCGGAATAAGCCTGGTTTTAAGACGTTGTAATACCTCCCCATTGGTAGGAAATGCATTGTATTTGTACAGAACAAACCCAAGTGCCCAAAAAGGGGTGTTATGTTTTTGCTCTTACCAGCTAGATATTTTTGTTGACCTTTAGGGCATACCATGAATATAAGTTCTTTTACTCAGAAACTCGTCACCCATTGTACACAATTCGTCCCTCAGGCACTCATGATTACACTATCTATAGTAACATCAATCATCATCTTCGATCAATAATAGTGCTAGATTCCCGATGAGCGCTTTAAAACCGGCCCGAAAAATAACGCCACAAACGCTTTTATGACGGTATTTCGAATCCTTATTGCTTAGACCTTAAGTATCGTTTTAGAATGAGTACTTTTAACATGACATTTTATCTTCAACAAACATTTTTAAATTGTGAACCTTTCTCGGATGAAAGAACTTAAATAAATACATTTTGCAATGGTAATTAAACTGTATGTTTGAGTGTTAAGGTTTATAATAAATTGAATTTGTTAATAGTTTTGAACATTTTTCTTATGAAATGTGGCCGCTTATGCGACTCATTTTTGTTCCTGATCCTTAATCTAGAGCTATTATTGATCGAAGATCATCATGAACCGATTTTAATAGTCGGATAACATCTCCGAGCAGTCTTTTATGAAAACTCTGTCCATCAATCAAAATAAATCGTTTTAAACCGTACCTTTGATCTAAATGATCGAAATCCTTTAGATGTAACATTCGGATATCATGTGCCAGATATATCGTATCAATGTCCCACGCCACTTCAGCCCTGGAACAACACAAGTACAGGGGATTTAAAACGCCACTTTAGCAATGTTGCTAATAGAATTGCGATTATAATTGTAGGATTGGTATAAAACCTTAAACCTTATTATGAGTGTGGAACGAAGGAGTAAAAGAAAAAGACAAGAGAAGGATGACGGAGTATTTATTGAAGTAGACGTGAAAAAAAACGAAAGACGACGATTTTCTCATTTTGTAGTTATACATTTTGTACGTATTTCAATAAAAACCAAGTTGAAAACTAATAAGAAGTTTATCTAAAGAAAATCCGCCGCCCACAACACACATTCTACATAATGCTCTTTATCAATTACCTACTCTATTGCTCGGACAATAGGATAGAATATTCCATTTTACATACGATTTTTATCGCAATGAATATTATGATGTTGTTAAAGTGGCCAATTTAGACCCACAGGTCATTACAGGTTACTAACACCGGCAAATAGTGTCAATGAACACAACGAAAATATAGCAAACAATATTATTTTAGAACAGTAAATTAGTTATACTAAAACAAACGTGTAATTTTTTTGCGGTTTTGCATTACTTATAATGAATCTAAAATGATTCATGACAAATAGCGCTTTAATTAAATTAAAGTTGAAGTACATTGACATCAGTACAACTACAAATTAATATGATAAGTGGAAATGATTTTTGTCAAACTAGAAATCGCAACAAAACACAAATTACAATAAGAAATGTGGGCACAATGTCTAGGATAGAACTACAATTGAACTCGATTAAAATGACCTCTATGTATGCAGAATGCATTCTTCCTCTTTCATTTATATTATATCCGGTTCCAATCCATTCTATCTGTGACCCAGATAGTTTATAACATACAAAGTGCATGCTCAGACCATTTTTAGGGTTCCATAATTATATCTTGTATATGGAACCCGCGTGGTAGTACCGCGTAGACAAAACTCCATTAGACAAAACTCCATTACTGTTTTCCGGGTCATTCCTTACTGTCTTAGTTTATGTAGTTGAATTATCAGTTTTCTATAGTATCTGTGTACATAACTATGAGTCAACGTGTTTTCCCAAGCAAGAAACCTTGACCAAAAAAAATTGAATCAAAGATTTTATATATTCATACGCAATAACGTCTGCGTCGCGTTTTCGTTAAGAAAGATTGAGCTTCAAACGAGTGTGTTATGATGGTCTACTTGGTAAGGCGTATATAACCAGAAGACGCACTCAAGTTCAAGTCCCACTCGCAACTGAAATTTTCTTTCCTCAAAAATAGTTATATAGGGTGACTGGTAATTAGTGTACGATACTTAAATACGTGATTGTGCTCATGATAACCAACAACTTTTACTATGGGAATAAACCTGAAAACTCGAAAAAAAAACAGCTGTTCAGTACATTTGTGTTTGCTTAATGTACTGAACAGCTGATATTTTTTTCACGATTTCGGCTTTGTTTGTTATCATGAGCACATATAAGTATCGTACACTAATTACCAGTCACCCCATATAAACGTTTTTATTTTAGCTCACAAATCTCTAGTTTTTTTCTACCGTTATTTTCTATTGTAAATGTAAAATCATTATTGATTAACCATGAGCAGGATAAAACTCCAGCATAAAATTTCCTTGACTCCTAAAATAGTTGTTTATGATCTGACAGCCAAACGTTCATGCTGTGATACATATCAATGAGTTACCTGAAGGGCGTTTGGCACAGATCGCACATCGCTGCGTACTGATTGGAGAAATCACCGCATGTCGAGTGTTTTCGAGTGCCGCTCACTTGAGGCACTGGATACGGTAGATTTACCTGCGGAGGATAAGTAAACACACTATATATAGAGTAGGGTAAAAATATAAATTGAATAAAAAGCGAACGAAGGAAGTGTCTTTTGTGTAGTCAGTAAATTAATATTCATTATGAATCCTAATCCCGCTCCTTTCTTTTGCTGTCTGTTTTTGATTGGACATCTTAATTAAAGACTCAGATAGACCAATTAGCTATCAGCAACCACATTTGTAACTTTAATAAAAATATTCTTAGATTAGAGAGAGCTGTTGTAAAGAACAAAAGGAAATGTCTGATTCATAATCAAGATCTTTTGTCTCAATAAGGAACCAGTGATAATCGTGGCTTCAATTACGACAAAGTTGGCGTAGAAATAAATATTAATTTGTCCGAATAATAATACCCATGATACAGTAATCAACAACAAATCAATCGACAGACGCCAGCACATAAACCAACCTCAATATGTCAAATTTCTTTAATAGATTTTCAACCGTACAACATTAGTGGAAGCTGTGGAGGAAGGTTAATGTTCGATTGGTATAATCTGACCAAATTCGGGCAGGTTGACCTGTTGGCGTCAGTACATTACGATAACAAGTTTATTTCCCTATCTATCAATTCAACGGGGTGTTTCTTTTAAATTGGCCAAAAGAGAGAAATCCGAATGCAAAATTTGACCAACAGTCGAACGGCACAATAAGAAATTATGACCAATTTTACTCATATCTGTGGACAACTCACACTTGACCAAAAAATAAAAAACGCCAAAATTGTCAACACCGAAAAAGTGCGAAAGGTTCTTATGAAAGTTTTCCTGTAACTATTATGGATTCGGATTTCTCCCTTTTAGCCAATTTAAAAGAAACGCCCTGTATATCAGTCGGATACGGATACAGACACAGGTTCGAGCCTTGCTCGCAAACTGAATTATTTCGTTTCTTTTAAAAAAATATATTCTTTCAGTTTATTACGCAATAAGTTTTTTTAAGGCGCGTTCTAATTTAATCAAACAACTGCCAATTTATGACTCATAATTAAAAGTTCTTATCGAACTAGATGACATTTAACTTTAACCCCTTATCACTTTTCGTAAGTAAGCACTACAACGAGAAAAACAAGCCTATTTTTATAATTTAAAATATAGTACTTATATAATTATAAGTTATTTCAAAATCATGTTTCCTTTTTCACGTGATATAGCTAATATTTCTCTTGGCATGCGCTACATTCGATGATTCACACAGGACAATTACTTTTATCCTTTTAAATAAATACATTAACCGGCGCGACAATTAGATAAATTAATGTTGATTGTCCGACTAATTTAGTTCGTATGAACCAGTAGTTACACTTTTTAAAGTTGGAACCTACCAGCTTTTACTTCTATTAAATTGGTACACACACAGTCACTACTATCTAGAATATTTGCTAGTTATTAAGAGTGATCGAAAAATATAAAACTATGAATAAACATCATAATCTCGTGTACACCAATTTCCCGAGTTATTTTTAAACATACCTTTGATATAATGTCGACCACGGCTACATTTGGGAACAAATCGTCAAAGGCTGCGACGAGCGCGTGTAGCACATTTAGGACGCCTTCCGCGGTACCTTCTTCACCTGAAAATAATTGTATAGTGAGAAAAGGCTCATACCGAACATATACCATGGTTTCTTGTTCCTTATTTTTTAAGCCCTAGAAACTGATGGCCGATGGGGCCGTAAGGTTCTCGAATGGAGACCACGCACCGGCAAGCGCAGCGTAGGATGTCCATCCACAAGGTGGTCAGACGATCTTTTTAAGACCACAGGATCACGCTTGTTGTAAGCCGCTTCCAACCGGTCCTATTGGAAGCCTATAGTGGAGGCCTATGTACAGCAGTGGACGTCATACAGCTGATATGATAAAGATGAGTCAATTTTGTCTTCTCTTATTGCCTGTCTTTTATGCTTCGAACATTGAAGTACAATCGTTGTCCATCATTATATGACCCATCTTATACGACAGAATATTATTAAAGTGGGTCAAGTAATACTGGTGGCCACCAACTGTACTATCTACGTATGATGAACAAAGGACTTTATGATCAGCTTTTTTATTCCTGTTTTTTTTATTTTTCCTATTCCTATGCTGTGTTTTACTAACACACGTGTAAAGAATGGCGATGAGTTTGTTTGTTTACAACTTTGAAAGTGATATGACTTATAATGATTCAGAAACCGCATGCGCATTTATGGATATTCGAATTCAATAAAATTATAAATATCTAAGTAGCGAAACGACTTAGACCGATTACAAATGATGAAAACCTATGGAAGGACTTAAGAGAGGCCTTTACCCAGCGTTGTGCTTTATAGAAAAAAAACATCAATATTTATCATTTCAAGGTAAAATTATAATTAACAATTAATTAACGGGAAATCGGCCGTAATCATTATTATTTTAATGATTGCTGTTTTGTCGAGTGTTGCTATTAAATTAGCATACAATGGTGAGTAGTTGTAACTTCTAGGAGCGTTTGTTGTCCTACAACTGTTTAGGCTGCCATTGTAATTCATTTGAATGATGAGTTTTAGGAATGTCTCACTGAATCTCCGTGTTGGGTGCTAAGTATGTACGCCAAATAATACACAAATAACGCCAAATAATATACAAACTAAATTAGGTATTACAAAGCATCTAAAAATTCCTCAATTTGTTCTGTATTTAAGTATGTTGCTCTGCTTAGCTTGGGACTAGATGGCGTTGTGTGATAGTTGTGGAATATTATTATTATTAATAGTGTAAGCTGATGATAATTTGCCCATAATACTGGCGGTGTCGCCTCGGTATATGGCAATACTTTGCCTCTGGTCAGGGTAACAGCCAGCTCTTGGCTCACAGGAAGCGTCAACAAGTAGTTTTGATATGTCTTTGAAGAGGCTGTGAGCACTCTGACCCCACCACGGCCTTGGAGGACGGCATCAAGAGAAACCTGCATACAAAGTAATTACAGATCCAATTCAACTGATCTGCATTGAATTACGAATCACGGCTAGACAGTTTTCATCTAATACGTATTACGTATGTAAAGGGGGTATCTAGTCTAGGTACCGTCGAAATCTTACATAAGCAAGTATGTTGTTACATCTATAAATTAAAGGTAAGCGTCCACAGGTCCGCATCGCACGTATCGAACGCATCACACGTAACGAATTTTAGTTTGCCTTGTATGAAAACTCATACAACAGCGTCCACTGATTCCGCACCGTACGGACTGCTCATCAGCAATGCCTTTCAGTGGACGCGCCCAGCGTGCTCGTTCCGCATCGTCGCTCGGCATAACGACTTCTTCATCGCCTTCCTAAATTCTCACAAACACTTTCCGCACGTAGGCACGATTACTACATAAATCCGAATGAAGGTGGCATCGGCAATCCGATCGCTGCCGATACAGTGGACGCAGTCTAATTAATTCGTTTGATGCGATGCGTCTGATACGTGCGATGCGGACCTGTGGACACTTACCTTTATATGTAAAGCCAAAACTTGTTCGAAATACGAAAATTACTCGGACGGAGTAGTATGAAATTGTTTGCCACAGTTAAAGTTTATAATTATGTATGGAGAAGGAGAAAAGGAAAATTAAATTAGCTTTCTGCCAGTGACTTTTTTTTTCAAGCTATATTAAATAAAATCTAATAGAGGTATTAGACCACCGGACGACCATATATATTTAGGCACATGTCACAGGATAGAGTGGCGGAAAATTTTCGACTTTGCGGTCTATAATCGGAAATTTACTGACGAAAGTTGGGCAACGAGTGCGTCAGTAGTTGACTAGAATTATGGTTGCCAGTCACATTTATGGATCATTTACACGAGGCCACATCGAGAGCAATGGTTCACCACTTTTGGCAACAATTAAGCCAATCCAATATTGGCGTTATAATTTGAATTCCTGTCTCTATTAACACAATATTACTAATATTGTGTATTGTAATATTAGTAATATTACAATATTACTAATATTGTGTTAATAGAGACAGGAATTCAAATTGGATTGGCTTAGTGGAATGGCTTGGTAATTGGCCTCGTGTAAATGCTTTACTATTAGTTAAGCTGTCGCCAATCAGCCGTCGAAGACAACGTGCCGCCCAGAGGCAATCACTAACACTAATATTACAAAGAGATAAAGTTTGTACATTTGAATGTATGAATTACAGATCCAATTCCAAAAATGGGTTTCAAGAGGGGGATCCCTTAAAAACAAAACACAAAGTCGCGGGAAGGCTAGTCGAGGATCAATACAAATCTTACTTACCTATAAGTATGGACACTGGCTTGTGTTCATGAATAAGTGTTATTGACAGATGATTCGCCTTTTTACTATCCAATGCCTCTATTTCCATCAAGTGAAATCCATTGTCGACCTGCCATCATTTACAAAAGTTATTACATTGACAAAATAAATGAATGTTTCCTGTAGGCCTTGGTCTACAGTCATGCTTGAAAGTATATTTATTCATACATTATTCTATCTTCTTTAAGTGACATATACAAGTATGGTGCTAGGTTTTAGGTTTTGCCATGTTATCCTTGATGGTTAGTTTGCTCCAGTAGTCTTGAGACTTGTGAAGTTTCCTCACTATGTAGGTTTCGTATATATGTCTGGCATTATGAACACCAATACATTACTTTTTTATATAGTATGAGTTCAGAAACCACTCTTCACATAAAACAATTCACTTTATTTATGTTTTACTGACCAGCATAGTGTCTGGTTATATCTTGCTTTGCAAAAACTATTTTCTTTAAAATTTAACTATTAACTTACCCGTGTTGGAACTTTTGCTGTTGTTATGAAAATTCTGTATGCAGTTACAATCTGAAACAAAATAGGCATCACAGTGAAAAAAATCTAAATATTCTGTATATACATGTTTAAAATGAAAACAGTGTTGATATAAGATAAAGTGCCACCACTGTTATATCTATCTACTTATCTATTTGAAAAATCCAAAATAGAACACAATCAGGAAAAAATATATACAAATGGAGTAGTGGCTATTTGATAAATTAATGAGTTATTTTAAAAAGTTATGTAATTTCTGGAATTTCAATACATAAAAGTCATTTTATACATCTGAAAGCACCAACAAGTCAACAGGATTATATTTAGCTTCATGTTAGAATTTGTGTCAATGAAAATAATAAAGGCAATGAATGAATAAATTGGTTTAGTCATTGTGTCTAGAGTTGACCATATGGTTTATTGTGATTGTGTCTGTGTCCACGGGGAACACACACAGATACAGCTTGGTTAGATACAGGCACACCTACATGACTCATCCCATTGTCAGTGCTTTATCAATATCAACAAAAAACTATACCTATTGAAATAGAGATTATAAACAATGTTTTAACTTTGATATTTTTAATTGAATTGCCTGTGTATAATAGTAAATGTTTGATTACTATTTAGAAGCATTTTTGGCAAAGTTAAATAAAGTAAATTTACTATTTTCATACTAGAATGTAAAATGTATATAAATGGCTTGCAAATTACCTGATAATAATCAAAAGCTGACAAAAACATGAGATAAGATAATACACAGATTGCAACTATAGTAGCACATTTTATAAGTACTTTATACATGGTTGAAATAAATTTGAATGTAAGTAAAGTGATAATATTTTGGAGCAAATAAATTTATATTAAAATATCACGATTGCAGTTTTTATTGAAAATTTAATACAACAGTATTCAACAACTAAAAATTATTTGAATAGCAGGAATAAAAAAAAAGTAAGTTTTGCTTACCAGAACCTTGTTGTCTACTTTATCACCTCTTGATTCCATTCGTATGAGGGACTTGTAAAGAATTTTAACATTTTTCCCCAACACATTGCTGATACTATCTGTAAAAATAAATAAAAGAAAAACTGACATAGTACTACATACAGAAAGCCTTGGGGCACACATGTCTTTGTTGAGATACGATTTTAATTAATATAATTACATCATTGCACTATTTTAAAAGCATTCTAACAAATAAACATTTACGTACCACTCAATTCCGTAGAAATATGAGATTTTGTTGACATTTTCGCGATTTTCTTCAGTGTCATTACTCCCACAAAATATTATCAATTTCAATGCACAATACATCCATAATAGGCACAACACATAATTAAAATATATTTAGCTGAACATTAAGACACACAAACAGTGCATTTCATTTCAATATTTAAATAGTTATTATCAGGATTATTGACCTAAAAACCACCACAACACCACTTTATTGGGAAGGAGGGTAACGAACCACAGACAGTTAAAAACTTACTACGATAGTGTTGACCAAATGGTGGTACTAAAACTTACTAAATGATGATCACCTGATCACGACTTCTGAATGAAGGGTCCTGGGTTTGATTCCCAATTAAAAGTACTATTGGGTTTTTCTGTATGCGTTTCAGTATCTAGCAGCCCGGAGTTACGAGTTGGCGATATGAAAACCCCGTGTCTCGATACTCGAAGAGCACACGCGTTATGCCATTAGTCCTGCCCTGCGCCTGATCAATCTCCAGTAATTGTTTTTTATTTTGTGATTTTGTTTATCGAGTAAGATACTAATTTCACATGCGTGCCTTTTTCTTCATGTAACAATTCAAAATTAGACCTCTCACGTGTGGTTTATCGACTAATCTCGAATCGATTTACATTTATTTTCTCCCCTTGCCTCTCCCTAAGATACAGAAATGTCAATAAAATTGTCAAACTCAAATGTCAGTGCATCCATTTGTCATTATTGTCATCAGTGTCATGTCAATGTCATTATGTTTGCTCGAAGCATCTTATTTTTACAATAAAATATAGTTACAATCTTTGGAGGAAATAAATCTTTGTATCAGCAATGAATAAAAATTACGAGAGATGTACTCATTGCAATCGTCGCAAATGGCTCGCAACAGGTTGCCTACGTAAGTGGTTGAAACCACTGGAATGTAAACATTTACAGCGAAATGTTGATAACAAAAGAGATTTCAACAACTCAGATATTGTTAACGGCGTATTTTTACCCGATCGCAAGCCTTCTGTAAACACGAGCAAGTTTGTAAAGTTTTGGAAAAATAAATTGTTCATAACTGGCAATGTCAGGTCATTGCAGAGATACTTTGGCAATAAAAACAATGGTGGCGAACATTTATGCAGTCTAAACAAATGTAGCGGAGATGCATCGACCTCGTCGGACAAGAGAGTTATTGCTGCTTCGGGATATGACACCAAAAAGGATTTTCAATTTAGCAAGCAAGCAATAAAATGCCAACATTCTGAGGGTCATTCAGTTCTGCGAGGGCACCATCAACACGCATCAGTTGAAACTTGCGCTATTTATTGCCAGTTATCTAAGTAAGTAGTGTAATCCCCTTAGGTGACCCACTGACCAATATTTATTCTGTTTGAGGTATGAATATATCAAGCGATCTTGACAACTTTATAATTTCAAAAACCTTTGCCTTAATCATAGTTTTCATATTGTATTTACCTACATCTCATACTGGTTGTTGCCTGTAGGTAGCCACATATTATTTGAGAGGTATATTATATTTACCCAGGTGCACTTAACTGATAGGGTTTAATGAAAATGGTAATTAGTTATCATGGTCATTAGACATTCCTTTGATGTTGCTCAACACTTACCAAAGGAGCATTAGTAGTAGTGCATGTGTACTTAGACTTAACAATCTTCCTAGTCATCATCATCATCATCTTCCCAGTATCATAGTTATATTGATAAGTTACAGAACATTATAACATAAGTTACAAAACTGACTGAAAATTCATTAAATTGCTAAATCCTTTCCATGTCTTGGAATTAAACTTGTATTATTTTTAGGAAGTATCTTGACATAGAGCCATTAAAATCAATATTCTGCAACTTATCAAGTGAGATAACTGCAGATGCAGAATCAGAGTAAAATAAAGGACATCCTGTACTTGTGGTGACTCCAAAATTTCATGATTTGAAATTCCTATTCAACCAACACAACTAATTGCAACCCAGCATTGAAAATCCAACATCTTGTTTTATTCAGGCATACATTTAGGTTTTGCTTTGTATTAGTAAAAATAGCCATAATAGTACTTTATCATTATTTTTCCAGGCATGGCTGGTACTGGGGTGGCATCACTTCCAGTGAGGCTGAAGAATTGCTTGCTGGGCAACATGATAATGTATTCTTAGTGCGAGATTCGTGTGACTCTCGACATATTCTCTGCGTGTCATTCCGCTGCGTAGGCCGCACACTGCACGCTCGTCTCCGTCATGCCAATGGACTATTTTCTCTAAACAATGAGACATTTGTACCAGCAAACAGAATATCAGAACACTGTGCAGCTGTTGATGTCAAATCAAACCTTTTTGAGATGCCAGTCAAATTGGCAAGGCCACTGAACAGGTATTTATTTTAACAATATTATTTATAGAAATACAATATGATGATATGAACTGGTTTTATAACATTGTTTGTTATTTCCAGATTTGCAAAGCTGGACTCTTTACAAATGATTTGCAGGTTTGTCATTAGGCAAACTGTTTCAGCACAAGTATGGAGCAAGTTGCCTCTACCACCAAACCTAATATCTTATGTATCTATTGGCAGTGATTATATTGTACCATCATAGTTAATACTTATGTGCCTTCAGTACTCATAGACCTATGTTTATTGTAAGCATATTTACATAAAACCTTTTATAAGAGACTGCCACATTAAACTATATGAATATATTAACTGTAAATTTTATACTAAAGTCAATATTTTATTAGGAAATTATGAAGATAAAAATAAATAAAAAATAACAATGTAGCAATTGAACTATTTATTACAAACAACTAAATAATAATACTTTAAAACATCTATAGTTCATAAAGTTGTCTTTGTGTGGAAATGTTTTAAATAACCATCACTTATTTGCCCTAATATAATCTTCGTATTATTACTTCAGTGTATTAATTCCGAGAATATTCTTGGCCTGAAATATAAAAAGTTATGTTTAGCACAGTAATACATTATAATCAACAATCATGCCACACATGAAATATAATCTAATATCAAATTGTTTATAGAATATTATATGAGCAACAAGAAATAAATAACTGAACTGTTACGAAAATTGGTCTATTGACCATGTTTAGTAAAAGTAAATCAATAAACCTATTTACATATACACTGCAATTATGTATTTCAGTTTAAAATATTATTGACATAGGTATCCATTTTCATCATCAGCCTGTATTTGTCCACTGCTGGACATAGACACACCACTGAGAAGGTATCCATTTTAAAACTAGTCAAATAATTTTGAGACAAATAGACTACTTTAAACTATCTAATTATGGAGACACCTTATGATGAGATAAGCAAAGCTAAACCAGAAAAAAAAATAGAAAACATTCAAAAACTGATGATCTAAGCTTAATAAATCATCCAAGAATACTTTATTTTACCCAAGTATACATATAGGTACGTCGTATCTGCCTAACTACGATGGTATAGAACATCTATACATATAATAAAATAGAGAATCAGCATCAAAAGACAAAATTCCATATTATGCATCTACATTTGTAAGACACATCCTGCATTTTGATCTTTAGGCCGAGACTCCACCAAAGCTGTATCGAGCTGTGCGGGACAACAACCAATAGGATTGCGTTATTAACACAACTCTACTCCGGCAACGCAATTCTATTGGTTGTTCAAAACACGTCTCGACTCGCACAGCTTTGGTGGAGTCTCGGCCTTATGTTAATAGATATTATATGTTGCTAGCGGTTTCGCCAACTACGGCTCGAAATTTAAAACATAAAATCGGGTTGAAAACTATCCGATTAATCCCGGTTATAAAATTATCTGTATACAAAGTTTCACCCAATTCCGTTCAGTAGTTTTTACGTGAAAGAGTTACAAACATCAATCCATCATAAGTAATATAAGACGTAATATTGACCACAAAGGCATAAAAGGACTGAATCTATAGAATTCGTGTGTAGAGAGTGGAACCAGCAAGGCAGCAACGCAGTTTGCTTAGCTCGCAATCTTACTTCAATTATATCGTCTTGACATGCGAATATGAAATGACTTCTGCTTTTCTACAAACTATAAACTGAGTGTCTCTAAAACAAATAAATGTCTCCACTACTACGCCATAATAAAGTTAAACATAATTTATGGCTATGAATAGACAATGCGTTAGGTAGGTACTCAGAATACGCATCTAGAATATTAATTTGCTGTGCCAACGGCAGCTAGCGTAATAAGTTAATTCAGAACTGTATTATTAACAGAAACCTGTAGATGTTGATGATAGTGGTGTCAAAAGTGAAAAGTAGTTTGTCTTTAGTGGATTTTTAACTTTATGAACGTCTGTTCAGGCTGAACAGATCTGGATGAAATTTAGCTCAGAGATAGATTATTAATTATATTGTGGAATAATTTTCTAGATACACACGAGTAAAGCCACTGGCAACAGTTACCAAAAGTATTTCTAAACGAACCCTTACCGTTGTAAAAGCGGCAGTCAAAGTTTGTGGGGCTGCACCCACCGGACTTAAGTTTAATGCCGATTGAACCAATTGGGCATCACGAATACGTGACGCAATGAAATTCTTTGTGGCACTACTGTCTGGGCTGCTATCTGTTAGATAAAAAAGTTCTGATGCTTTGTATATTCCTGCCACACCCACTCGGCGGACATACCAGTTGAACTGAAAATCAATGATATTAGCTTTAGTAAGTACACTCTTGATCATTATTAGATTCACTCTGGTTCAGCTAAAGTGTTTCAAAGAGTATAAAAACACCTACTTATCAAAGTAGGAGTATTCTCAGTAAATACGACTGCCGCATTGGATATTTGTAGTCCTGCCGATTTCGGCTACACTGACATTTTTTTTAAATACTGTTGCCCCACACTTTAATTTCCTGTATCGTGGATGCGTTTACAAACATACAAACACATAAATGAACACCCAGACCCGGAATAACTACTTGTAGGTTATACAAATATTAGTTCCGTGCGGGGATCGAACCCGCGACATGTGTAGCAGTCCGATCGCTCAGCCACTATGCCAACCTGTTGCCTCAGCGGAGGCATTTATCTGGGAGTGATACACATAAGCGCGTGTCACAGGAGCACTATGTTCCTTTTTACTCTCATAATCTGATGAGTGATTGACGAGTGGATGACTAATATCCAAGATCTTGTATACTTACATCGACACTTCTGTCACCAGAATGATAGCATATATCATCAACAAGTGATAGTAATGTAGCCAAGCAATTTGGCACATTGTTAGGCAGTGTCTGAATAGCCATAGCTTTGGGCCATGTTGTTCTGGAAACAGAGAAGTTTACAGTTTTCAGTAGTTTCTTTAAAAGATTCAAAACTCCATGGAAGATAAGAAGATAAAAATAAGTAAGGGCTCACTCACTTGTATGGGTCAATCATTATTAATCTTTGGAATATAGCATTCTCGACGAATTGGGCAGGTACTTTCTCCTGTGAATCTGTTTTGGGCCACTGTATATCAGAAAATATTATTTAAAAATACATTAGATTACATTCATATTAAACCATTGACATTTGCAGGCACTTAGGTGTACAGTCACGAGCATAACATGTAAACACTTAACAAAATTAAAACTCAATTTACTTGTAAAATACTGGTTTCCACTTTGAAATATGACATAATTCGTATTAGTATGGCTTTCAAAGGAAAAAGTGTATTCAATATGGTAGCAGAACATCGCTATTGAACACTGCTTAGTGTAAACATACTATTGCTTGTGACTGTACTCCTGCAAAGGTTCCTGTCCCATCCCAAATAATCTTCAATCAAGAATCTTCCTGTATATTATTTTTATTATGTACAGACGCCAGCCCAATAATTACATAAGGAAGGATACGCGCATTAGAGCATTTTGCCTAAGTATACCTTTTTCATACAAGCTCCTTACTATATGCGCCCGCAGCTCAACCTTCGGGGGTCGCGGGACTAACGAATTACCGTGACCCCGGAATGTAAAGGGCTATTGAAGGACACCGTGGATTTCAGTCAGGAACTCAGGACAAGTCTGACAGCCCTCCTGTCTTGCTTTGCCCTGGTTTGTACTCATTCGAAAATTTTGTCTCACAATAAAAAAAACATCAGATCAACCTACCCCAAGGTGTCAAATTTTTTACCAATCGAATGTTAAACGTTCCACTTTTGCGATAAGCTTGATAAGATTGTTAGTTAGTTAGTTGATGTGCTGGCGTCTTACCTTGCTAGTAAAAAAATATAATAATTATGTATGGATATACACTTACAGTTTTCATAGCATCCACTAATTGTTCATTGCATTTAATATTAAAGTAATGTACTAAGTCACCACCTCCATTTGGGAATAAGCCATGTGTTATAGTCGGGTACCCCGCCGCTTTGGCACCAGAACTTAATGACTCTACAGACCATCCACTCTTTGTTACAAATTGTAATGCATTTTCCAAAATAGATTTTTAATATTTTCCTCATACTGTTGATCTTCTTGCTCATGCTGATGATGATTTTGATTCATGAAGGTAGTAGGAACAAACTGTTTTTGATCCCTTTCAACAGTGATTTCAGTTTGAGAACTTATTCCATGTGAATTATTAACAGAAATACTGGCAAATGGCCTAATCACTCTTTGGCCATTCTTCAAAGCTGTCAACAAAATAAATAAAGTACTCAAAAGGAAGAAAAAACTAGAATGGGTAATGGGTATTCAAACAAAATAAACTGTGGTTATCTGTGACAAAAAGATGATTTATTAAAAAACAGTTTTAAGTGTAGCTCTACTACTAGTCACAATTCATTTTTAATGCCTGCATCTTATTGATGTTAATGCATTCAGACAGGCGTGCAATAAGACCTTCAATCAGATGAAAAGCATTCAATGCAGAACATATTATCTCCTTCATGTTTTCCTTAGGTATATTATCTAAAACATTTCCTCCTACATTGAGTGAGATATCAATTTTATCATCAGGCAAGTGTTTTCCCTCTTCAATATCTTTAAGTTTAACCTCATAATGTGCCTTAGACATGTTTAACCCTACTCTTAACTGTTCCAGATAATTATTCTCAATAAATGAGAAGCAATCACGAATGCCTGTTACATTAACTGTATCTTTAATAGTCAAATATCTTAGGAAATTTAAAGAAGTTATAATCTGATCAGCAAGTTCAACAAGATCTGACTCAGCACCATGTGGAAGAAAGCATATTTTCTTTAACATGTTTGAAAATTGTGGCCCAGTAAAACAGTCATCCATGGTAGGATCCTTGAATGCTTCATTTATGGAGCTTTTATACAAAGTTATTGCATATCCAATCATGCCTGAATGATTAGATACTTCTATCAAATATTTAATGAGTGCACATCTTCCCTTATATTCAAATTTATTTACATGACTTCCAATCAATGCTACAGAATGTTTACGTAGAGATTCATAACTAGAATATATTGCTATATTTGCTAAGCCCTTGCACATATCAAAGTGCAGAGATGATGAAAGAAGTTCTTGTGTTAATTGGTCTGGAAATCGGCTTAAAATTGCTTCACATAAAGCAATTGCCTTGGCTACAGGGCTATATTCAGCAAAATTCAACAAGTGAATTACAGAAAGCATTGCTGAATGAAGAACATAATCTAAACTATACACTTGTGGGATGGCAGCTTCTGGTATTTCAAAATGACCTGATAAAACAGTATACAACAATCCAGAAAGAGTAGTCATATTAATCTTTTCCCTGAGCTCATAAGGTGACTTCTCATCATCATTTTCTTCTATTGTTATTTTCTTCTTACTCTCTCTATGACAAACTTCTAAATACACTAGGAATTTTAAAACATTCTTCTCAAGTTTGCAAATGTCTTGAACAATAGTTGAGCAGCTTAATCTTGCTTCACTGTTTGCATTACTTCCTGGATCCATATCAATGTAAATCAAAGGCTTCCCAAGAAGACTTATCAGAAATGCTGTTATTATTTGTGTTGTTTTAACATTGGTGTCTCCTACCTGCATTTCATTGATAAAATATTGATAGAATTGAGGTAACAGACTGTACACTCTAGTAATTCTTCTGATGTTGGGATCAGAATCCATCAGCAATCGCTCCTTGCCCTCCAAGTGATGGTCAGGTGTAGGAATATTTTCAATGTAAGTGCTGATAGAATTCAAACACCATTCTAAAGATCTTCCTCTCTTTACAGACAACTTTTTCAAAAGTTCTTGCAGAGGTGGGAGAATAAGACCAAATTGTGCATCATTTTTAGCAAGCTCTATCTGCTCAATAAATTCTAATAGGGCTTCCTCTGGTGCAGATTTCTCAATGATAATTGATAATAATTGCTCACAGGCACCATATAGTGACGGTTTTATAATAATGGTATCATCTTGAATTTTACCAAGAACTACTGGTACTAAATCCCAGCAATTATCTTTAAAACTTTCCGCTAATCTCTCCTCATTTGAAACATTCAGAGCTTCTTTATATTTTTCATTATCCAATAACGTGGAAATTAAATCAACAACATCTATTTGACTCATGTTGAGATTTGTTTCAAAGGTTTTTTTAATGTAGGTACTTAGTTCCAATGAATTCTGAAATCCAAGTGCCTGGTATTTATTATATATGTTTACTGTCGCGAGGTTATTGACTTTCCTTATTTTGTTTTGATAGGAATCTGAAGGAATGGTAGTTGGAAAAACTATTATCTTATTTCTATTGCAAAAAAACTAAAGGTTCCGATACTTACAGCGCAAGATCTTCTGTAACGTGCTCATATTCGATATTCCTTCAAATATTCTATTACACCTACGTTACAAGTGTTTCTTTCGTCTAGTTATTTCCTAAATCTTGGTTGATGTATTTTTTACGTTTCTTAACTTGTGCTATGTGTTTTAAATAGTTCTAAACACAGTCCAAAATCTGGATGGAACTGGAACATGGGAGCATGGGAGCACTGGGAGCTGTCAAAGTGTCGAATCGAATTGTCAAAAATGATTAATGTCAAACCAAACTAGAGGTGGGAGTACCAGTGGGAGTACCCAAGAATAGATAGATTTAAAGCATGGACTCAGTTTAGCTAATGGTCTGCGCCTTCCCTAGCTAAAGGTAAAATTACACGGTTCACTTTTGTGGACGAAGCAACATTCAATATCATTGAATCTTGTCGTTCAACGGCGTTGAATGAATTGAACATGCTCAATATTTTCACTTTTAGCGTTCAATCTTCAACGCGGATGAATGAGAAATGAATGTGTAAACACAAGAATTGAACGATTCACTTTTACAGTCAGTCTTGCGCGCCCCAGTGTCGTATTTTTTGACAATACCGTAAACGCCCTTGCTGTATAACAAGTTTGTAATGTAACATGCGTGCCTGTCAGTGTCATTGTGCCATTCTAATGTGTTAGCATCATGTTGGCATAAAGGCCTTGAAGCAAAGTCAAAAATAAAAAAAATAGCAGTCAATTTGTCACCAGTGTCACTGTCAGTGTCAAATAAAATCATATTTTTCTGGGCAAAACTAAAAAATTACAATTATTTATTCTAAATTGAGAATCCAGTGTAAAACCATTTACAAGTATCAAATTGTGATATTCTAAATAAATGAAGTTTGAGTTCTCCTTTCCGTAATACTTATCAAAAATTAGAAGATAGCAAAGTAGTTACTGTTTTACGTCAATGATTTTTCATCCCTTAGTTTTTTTGTATTATAATAATTCAAATATTTGAAGACTATTAACACTTCTTGGATGTATCTCTTTGGCAATATAAATGGATCTCAATCAAAACCGGTTTATCTAAAGTGTACAGTACATTCACCTCTGATTATAGATTTAGTTTACGAGTCTAGCACACTTGTCTCGTAAATATGGCAAATAAGCAGAAGAATATATTTACGCGTAGCAAACCTTTGATGAACATCTATAGTGGCATAGATCATGAAGGCAAAGAGGTATGGACATCTGTTAGATAAATTGCAATTTTAATTTAAGTAGGTAATAAAGAAAGTTGTAAGGTTTTAAAGTCATAAACTTCTTAGCATGATTTCATCAAGATGTAATTTTTGAATCAGGTGGAGGTCCGTGAGGATGCAGAGCAGCTAGTGAAGTGGCATGAGATATCAGATGCGCTGGTCGCAGCTGGGTACTATCGTGCACAGTTGCAGGGACTCTCTGCCTTCGACAAGATTGTAGGAGGACTGACATGGTGCATTGAGCTGTGTGACATTGACGTTGATGTTAGCCTCCTGTTTGAAGAGAATCTCACCATCGGAAAGAAAATGTATTAATAAATTTAAAATCCTCTCAGTATTAGCATTATTTGTATGTTTCTATAGTTACAGCAGTGAATTAATTAAATTATTGATATGTACATTCTTATCTTTGCAGAGCTCTGACAGAAAAAATAGTTAATATACTGGGTACTATGAAATGTCCATACACAATTGAACCACATCAAATTCAGGGATTGGACTTTATCAACATTTACCCACTGATTTTGTGGCTAATTAAATATTCTAGTGAATTTAGAGAGGCTAAAGAAGATGAGTTGCGGAAGTTTGCAGTCATGCAATATGATAAGAATCATATATTTGAATCTGACAGAGCTGCCTATGTGCAGAAAGATAAATTGTTGAAAAACTTAACTATTGTTCAGGTATGTTTGAAGAATTATGCACCTTGTGTCCATAGACAATAATGCTCATAATGAATTGTCACCCTTTACTGATTAAAATATTGTTTGTTTCTATATGACAATTGAAAACGGAGATAAATAATAAATAATACAGTAATTCAATAGGTGTGAACATGGTTAAACTTATCTGTACACCTGTTACTGTAGTTATAAAATGAAGCTTATTTATTAAAATATAGATGTTGTTTTCAGAATTTATATAAACCATGCAGAGTTCGCAAGAGGAAAGGTGGCTTCCCTGCCAATGAGTTAGAACAAGTGAATGCAACTCTCTCAGAGTATGATCAACGGATGTTGATGCACATATCCACCACTAACAAAGGGGACACACAGAATGATGATGGATTAGATTTCTTGGTAAGAATTAATCTTTATTTTATTTCACATTATTTGTGTAATTTCTAATAATTATGTTTTTTGTTACAGTATGATTATGAGAAGACTTTAGCCGATCCCACTGAAATAACAACAGAAGTAAGTATGAAAAAAAAGTATTTTAAACTAAGAAAGAGTTATAATATTAAATCATTCTAGCTTGAGACTGCTTTGTTGACCAAAATTCCTTTTACAGGCAAATAGATATGAAAAAGTTCAGGAATCAGAAGAAACTCCAGCTGATACCAAGATCCACTATGCAGTTTTACAATCAGAACTCACAGGAGAAATCTCTAAAGAGTTGGAAGAGAGGGAAAAACAAAAGTACACTGAAGATATTAATAGACTTAGTAAGACTATAGATCTACTCACAAAAGACATGCAAAAGTTCAAAAAGACTCATTGGAGAGAATGGAAAATGCTAAGACACAACACAAGGATATGCTTGGAAAAATGCAAAAGATAACTAATAAATTGATGAAAACTGATGGTGTACCTAAAAGGTATAGTGCATTGATATTCTGTTTTTAACTTTATCATAAAGCATTTTCATTGGTAAAATCATTAAATGAGTCCTCCGGCCCCGGGCAGGGTGGGAGGGACTGTCAGACTTCTACTGACTAAAATCCACGGTGTCCTTCAATAGCCTGTTATGTTATCATAAAGCCAACAGAAAATTTTTAAGTTCATAAAATCCATCCAATAAGAGTCTAGAATTTTTAGGTAGTAACATCACAAGTCAGCAATGATTTAAAACAGTTATTTGCATTTTGGTGTACAGATGCCAGCACATCATTCTATCCAAATCTGCCAATGATTTGATGAACCTTCATTTTTGTAATAACGCTGAGAATCTATTAAATAATTTTGATAGGTTGATGTGTTGGCATCTGTACATGAAGTTATTATGCTATAAGCACAGACTAAGTAGAGTATACACTGCTATATGTAATTAACACTTCTGAGAATGACTATATTATTATGTAATGCCAAGTGACTTCAGAAAAACGTCATTTAAAAATGCAGTAAAACTAAATGCACTTTTTACAATCAAGTAATGAATGCTCATTTCTTGTGGTTATATGGTACAAAGTGCCATTCATAAAAACAGTTATAGTCATTTCAGCCAGTATTGATTTGTACTACCATAATAATGCAGCAATTATTTATATGTATAGACATCTGACAATAGGGTGTCCAAGAAAGTGGATCTTTATTTAATTTTTTAATCGTCGCAATTCGTATTTTGCCAAGATTTTCAACTACTTTTTTTTGGTTGTTTTTTTTAACATGGGCAAATAATAAAATCAGCTTTGTGTTGATTCATCAGCCAGTCAGTTGTTTCTTTTAAAGAACACAATTTTTATGTTTCAGTGATAAAGATGTCAAACAGTTCTATAAATCACTCAAGGAGTTAGCAAGAGAGAGAAATGAACTGTTACAAGTAATTCAACAAAGAAACAAAGAACATAGTAAACTTGAAGAAAAGCTAAGGTAACTAATCTGGAATTTTTTAATCATATCTTAACGATTTCACATTGATTAGGAAAAATTGCTGAACCCATTTTAATGATTGATTGGTACAGAAACTGATGAACAGGATCTTGGAGATGGTAATAGGCTACTTCTTTTTGCATATTAATAGAGTAGGGTTACCCACACTCCATTTCTTATTTACGCGAGGCAAGAAATCTAACTGAAATTCAATTTAAATCAAATTAAATCATTTATTTCTTTGCAAACATGGGTTAATAGTACATAGATGTTATTTCTTTCTAATTAAGTTCTTCACATTTTACCGACATGGGTATTTTTTTTATGCAAACTTTACAATATGTTCATTGCTAAAATACTATAAACTAACAAATATTTAAAAATAATAGTAACTCTTACTATGAACCATGCATACCTTAAGAGTCAGCTCAGACTGATACATCAATAGAGCTACTGAAAATCCAATTCTATTTCCTACACGGAAAGACACACCTTTCGCAACCCAGCGCGGCGCCGCGATGATTTTTCATAGCGACTCAAAATCTAACTTTATTTACTAAACGATAAAGCCGGAAACACTTTATTAACACCCGAAGCCACCCGATGAAACGTGATGCGTGTTGGGTCAAATCAAATGTATTGTTTTCTATGACCAGAATCACTATGAACAATCACTATGAACACCCGACGCGACGACACGCGCTCACTGCACATCGGGTGTTGACAGTTTGACACGTTGCGTCGCGTGGCGTGTTAAATAATGTGTTTGCGGCTTTAGATACACATTTGCGGTATTGTTGCGTCGTCGTGTGAACTGACCGTTATTCGCGTCTTTCCCCATGATTACTACTACACTATTTATTATCCATTGTTCTTTCAAAATAAAAAAAAAATCCATCATTCAGGCTTGCCAAAGATCCCGATGCCAAAATAGAGGAACAACCATTAACGCCTGCAGAATTGAAAGAATTTAATGAAAGGCAAGAAAAATTGAAGGCTTTTATAACAAGCATAAGACTAGAACTTGCCAAATTAAACCGTGAGGTTTTAAGATATTCAACTGCCATTGATGAGGTGCCCGGCACTGCTGAACTACTACAATATGAGAAGAGGTTCATTGAACTTTATAATCAAGGTATTTTTTTTCTATTCATTTCTATTACACTTACATTTCTTTTTATTTTGTAGAATGGGAGGGACTGAGCAGTGGTAGCCCAGTGGTATCGGCGCCGACTACAAATTGGAGGTCGTGGGTTCGAACCCAGCGAGGCGCATTACTTTGTATAATTTATTTCATCAACACTGCTCCCAAAACGGTGAAGGAAAACATTGTCAGGAAACCGGCATGTCCTTGAATAAAAAATTCGAAGACATGTGACATCCACTAACCCGCACTGGGCCCGCGAGGTGGATTATGGCCCTCTCTCTCTCACAGAGGACACCTGTGTCTCAACAGTAGGAACATTATAGGCTGATAATGATATGATGAGGGACTGTCAGACTCGTACTGACTAAAATCCACGGTGTTCCTTCAAAGCCCTTTACGTTCCATGGTCACAGTAATGATAAGAGAGTCCCGCGTCAAATAAGTAGCCTTTTTTTTTTAGCGTGCTAAAATCATCAATTGAGTCATCCCACCCCAGGCAGGGCGGGAGGGACTGTCAGACTTCTACTAACTAAAATCCACGGTGTCCATCAATAGCCCTTTATGTTCCGGGGTCACGGTAAGGAAATAATCCCGCGACCCCTGCAGGCTTTGGCCCTCTGAGAGAGGGGCCCCGTCATTATGCTGACGCTCTTTTAGGCGGGCGTGGGACACAACGCGCCGTCGACATGGTCCATGGGCGGGCGCGAGTTGCCCCTTACTCGCTGCCCGCATGCCCTAAAAAAATAAGTAGCCCTCGTAACTAACATGTCTATTGCATTATGTTGTATAACTTACACACTTCTAACAATGCCTCCCTTTACACACAGTTGCATCCAAGCACAAGGAAACAAAACAGTATTACATATTCTACAACACGCTGCTAGAAGTTAAACTATATACCTCGAAAGAATTGAGTCTTCTCAATTCTATTCTGGATAACTATGATGAGTAAGTAATTTTTTTATAAGTTTTCACTCTTTTGTTTTCGTATACGATGAGCGCGGATAGACTGTCTGCAAAAAGTACTACTGTCTGGAAAATCTTGTGCATCTACAAGATTTTCCACAATTTCGCCGCAGTTTCCGCTGTTCGAATAGCTTAGTGGTAAAAGCGTTGGCCTTCTTCGTTCATCCCCGGAGTTTGTTACCCAGCGATCAATAGATTCTTTTTTAGGTTAATATAAAACATAATAGAGTTAAAATTAGGCGCGCTTACCGAACGCCTAGATCTGTCATAAACGTTCAGATTACTTCGAAGTTAAACTTTTTAAAAATCTCTATTGGCTATTTGAACCTAATATCAGTAAAGATAAGGTCAATTTTCAAGATATTACGTTTCAAAATCGTTATTTTTTATGGCTGCTAATAATAAAACATACATAGGTAAAGAAAAATATGAGTCATACAGCGTTATCGTGAAACTGCACAGCTGTGTAATCGACACTCGTTAAATAATGTGAATGCTGAAAACACCACACAAATAATAATTCTATTTCAAATCATAACTGCCTGTCGGTCTGTCTTCGTGACATGTATTTTTCATGACGGCTGAAAAAATTTGGATGAGCCTCAAGTTGTCTATAATAGTACATTATGTTGTTCTGTGCGGGAATCGAATCCGCGACAAGCAGCGCAGCTATCAATGGGTTAACCACAGCGTCAAACAGGATTAATGTTTAGGCGTCCATAATAGCATACGGATAGCACATGCACACACATCGAATTATTTCGACCTCCACGAAGGCCAAACAGCGTATGAAGGTTAAATCCAAACACTTACTCATTAAGCCTCATTTAGACGATGCAAGAACTCGAACGCAAGTTGCGTTACATTGCAGAATTTATAGGTAGAACAAATTCACTTAATGAAACAAATGCCGCAATGTAGTGAAACTCGCATACGAGTTCTTGCTCCGTCTAAATGGCGCTTTAATGTTGCAGAGCGATGTCTTCGGCGAGAAAACGCGAAGAGTTCATGACGCAGTTCGAATCTATCGTGGACTGGGTCAACCATACTGTCAAAAAAGTCGAAGAGAAGTTCAAAAGCGAGAAGGAACAGAAAAATGATCTCTACAACGAATACTCGAGGTTGATGGATGTCCAGCGACAGTATGCTGCAGCTTTGAAGAAGTTAGGAGAACAGAGGCAGAGAATAGGTGGAGAGAGCCATAGTTGACCTGTCAGTCATAACTCTTTTTGCTTACGAAGGCGTTTGTCTCACCGTTTTGCTATAATAGTCGAGGCAAAATAGGTAGCATCATAAAAAATGTAATCTTAGAATGACCCACTTAGAGCCATAAAAAAAAAATAATAACCCTCCTGGCGCAGTCGGGTAAAAAGTAGACAAACATGTTTCAAAAGCCTATAATTTTGTTTTTTTTTTTTATTTAAAGGTCTAAGGTCAGTAATGCCGTTTTTTATATATTCATCACCAATAAAGCCTTGAGAATACTTCCGATTCCAAGATTACATTTTTTATGTCTACTTTGTCTAGACACAACATCACATGCATAGTTTATCTAGTCCTCAAATTCTAAGTAGTTATTTTTTACTTTTATAATTATTCATTCCAGTTTCACTGAACAAGAACCCTCGGTGGGTCTTAAACGGCGGTCTTCTAAGCAATATTGTAAAAATTGCTTCACTTCGTGAATTGCCAGTAACGTTAAGTATAATTCTTCAAAAATGGTAACACGCACATGATTGCTTGTCATATTATCTTCTCAACGTACCTATACCGGACCGAGCATTAGCTAGTAAAAAGATGGACATAAGTCCATGTTCAGATATGACACGTAATTTTAGTTGTGCTTTTTTATGAATATTAGAATAAACTACCTTGCTGGAAATTCACGAAGTGAATCATTACGAATATTGTGAAGTGGCCGTTTTAGACCCACTGGTATAGAATCTAAGACTGAATATAGGTTTTGTAATATTTGAAATGTATTTCTAATACTCTGCATTTGTAAAGTATGATACAAGTTTATTTAAAATTAAATAAATGCCACATATATATTACAAATAAAATGTTTATTTCTTAAACCCTGATAATTAATGAATTAACACTTAAACCAATAAGTTCGGGTCAATTGTTTTTAAAATAAATATAAAATTTACTTTTAAAGGACGGATTTTTTACATGAGATTCAATTTTACAGGCATACAATTAAAGTTCAGTTTTCTTCACATTCAATCAAAGTGTGACCACACTGCCGCTTGGAACCTTGGGAACGCTTCTGTGTGAATGACTATGCGTGTGACTGTGTCCATGACCTTGACTGTGGCTATGTCCTTGACTGTGACCATGTCCTTGACCGTGTCCTTGGCCGTGTCCTTGACCGTGTCCTTGGCTGTGACCTTGTGAGCCTGAACCAGTTTTCTTGTACATGGTAAAGGATATCAGCTCTCGGTTGGCATTTGTCATAGCCATGGCGTGTGAGACGACATCGTAGCCAAACAGCGCGTGCAGACGATTCACCACAACTAGAGTAAGTCCCTTCTGTGTTACTCGGACTGTTCGCTCCGGTTCTGATGATGCTGCGACCTGCATGCCGAAGGACGTGTTCAACTCCTGTAAACAAAAAAAAAATCAACACTACTAAGCTGTAAGTACCTATACTTACTACAATTTTGCAGTATCTATTTCTCTACCTAAGTAGGTGTTTATTAGGTGAATAGGTGCGGAATGAGGAAAAATATCTCAGTTATGAAATGCATAAAAGCATTTTATGTGCTATCTATGCAATTTTGCCGTACGATGCAGTTGACAACTTCATTGATTGTCTACATAATGTAAGTTAAATCTAAGTAGTTAAACTTTAGCTAAACATAATAGTTACCACCTAACATAGACATGTAAGGTCAACTCGGCGAAGACTGTCTGGCGGGTATGACCGTACAATAAGCAATACAACAAGGTTTGAATAACTATAGCAAGACAACCCGAACTACAATAAATTAAGTAATTATCATTATAGATTCAGACCGTACGGTAACGAAATATAAAATTGTAATACCAGTTAAGTTTTACAAAAACAAATGTAAAAACCGGTATTTAAAATATTACAAAAAATATGATTTTGTTACGAAAACAGTGGTGATAAATGCTAATTACCCTCACTAATGAAGACCTCTCCTCACTCTTGAGTCCATACACAGTTGCTCCCTCATCTTTCGATAGATGAGGAGCGCTCAGGCTGCCCATTACCATCACGTACGGCATCTTCGTTTATTTACAAAACACTACACAAACAGTCGAATTTAAGATTTTATTTAAGCTGTAATTGATTAAAATCACCGGCAGATTACGTATATCATTTTATTAGAACACGAGCAAACAGAAACACAAATAATATCATGTAAACTTGTAGTTAACCACGCGGCCTTTTGTAACCGCGACCGCTCGTGTACTCATGTGTGGGTTCACTCCGCACTCCGCCAGATAAGCACTACCTGCATGTGGTATAGGTACAATGGCATTTCTATAGGTAGGTTGCTGTTCGGATTGCTAATGACGCTTGTACTTGTTTGAGACGTGACGTCGAACTGTGTGACCTTCACGGGTGCTTGCTCTGCGCGGACGCAGGTCGCCCGGTGACTGTCGCGCGCGCATGATCAAACGATTTTTATGTTAATAGGCACCTAATAGATCAACTTGCTCGATATAATAACGTAGAAGAACCTGATTATTGAAACCTCTATTCTAATTTAGAATAGAGGTTTTAATAACCAGGTGAATGCAAAGCCTAAAAAATGCCTGGTGGAAATGTATGATTAGTCTCTGGAAATAAACAAAAGTAAATCAAGTTGTCATGCGGACACTGACATCTTTTCATTATAAAACGTTTGTGTATAAATATTCGAGGGTTATTTACAAATTATTTAATCATGAGCCATTCTATGAGCAGTCCGAGGAATATACAATTAGGTACATATACGTTACAGATATTAGTGAAATATTCATGTGTACAAGTTCGCTGAAGGAAATGATAAACATACAAAATGAAGGAGTGCAGACATCCGCCTATTTGCTTACTGTGTGCATCTTTTAGCATTCGTTTAGATTTACAATAAATTATACTTACAGTTATGTTAGTATTGCTATAAAAATGTATAAAATGAGCACGCTAAATAACGTTCTTTAACAAAAAAATATTCTTAATCATATTTTATTAGATTCTTGATAATCCACCAAAACTTACATACCATTAATATAATTATATCAGGTTCTTGGTAGGTGGGCAAAAAAAAACCGGCCAAGTGCGTGTCGAACCCGGTAAAAAAATCATGTCTAATGTCTCATACATTTGAAGCCCCCTTATATATTAATTTTATTCTGTTTTTTAGTATTTGTGGTTATATTAGCGGCAACAGAAATACCTACCTACATCATCAAAACCGCTGTGATGAGGTTGTCTCAAAACCGCTGTGGGTTCGTGGAAATCCTATTATTTATTTGTATATGCTTTCCTAGTTTAAATATATTGTCTAACTATCGCAGTGTTCGAGACCTACCAGAAAGCTCGACTGGTATTCGTCCAGACCATGGCTGAGCTGGCGACGAGATCAACTAACGTTAAATGCTTGGAGAGCGCGGGTGTACTTGGTAAATATGATTTATTACGATCTATTTATAAGTTACATTGCTAAGTACAGTGTGTAGCTAGATGACATGTACAGCTGTATCTAGAAGTATGTAATTACCTGTGGTTAGGTAGGTACAGATAGACGCCAGCACAAATCTCTTCTTTGTCTTTTTTTTTTGATAAAAACGTTCCCACTATAGGAATTTCTCCTGTAGATTGTTTTTAAATTTTCTAAATAGCAGCTGAACTACTGGGACAAGGCTAACGTACTTTGCTTGCAAGTTGGTGTCTATGAAAATGTTCCCAGATTTATTGAAACCATTGCTGTCCGACGCATGCAGCACAGTTCGCCAGTGCGCTGTAGTCGCAGCTGCTCGCCTAGCCGAACACGATGAGGCGGTGGCCAGGCAAATACTCAACTCGGGCATGGTTACCATCACTCTTGAGAATCTCAATAAATATAATGTGAGTATTTGGGTGTGAGTGTGCTTTCAAAATAGGAAAGATTGTAATGTAACCAATACACTCGCGAGCAAAAGTATAGAATCACTTACTCCGATTCCGCGCAATCTTTGTGTAAGTACCTACTCAATATGTAGTAAAGAATAATAATAATAAAAGTACGATTTTAAAGGAGCCAAGGTAAAATCACGCCATTATTTAAGGAGCTATCCTGGATCAGGACCAAGTACCTAAGTGATTCCATACTTTTGCTCGCAAGTGTACTTACAATAATACCTGTATACCATGCCCTGTTCGTCTCGTCGTCGCAAGTGATAGGGTTCCGTGTTGTGGGGTACCATCCCGAAGTTTGGAAGTAGGCGGTATAATAACCCTTACCTCGTAATTAAAGCACGTTAATACCACGCCCTGATAATCTCTCCGATCGGGTTCGGATTGCCGTCTCATCGGAATGAGAGTAAGGACCTTCGTACACAAGGCGACTCTGGTTTCCGATATCTTACGACTTCGGTATCCAAGCGGCTATCGCAATACAAACCCATAGAGGTTCGAACACAAGCACGCGTCAATGAATAGATAAAGGGTAAGGTATCGGAGACTTGCGTCGTCGCCTAGTGTACGAAGGGGCTAAAGGAACAGTGCACACCCCGTGCTCGTGGCTACTCTCTGCTGAGATTGTCCACAATAGCCGAAATCTATTATGAGCCCAACATAATTTAATGGCGATCGTGTTAAATTGTCTAAATAGGGAATATTAGGCATATTATAGTAACGAAGAGGAAGAAAAAATTTGGGTACCAGGAACTAAAATCCCGATTTCTCAAATTATTAACAAGTTGCTGACTCGCAGCTGCTTAATTCAATGGTAAAACTCTATTTTCCTTAACAGTGCTGAGTTCAGCAAGGCAGTTTAGTTAGGCACAATGCAAGATTTTTTCAATCAGAAGGAAGGCCGCGTTCCTAATTCCATGAACTTGTTTCCACAGGTGTATTATAAAAGGTCTGCGCTTTATCTCATGAGAGCTGTTGCTAAGTAAGTATAAAGGCCACATTACTCAATAAAAATGATTATAAATAACTTATAATTATTTGATTTATTATTTACAGACATAATGAAGAACTGGCTGGTTCTATTATGAGACTTGGTACATTGGAGCACATTGTATCGTGTCTTGAAGATTTCGATACACAGGTACAATTTTATAGAAAGCAGATATAATTATATCAATAAGCATAATAATTATGCTTATTAAGATATTAGTAGTTAATTAAATAAAAATCGACAGCTGCTAAACTTTTTACGATACCTCTATGCTGTTACAAATTCACATCAGAAATGTGTCTATTTATGGCGGGATCTTTTACATTTAAAATCACTTTCAAAACAGCCAGACCCGGAACAACTTATAGAATGTAGGCCGTATTTGTTTCGTGTAGGAATCGAACCCGCACTGTGAAGCGCAGCAGTCAATCACTCTGTTAAAAATAGATGTATGTTGAAATTTTTGTCTGTCATTTAGGTAAAAGAAAATGCCGCGTGGGCTTTAGGATACATCGGGAAGCACAGCGAACAGTTATCAGGATTGGTGGTCGATGCCGGCACTCTGCCGCTACTGGTATTAGCTTTCCAGGAACCTGAAATGAGCCTGAAGCAAGTAAGTACCTATTGTATGTTTAATTTATTGTACCGGAAAGCACCACGCAACATTAGATAAGGCTTCCTTCCACAAGTGGGATAGCAAATACGTAATCGTTCATGTGCGTATCTCGCAACTTGAGGAAGTCGAGACATCTAGCTGAGCTGTGACCAAAAGGATGACTTGTTGATGGATTTTCATTACCTAAGATTATTATTATTCCTCATATTTCGAGATGTTTTTAGATAGCTGCCGGCGCTCTGGTAGATCTTGCTCAGCATAAGCCAGAAGCAGTAGTTGATGCTGGTGCTATCTGCCATTTAGTACATGGATTGGAAAACCAAGATCCGAAACTAAAGGTTATTTATTTCATATACATTTATTTATTTTACGGGATAAGCAAAGAATAGAAGTTTGACTTGATAGCTAGATGTTTTACGTCAAGTGGCGACACTCCAAACACGTTTTCAGAATTTCAGTAGCAAATGCAGCGATCATTATTAAAGCAAATGAGAATAAGTTATGAGTGCAATATGAAGTTAGAAAAGTAGGTTCCCATTTGTCATTCTTTTAGGGAGGAACTGCCATACTCTTACTATCTAAAATATCTATAAGTTCCAGGGTCACGGTGACCTGATAGGACAATCCCGTGGTCCCGAGAGACAGTCTCGCGCTCCCGGACTATTTGTAATACTTGAACCATGCCATCATATTTTTAATACCATTTTATACTGTTTCAGTAGATAATTATATCCTACTGTTTATATTTTGTGTAGATACTACTAACGTCCTTTGTTATGGTTTAGCGTAGCACACTGTGTGCCCTGGGTGCAGTGGCCGGCGCGCGTACGGAGCTGGCGGAGGCCGTGGTGGCTGGCGGAGCCCTACCGCCCGCCCTGCTGCACGCAGGACACGACGCCGCGCCTGTGCGTAAAGCAGCGGCTTGTCTACTCAGGGACATCGTGAAACACTCCGTTGATGTGAGATTGTGTTATGATAAACTCATATAACTGTGGGTCTAAAGATTTCAGTTATCTTACGACCACGACCCGCCCACAGGCCAGTCAATCACATAACGTTGAAGTTTATTCTAGGTCTATATTATACCTGTCTTCATTTTACATTTCTATGTAGGACGTTCGCATTTGTCTGCTATCAGCCAAATAATTTAAGAATCGTCTTTTGTTTTTCATCCTTTGGTCTGATCGATTACCAGTTTTTATTGGACCGACATCATTTATAATTCTCATCTTATTTCCAGTTGGCACAATTAGTTGTGAACACAGGTGGATGTGGGCCTCTAGTGGAGCTCCTGGGAGAGCGGACAGGGGGCGCGCGCGTGCCTGCTTGTATGGCGCTTGGGTTCATCGCCGGCCAGTCTGATCAACTAGCTATGGCTGTTATAGAATCCAAGGTAGGACTAGGAATGCAATATAAATATGATAATAATGCAAAAAAAAACTCATGATGTGCGAACGAAAGCAGAGCCCTTTCGATTGAACCTACCCTAACTGTCTTATTACTTCTTTACTACGACTAGGGTCTTTGGTATAAAGGTTCGACCTGAAATCACAGCTGTCTCATACATTTGTGTTTACTTAAAATATTTTAATATGTAAGCAACATCAGTTTTTTGCTTCTTCAATTCAGTTGTAACTAATTATTGTACTGACACGACATAATTGCTCCTCATAAATGCGATGGTAATTTATAGGCTGTTCCTACGCTTGTCGAAATACTTCAAAACCCCGAAGCAAGTGACGCCGACATTTGTGCGTCAGCCTGGACCCTCGGTCATATCGCGAAGCATTCTCCTCAGCACAGCCTTGCTATAGCTGTTGCTAATGCCTTGCCTAGATTGCTGCAGGTAAGAGAGTGGCTATACACTTGAGACTAGAAATGCTAGGTATCCTTTTATATTATTGTTATACAAAATAGTCAAGCTAGGAGCCATTACTGCTTATTTTCGTAAAACAACTCTACTAGCATTCATTGTAACAATTTAGCAGGGAATAGGGCTACCCATTGTTGTACCCATTTTAACATCACATGGCATAGATTTTTCCAGGCCCAATGAGTTGTTAGGGGCTGCCTCCACGAGCGAGAGAATCGCGGCGATATTATCGCCGCGCCACGTTTATCTATACACTCTATATGGAACCGTCTCCACACGGCGATTTTATCGCCGCGATGCGACGAGTGGCAACGAGCGCGCAAAACGTCATTACATCGTCGCTAGCCCGCCGCGACTAGCAACGTGACCGCCGCGCGCTCGCGGCGCTCTCGCGACGAGCGCGCGGCGGGCGCGCTGTCAAACGCAGCGAATCCCTTCTTTGGCAACGTGACGTCAAGGAAACGCGGCGATACCGTTACGAGTCGCCGCGGAATCGCCGCGATACCGTAACGACTCGCGACGATACGCGGCGGAATTATCGCTCGTTCGTGGAGATTATCCGACGATATAAGGGCGGACTCGTCGCGATTCACTCGCTCGTGGAGGCAGCCCCTTAGATAGGCATGTTCAACTGCATCTGATTATCCGTCTAGACAGAGCAAGCAGCCTCGCGAGGCATTTCCCGCGTAAAGCAGCTCGGTTAATGTGGACGTGTTTTGGCCGAAACAAGTGCGCGCGCTGTCACGGGAGAGCGACCTAGCGCCCGAGCCATCCAATGTCGGCTTTTTGTTTTGCTAGCGTATTGTTACGAGCTGGGTATTGGGATAAATTAATTAACACCAATTAAAACCAAATACAACTTTATTCACTGACAAATCACAAATTAAAACAATCACAAAACACTACTTAACACTTTAACACTTATACGCACTCTTAATCACACGTAGAACTCACTTAGATATCGCTTGTATTTCACTTCGAGTCACCTCGATCGTAGTCAAAACTAGACTGACTCAGCTCGCTACTCGGCGCCCTTTTTATACCCCGGCCGGACCCACTAGATGTTTCTAGAAGGTGGTCGAATGTTCTGGAAACATCCATAGACTTCGACATGTTCCCATACCTTCTGGAACATTCTAGAACCATCTCGAAACATCTAGAACAGGGTAGAACTTTCTAGAAATTTCCTGACCGAACTTGAGTAGAATTGTCGAGAACCTTGTGGAACTTTCGAGAAGCTCATAGATAGGTCTCGCAATTCGATCGACGTAACACTGCCCCCTCCTTAGACATGCTCGTCCCGAGCATCGTTAATCCCGATCACTCCCGAGCATGCACAGTCCGTCGTAGTCGTCGTTGTATCGCGCCAACCATTTAACGTGGTCAAACTTAGGCGCACCACCTTGACCACTCTGTATGCGGTAGGAAACATCATCCTCCTCCTCATCGCTCCTGATCGCAACTCGGCATAGTCCATCCCGTTTAACTTTCGATTTACGGGACTTCCGTGTACAGCGCACTGGTTTATGCACAACGAGAGACGCTACGTCTAAATCACTACCGTTTGTCTGGGGTCTTTTCACGCAGTTGTCCAGGTCATTTTCCTGTGCAGGCTGTAAGGTTTCCTTCCGTTCATTGCCGAGATCCGTGCTTCCTTTTAGCGTCCTCAAGAGCACTTCTTCCTTAGGCTCTTGTTTGATGCTGTGCTTACTGTCTTCAAAACAAGGTCTTCTAGACGGTGTATCAGCCTTACCATGGGATCTCCAATTGCGATGCTGAGCAGTCATATCAGCTGCCCTTCGCTTTGGGCAGCTTGACCGAAGGTGACCCTTTTCTCCGCAAGTATAGCACCTAGGGCTGTACCCTCGCGAACGGTCGCGTTCAGAAGAAGGCACAACCTCCCTGCTACGGTGAATTCGATGGTCTTGCCTCACTGCCTCCACTTCCAAAGCATGGGCCAAGGCACCCTTCAAGGTCTCGTGATGCCCAAGTCTTACAGCTGCTCTAACTTCCAAGTCACGTATCCCGTCGATGAAAGCCTGAACCAGATTGCAATCGATGAGAGCCGGGACGGACCGATATGCATTCCGGACCATCTTTTCAATTTCTAGGGCCCACTGTTGCAGGCTCTCGGTACTGCGTTGAGCACGATCTTTCAACTTAGCGCGATATACGTACTCCAGGTGCGCGTCGCCGTACCTGGACTCTAACGTTTCCAGCAGCTGCTCGTATGTCACATCCTTGCCAAGGGCCTCAAGTACGGTCAGGGCCTGGTCTCGCAGACCTAAGATGAGCGCAGTCGTAGCTTGCTCCTTGGTCCACCCATTCGCCTTCATAACGGCCTCAAACTGCATCCTGTAAGCCGACCATGATGCTGTTCCGTCGAATGGCGGCACCTTAAACCCTCTTGCCGAAGGTGCAGCAATCACTGGACACACAACCCCGTCTCCAGACCGAAGTTCACCCAAAGTCTTCTTCATCTCAGCAATCTGAACTTCAGCTTCTGAGATACGACTCTCTAGCTGGTGAACTTGCTCTTTCATCAACTTGAGCTCCTTGCCAAATGTTGAGTGCAGGTCCTTGATCAAGTACATCTGCTCCTCTTGGCGGCGGGCCTGCTCCTCTTTATCTTCCTGAAGCTGCTTTTGCAACAGGCGGGCTTGTTCCTCTTGCCGGCGGGCCTGCTCCTCTTGGCGGCGGGCCTGTTCTACTTGGCGGCAGGCCTGCTCCTCCTTGTCCTTCTGTAGCTGCTCTTGCAGCAGGCGGACCTGCTCTTCCTTGTCCTTCTGTAGCTGCTCTTGCAGCAGGCGGACCTGCTCTTCCTTGTCCTTCTGTAGCTGCTCTTGCAGCAAGCGGGCCTGTTCTTCTTGGCGGCGTGTCTGCTCCTGCAGCAGCACCATAAGCGCAGACAGGTCCGGGACCGCGGGTGCTGAAGAGACTGCAGATGGACCAGCGGCTGGTTCTGTCGTAGGCTGAGCACCACCCGGCGTCTGTATCGGGGAACCTCCAATTCGCCTCTGGTCCATGTCTTGCTGGCGCTGACTCCTGGTGCGAATACCGTCCGTGTCGTCCTTTGGTAAAATCGGCATTTTATCCCTCACTTCTGACACCAAATGTTACGAGCTGGGTATTGGGATAAATTAATTAACACCAATTAAAACCAAATACAACTTTATTCACTGACAAATCACAAATTAAAACAATCACAAAACACTACTTAACACTTTAACACTTATACGCACTCTTAATCACACGTAGAACTCACTTAGATATCGCTTGTATTTCACTTCGAGTCACCTCGATCGTAGTCAAAACTAGACTGACTCAGCTCGCTACTCGGCGCCCTTTTTATACCCCGGCCGGACCCACTAGATGTTTCTAGAAGGTGGTCGAATGTTCTGGAAACATCCATAGACTTCGACATGTTCCCATACCTTCTGGAACATTCTAGAACCATCTCGAAACATCTAGAACAGGGTAGAACTTTCTAGAAATTTCCTGACCGAACTTGAGTAGAATTGTCGAGAACCTTGTGGAACTTTCGAGAAGCTCATAGATAGGTCTCGCAATTCGATCGACGTAACAGTATTTATTTGGTGCCTCGGTCGAGAAACATTAGGCGTGTCCACACAGAGCAAGCAGCACCGCGAGGCAGTTTCTGCGCGAGGCTACTCGCTCTGTGTGGACGCACCTAATTGGAAACCGACCCAATCATACTAAGGAAAAGGTAGACTTGTGATTTATTTGGAATGTTATACAGCTGTACACAAACCCCAAGTCTTCTGGAGAGGTTCGTGCGAGAGCGTCATGTGCTTTGAAACAAGCCCTGCAGTGCTGTTTGCATCGCCCAGCACTAGAACCATTGCTGCATTCAGCTCCCTCTTGCATACTCAAATATGTGCTTGCACAGTATGCTAAGGTCAGTGTTACATGTTCAGTTCCTTTTAAAATTCAAAGTTACATTAAACTTCATAAAACTTGGGTTATTATATCTATTATTATTTAGCTTATTAATATCACAGACTTTTAATTTAGCTTAGATGAGAAGTTATGTTAAAATATTGAACTACATAAAGTATATTTGATGAGACCTACTTTATGACTTACTCTAGAAATAAGTCATTCAGTAAACTGGGCCATCATCAAGGTTGTCATCTTCTTCATCATAATCCTCACCATTGTCAAAGTAGTTGTTTGCGTAGTCTGTACCATCATCAATTTCAAATTCTTCCTCATGCTCATCTTCAATCACTTCATCATCATTATCTTCCTGGTTCTTCACAGGCTCTTCGTTTTCGTTTGTTTCCATGGTTTCATCGCCTTCTTGAGTTTCTTTCTTCTCTAATGTCTGGAGCCTCTTAGCTATTGCCGCCGGGTCGTCAAGCTTCCGTTTGCGGGCTGTAGCGCGCACTCTGTTAGCTTGAGGCCTCAATTCTGTCGGCATATTTGCCCACACACAATCCAATACTTTCCCCTTCTTAGCATCAAGAGCGAGCATTTTATACTTGTCAGAGTACCTCTCGACGCCATCTGTCTGTGTTTTAAGTTTCACAAATGCTGGCGACTCGTGTAAGTACTCAATAAACTGATCTTTCACGATCAACATGTAGTCTGTGGCAGCGTCACTAACTAAAGGGAGAGGCTTTGCTTCGAGTTTCGGAAACAGCGGAGGTGGTGCTACAGTTTGCGGGGTATTATCTCCTCTAGCTATACCAAGGGCTTGTAGTTGATCATGCGTCAAAGACAGGCCACTGCCTCCACGGCCTCTTCCTCTACCAGCCATCACAAGTTAATTCAGAAATTAAAAATAATCTAACATTTAGTTCGATGCTCCTGCTGGTAGTTTGACACATGACTTTTGACGAATGCTGCCATGTGTTTTTGACATTGACATTTGACGTTTTAATATTTCTGGCATGGCTTCGAGGTCTTTTTGCCATTAACATTTGTTTAGTATTTTAGTTTTAGGGCCAATCTTCAATTTTTGGACTTCCGTTGAGGACATGACGCCCGATATTTTTACTGCTAGTGCAACCATCCATTGACAAAAAACAAAAAAAGGTTGCACTCCAGGAGTGCCGGTAGAAGTGAAAACTTTTTTGTTACTATGTTTTATTTTTAATTTGAATGACGTCTTACTCATTTTCGATCAGGGTCACGTGACCCTGACGCGAGTTTTGGTCACGTGACCCTGACGCGAGTTTTAAATTTTTTACCCATTACAGAAAAAGTGTACAACGCCGCTAAAGAAGTTTTCACTTCAAAAATATATATTATTTTAATTACGTTTAACTAAAATGAAATTAAAATAATTTGTATTTTTGTTTTTTGTCAATGGATGGACCCTTTAGTGATAGACACATCGCCATCGGCGGGATTAAGGTGAACGCTCATTCAGGCGCACCGCAGTCTCCGCAGTCCCCGCATTACGAATTCTTTCTATGAAGTTCTATGAAACCTCGCACACTGAGCCGCATCGCAGTAGCCGCAGACCCTGACACGACCGAATTCCCCAACCGCAGCTGATGACGTCACCAACGTCGGCCCGCACGCAGCGGACGCTGCGGCTAGCGCGGTGCGGATGACGTCATCCGCATTTTTTGTCTGCCTCGTCGTCTGTAACTTTTATTGGAATTTCATCATCTTTGCAGTATTTTTCTTCAATTCTTAAAAACTACAGCGTATGTATCAATAAAAGTTCTCCTGACAATTAAATGAAGTAAAAATAATATATTTCGTAACGTTTCAATAGCTTTGTCTAAGTGATAGCATTTTAATAACTGTAAGTAAATTCTACTAAACCACTAGAAAAAAGCCCCAGCCACTAAAAGCAATATTACGCTACTAAAAGAGGAGTCAAAACCAACAATTTTAATTAGTGAAAAATCCACTAAGTTGGCAACACTACAAAATGCGTGCGGTGACTGCGGAGACTGCGGTGCGGCTCAGTGTGCGAGGCCATTAAGGTGATTGCGTCGATGTAGCCCGCGAAATTCAAATATTTTTACGTTTTTTGCAATTTGCAGGCCAGTGACATGTTGTAACTTTATAAATATTTGTGTTGCGCAAATAACAAGTATAATTTTAAATATAAAAATTGTTAAAAAATTCGCTCCATCAGCTCTCACATAGAAAAGGTGCATCGTAGTTAGATTTCGGAGATTTTAACATGATGCACCTTTTCTATGTGAGAGCTGATGGAGCGAGTTTTTTGATATTTTTTATATTTAAAATTATACTTGTTATTTGCGCAACACAAATATTTATAAAGTTACAACATGTCACTGGCCTGCAAATTGCAAAAAACGTAAAAATATTTGAATTTCGCGGGCTGGTTGGAGCATCCCCCTTAACAAAATGCGATGAGTGCGGGTACTGCGGAGACTGCGTGCGGCTCAATGTGCGTTCACCTTAAGTGTGCGAGGCCATTAACAAAATGCGATGAGTGCGGGTACTGCGGAGACTGCGTGCGGCTCAATGTGCGTTCACCTTAATACTTCAACACCGTACCGTATATAACGAGCATCATGCGTGCGACAATGCTTCCCAGACCGTTTGCCGGCTAGACCCATGCATTGGCCTGGTGTATACGCGACATTATACCCTTTCATTTTACCATAGATTTATAGGATGGACTTGGCAAAAGCTTAACATTGACCATGGTCTCAACTACTAAGAGATACTACGACCATGGTCTCTATAAAATGAGAAAAACAATTATTTGCTTAATGGCGGCTCCACATTATTACCGTGAAGCCCCGTGAACAAGAGAGGAGAGGAGTCCATCGTTGATCAAAATGTGTGTAATATCGAAGCTTTACGTTTTTAGATTTTACCAAACGATGCAAGAGCGCGAAGATTATTTGTGACCACGGGAGCATTGAAACGAGTACAAGAAATTGATTCAGTTCCTGGATCATCTCTTAAAGAATACATTAATATTATAAATAGTTGCTTCCCGGAAGAAATTGTGAGGTATGTAGTGGCTTATATTATTCGCTAGACGAAGATATTTTTTGTTTTACAATTCTGGCACAGTTCTTATTATTAATTTTAAATAAAATTACAGATATTATACTCCCGGCTTTTCGGACTCATTACTAGACAGAGTGGAGGCTTATACACCGCAGGTAATTATTACAATGTCTTTGTATGTTACGCGATCGATATCACCATCATGGAAATCATACGAAGAAAAAGTACTGAACCAAATTGGATGAAATTTTTATGAGACCACACTGCAAGTATACTGCATCGAACAAAAAAAGAATCACGCCAATCGGACTAGAAACCTTGGAGTAATCGATGTACTTACATACATAAAAAAAAAACATACCGACCGAATTGAGAACCTCCTCCTTTTTTTGAAGTCGGTTAAAAATTGAAACTAATAAGTTATATTTATATATTTTCAGATACCAGAGCTGTTCACAGACAGAGTACCTAGTGACTGTCAAAGTGAATTATCTGTAGAACAAGCAAATTAAGACTATTTTGATTATTTTATTTAATAAATTGATTCATTACAATCTTTATTTACATAATGTCCACACCAGTTTTTGAATTTGGATTGTTCTGCCACCTATATCCGTTTTCTCCATCGCCATTGATTGACTTCTAATCCTGTAACTGGAAAGGCATTGAGTTTATTTCACCGTTCATTGCTTAACAATTCACATTTTCTGATTACTGTACAGTCACGAGCAATAACATGTAAACACTTGACAAAATTCAAACGCAATATCCTCGTAAATTAGTAGTTTTCATTTTGAAATAAGACCCATTTCGTAACAGTATGGCTTCCAAAATAGAAGTTTAATGAAAAGGCAAAATTTTAATGAATACGGTAACAGAACATCGCTTTTGAATACTGCTTAGTGTATACATACTATTGCTCGTGACTGTACATTAACTTTTGCCAGCGGCTTCGTCGCTCAAGACAGGCCCAAAGCAGCTTTCAAGTGGTATTTTTTTTTTAAATTGGTCCAGTAATTTTGAGTTTATTCATTACAAAAAAACACACAAATACAAATCTTTCCCTTTTCTGTCTGTATTATATTAATTATCTCTTTTCTTTACCGGCTTTGATACAAAAGCTGACAACTCTGGATTCTATTTTGGGGGCACCATTGCATAGGTATATTTAAAAAGGAGCATATTTTTTAAAAAAGCTCTGTGACTGTTGATTAATTCAATTGTACTCACTTATAATCATTACTCAAGATATTAAGAACTCGAATTCCTTGGGTGTCCACTTCAAAGAAGTGTTCTTGTTTGCTGTTCAGCAAGTTTAATTCTGTGAACTTTTTTTCCAGGCTTTCTAGTTCATCCGTTTTCAGTCCCTGTAAATATATTGTTTTTAAAATTTTGATAGTAAAATAATAATTAATTGGCAAAGGAAAAAGGACACTGGTCTGTCTGGGGGGAAATAGATAATTCCAGTTTTGATCAAATCATCAAACGGGTCTTTCACCCATACTGTCAAACTTGTTCTGACTAAAATACACGGTGATCCTTAAATAGCCTTTTACGTTCCAACGTCACGGTAACCTGATGAGACAGTCCTGTGACCAAGCAGTACCCACGACATTGAACATTCTCTAGAGTAGATAAACAGAAAGCGATTGAGCGGCCCATGCCTGCTTGTCCTAAGACAAAACGACAGGCAATGAGGCAAGACCACACGCTGACATGGATACATAGATTTATAGTATGGATTGAGTCTTCCCTAACCAAATGTAAAATAAAATTGCAATCAGCTTGGCAAAAAAAAATAGAAAACTGGAAGTAGCCACTGTGCTCTCGCTACCCGCACTTTGAATAATTTTATTATATCTATCTCTCTTATTACGTGAGTTTTATGGCATAATAATAAATTTTTCCGTGTATCCGTTCTGGCCAAGCTGTACTAAAAACCCTGTTGTTCATTCTACCTACATTTTAAGAATTGGTATACACACGTACTTGACGGCCACGGAGATGCTGGACTGTACACTTGAGATGTAATTCGCGGGGCGGAGAGGAATGAATGTTTTTGATACAGCCTGTATATAAAGCGGGAAAATAAATCTTAAACATGAAAGGTGAACGCAGACCTAGCCACACCGAGTTCTATGAAACCTCGCACACTCACCCGCATCGCAGTAGCCGCAGCTAAAGGTGAACGCACATTGAGCCGCACGCAGTCTCCGCAGTACCCGCACTCATCGCATTTTGTTAATGGCCTCGCACACTGAGCCGCACCGCAGTCTCCGCAGTCGCCGCACGCATTTTGTAGTGTTGCCAACTTAGTGGATTTTTCACTAATTAAAATTGTTGGTTTTGACTCCTCTTTTAGTAGCGTAATATTGCTTTTAGTGGCTGGGGCTTTTTTCTAGTTGTTTAGTAGAATTTACTTACAGTTATTAAAATGCTATCACTTAAACAAAGCTATTGAAACGTTACGAAGTATATTATTTTTACTTCATTTAATTGTCAGGAGAACTTTTATTGATACATAAGCTGTAGTTTTTAAGAATTGAAGAAAAATACTGCAAAGATTATGAAATTCCAATAAAAGTTACAGACGACGAGGCAGACAAAAAATGCGGATGACGTCATCCGCACCGCGCTAGCCGCAGCGTCCGCTGCGTGCGGGCCGACGTTGGTGACGTCATCAGCTGCGGCTGGGGAATTCGGTCGTCTCAAATGCGTGCGGCGACTGCGGAGACTGCGGTGCGGCTCAGTGTGCGAGGTTTCATAGAATTTCATACAAAGAATTCGAAATGCGGGGACTGCGGAGACTGCGGTGCGCCTCAATCTGCGTTCACCTTAAGCGGTAAGAAAACGATGACTGCGGTGCGGCTAGATATGCGTTCACCTTAATGGTGAACGCACATCTAGCCGCACCCCAGTCTCCGCAGTCCGCGCATTACGAATTCTTTGTATGAATTTCTATGAAACCTCGCTAGTCTGTGAACCTCGCACACTTAGCCGCATCGCAGTGGCCGCAGAATCGGTAAGAAAAAGGACTGCGGAGACTGCGGTGCGGCTAATGTGCGTTCACCTTAAAGGTGAACGCACATTGAGCCGCACGCAGTCTCCGCAGTACCCGCACTCATCGCATTTTGTTAATGGCCTCGCACACTGAGCCGCACCGCAGTCTCCGCAGTCACCGCACGCATTTTGTAGTGTTGCCAACTTAGTGGATTTTTCACTAATTAAATTGTTGGTTTTGACTCCTCTTTTAGTAGCGTAATATTGCTTTTAGTGGCTGGGGCTTTTTTCTAGTGGTTTAGTAGAATTTACTTACAGTTATTAAAATGCTATCACTTAGACAAAGCTATTGAAACGTTACGAAATATATTATTTTTACTTCATTTAATTGTCAGGAGAACTTTTATTGATACATATGCTGTAGTTTTTAAGAATTGAAGAAAAATACTGCAAAGATGATGAAATTCCAATAAAAGTTACAGACGACGAGGCAGACAAAAAATGCGGATGACGTCATCCGCACCGCGCTAGCCGCAGCGTCCGCTGCGTGCGGATGACGTCATCAGCTGCGGCTGGGGAATTCGGTCGTCTCAAATGCGTGCGGCGACTGCGGAGACTGCGGTGCGGCTCAGTGTGCGAGGTTTCATAGAATTTCATACAAAGAATTCGAAATGCGGGGACTGCGGAGACTGCGGTGCGGCTCAATGTGCGTTCACCATAAGTGTGCACTATTGGTGAACGCACATCTAGCCGCAGCGCAGTCTCCGCATTACGAATTCTTTGTATGAAGTTCTATGAAACCTCGCACACTTACCCGCATCGCAGTAGCCGCAAAATCGGTAAGAAAACAGACTGCGGTGCGGCTAAGTGTGCGTTCACCATATGTTTTACAAAAAAGAAGTAGATATACGTGAAGGATATCTGTCTCATCTGATTAACTCAGTCCACGATCTATGTCTATGCCTGGATAGCACGGTTGGCGCTGCAGTTCAGAGCGATCGACTGCTGTACTGCAGAAATTACATACTCTTTGTACTGCAGGTCCTGGGTTCGATTCGAATAAACATTTCTGCCCTTTATGTAGTTCTTCGAAATGTCGTTGTTTGTACAGAGCATTTAACTTTTATTTATTTAAAATAAAATTCAACTATCAGTACAGGTTACAAACCTAATGCGATAACTTTTGATTGTGTAGGTAGATAAGATTGTTTGTAAAACACACTCACGACAGTGATTAGTGGCTATGCAGTTATGTGATCCAAAAAAAAAAAACACCGAGATACGAACTCTCTATAGAAGATAATAAAAGGCCACCATTATTTCACCATTTATCACGTTTAAATAAACTAAAACTAATAACCCTCCTTTTTTTGAATTCGGTGGAAAATACGAGTGACCAGTCTAATTCAAATGATTATAAAACAAAATAAAGCCATACCTGTAATTTACAGGACGTAAAACTGATAGTTTCTAGCTCGGTAACAAGTATGTAATGCATGTTTTTGAAATAACTATGAAGGACTGTGACCGATTATTATTGACTTCCAATTTATACGACGAGCTATCAACAAAAGCATGTTTTTATTTATAAAAGTGACTGATAGCTATCGGTTTTCCTGAGGATGTGGTTTAAAATGATAGGAGTCATGATTTTATAAAATTCTATTCATTTATTTTAGCAAAATAATTGACAAGCATTTAATATAAATATTTTTTTGAAAGCATGGAAGGATAAATTACTTCGCCGCACGGAATACCAGCCAAGAATACCTGTAAATAAAATTAAAAATATGTTAATAATTTATTGTGATTTATTTTCCTATTAATTTGTTTATGAAGTTATCAGAATAAAGTTATCTTCAAAGAATTCAAGATATATGCTTGTCTAAATAATATTCATCATGGTAAGTAAATTATTATTTACAAAAGAACAATAGTTAAACAAAATAATTATTACCTTATTTTAATTAGCACTAGCAGGTGAATTCTTGACTGGAGTAAAGCACCATTCTGAAAAGATTTATTGCACTAATTAATAAACTTATTGTTGTATCTTTGTAAATAGATCAAGTTGTAACCATTCAGTTGTTACCATACCATTATTTTTCCCCATGATTTAGTGAGACAGGGATAACAGATATTCATCATTTTAAGACTAACTAACCTACAGCAAATATTTCTGTGCTTCTAGTGAAAGTCCGATTTCATTTAATCGGACTTATACCCTTTTTCACTAGAGGTTTTAATTAAATCTGTGTAATTGATATAAAAAAAAATGAAAATATCTTTACACATACCTTTACAGTTTTAATTAATTTCTTAGGCATCCCAACTCCATCATTCCATTTTGATGTTGATCTGAAAGTGATATCAAAGGTTAACATGTTAATTACTAAATAAATTGTAATTGGTAATCTCAAAAGAGATTCAGATGTTACCATACCATATTTTTCCCCACGATTTAGTGAGACAGGGATAACTAAGATATTCATCATTATAATATTGGATATAATGCAAACCAGCAAAACAATGAAAAAAAGAAGAGAAAATAACTGTTTTGTGAAAATTGTTTCATGATTCATCCTTCCATATTTATGCAGTAGGTAATTCCAGGTCCAATTGGGGATGACCACATAAGAAAATATTTATGAAAATGTTTTTTAACTTACTTATTTAATAGTTTTAATTAATTTCTTAGGCATCCTAATTCTGTCATTCCATTTTGATGTTGATCTGAAAGTAATATCATAGGTTATTGTCATGTTAATTACTAAATAAATTATAATTGGTAATCTCAAAAGAGATTCAGATGTTACCATACCATATTTTTCCCCACGATTTAGTGAGACAGGGATAACTAAGATATTCATCATAATGAAAAAAAAAATAACAGTAAATAACTGTTTTGTGAAAATTGTGTTTTATCCTTCCATATTTATGCAGTGGGTAATTCCAGGTCCTATTGGGGATACAAGAAAATGTTTTTTAACTTACAAAGATAATTATGATCTTCATCATCTGTAGCAAACAAAGTGGAAAGCCAAATTATGTAACCTGAAAAGATATCAACTTGTTAAATAGGGGGATAGATAATTGTGTATATTGAAGTTTTTTTTTATAAAAAAATCAGTTGTTACCATACCATTGTTTTTCCCCATGGCTTTGTGAGACAGGGATAACAGATATTCATCATTTAGTATTGCCCTAAAAATGATTTTATAATTTAATAAAACAACTCACTGTGTTACTTTTGAATTCTTGAGTTTTGAATGATCAGGAAGATTCATTTGCAGCATCAGTCTATCTTCAGTTCATCTTTATATCTAAAATCATGGAAATAATTTAAATTAACAGTTCTGAAAATATTTAAATCAAAATCTATTTTAAAAGAATGATCAGTTTTTAAAATTTTCCTCAAAAGTATAAGATATATGCTTGTATTTACCATCATTTCAAATAAAATAAATTGTTGTTTTTTTTAAATACAATTAATTGTACTGACCTTTGAATTTGATGTTATCTCAACACTTTTCCTTTGTATTATTCCCAAGCATGTTTTGGAGCTGCCTTGTCTGTAACAATAAAAAAAAAACCTATTATTCCTCTTATTTGTGTGTCATATAATTAGTCTCTGTTTCAATTATTATTCAGTAAATCGGATCAACACATTTATTCAGACTGGGGCGATATAAAAATCATCATGAAAGAAATGAGAAAAGAAAACAAACAATTTCAATGGCTTACCAAAGAAGTAGAGTTGAAGAATCTTCAGTTAGGTTCTTCTACAGTATTCCATGGTCTATTGGATATCTAAAACAAAAAGTTTTTTACATTAATCATAGTTTTGTCTATGCCAATTGTTTGGCAACATACTTATTGTTATCAGGAAATCGGATCAACACATCTGTTCAGACTGGGGCGATAATAAAATCATCATTAGGAACATGCAGCGAAGTAAATGTATGTGAGAATTTTGCTTACCTCTGATATAGGTACTGATGGGTTTTTCTTCAGAAATTCATAATTTTCAATAGATTTCTGAAATAAAAGAAATAACATTTGTTTAAAATAAATAGCCTTTTTTATATGACCATGAGTTGTGAACGATTTAATTTATCAGGAAATCGGATCAACACATTTGTTCAGACTGGGGCGATAATAAAATCATCATTTAAAACTCACAGAAAAATTAAATACACTGAAAATTCTATTGTGGCTTACCTTTGATCATAAAATTGAGTAAGTTTTCAATTAGTCTCCACCAAATAATGTTGTACACAAGCATTCTGAAAAAATATAAGGTGCATTTATATATATAGCCTTTCCAATGTGTATGAATCGAGTATGATATAAAATTTAAAGTCAGTAAATCGGATCAACACATCTATTCAGACTGGGGCGATAATAAGATCATCATGAAAGGTTACAATAATGAGGGACATTTTTTTTTTACTAGCCTACTCTGCACTACTTCCTGAGCAAAGCCCCCCCATTCCTTCCACTTCTCTCAATGGTCAGCAAAAGAATAGAAATTAAAAAACTTTTATCATAAGAATTAAGCGAGATTGAGTGATTTAGTTATCATTACACTTTTATCTTTTACACATAAAACTCAATTTACCTTTTTGAAATATTCATGAAGTGGTTGGTACATCTCCAGTTTCCACCAAACAGTACCTGCTAACAAAACAGAAGAGTAAGATTAATCAAATGAATACTTTTACATGGCTCAAGTTTGAGATCTTTAATTTAGTATGTTTGTCACACTCAACCCTTGGACATACAACTATGACAACTGGATGTCTTACACAGAGTGTGATAATGTTCCTATCCAGAGTCACGCATGCACCACTAGACAGTGCACACATCGGCTTTGGTAGGGTCCATTTCAAGACCACCATTTCATTTATAATTTCCAGAAATTACTACACATTTAACTTGTTTTTTTGTAGTTTAGTATAGTTACCTTGGATAAGAGACAAGTTGCATGTGGCTTCTCAGAAAGTGTCCCAGTGTATCATTACAGCCACTTGCAGCCTTATCTTGTACATCCAATATGTCAATTGTAGATTTGTTCCACCATTCATACATAATTGTAAGTACCCAAATCCAAAGTCTTTCTGCGAACAAGAGAATAATAAAAATCACTCAATTGATTAAAAGCTTAAATTGCTGCTAAAGTGGTATTTTAAGTATGTTTGTCACACTCAACCCTTGGACATACAACTATGACAACTGGATGTCTTACACAGAGTGTGATAATGTTCCTATCCAGAGTCACGCGTGCACCACTAGACAGTGCACACATCGGCTTTGGTAGGGTCCTCCAACACTACCAATAAATTGATCTTACTAACAAGATAAGTGTGTTTTTTTGGATGGATTTTGTTTGTTGCTCTTTCATTTCAAAATCTCTGAAAGTATTTGAATGAAATATGGTACACAGATAGTTTATAATCTGGATTAACACAGTGTTTATCCTGATTTTGGAAAAATTATCGAGTTGTAGGGGGTGAGCCGCTGGCAACAGCTAGTACAGTATAACGCTTACCTGTGAGAGACATGGAGTTACATGTGGATTGATAACCTCATTCATCTGGTGTCCAATATCAGTGAATAGTATTTCTGGTTTGATGGCTCGGAAAACCCACTGCATTATGTACAGTTACATCTCAAGTGAAGCCTTGATCCACCAAAGAACAGAAGATGATTCAATGATTCTCCTGTGAACAAAAGAATAGTAATGTGTAAGTAAAATGAACAAACAGTAGTGTTTTGGTCCTAATATAGGTAATGTGTATGTTTGTCACACTCAACCCTTGGACATACAACTATGACAACTGGATGTCTTACACAGAGTGTGATAATGTTCCTATCCAGAGTCACGCACGCACCACTAGACAGTGCACACATCGGCTTTGGTAGGGTCTTTCAAGTTTATTTAATGTTAAAAGGGCATTCAAACTAACCTTTTTCAATAGTTTGATGAATAATCTTGCTCCTTTCAATACATTGGCTTCTGGAATAAATGAAACAATATATTAGAAATTGTTAATGATTCAAGAATTGTTTTTATATTTTATGGTTATATCAGTAAGGTGGTAAGTTTGAAATCATGAGTTTCATACGAACGAGACTATAAATTTAAATTCATCACAAAAAGTAAAGATCAATTGTTGAAATCATTTATTTAAAATAAAGTAGTAACTTACTTGCAGCATGTGGATGACACAAACATGTGGTCAATTTTTACCCTGAGGACAATGAATGACAAGTTTAGTTCATCATTTTACTAGTTTTTAATAATTAAAAAAGAGAAAGTCTTAAATCAGCAGAGTGGTGTGTTTGAAATCATTGATTTTCATCCGAACGAGACTATAAATTGAATTCATCATTTTAAGTAGTTTCATGTGTTTCACAAACATAATAAAAGTGTTAAACTAACCTCAACTTGTTTACTGCTCCTATAGCCTAGCCGCAACTGAAACACAAAACATTTTGAGTAAAGAAAAAACACCACATGTTCTACAATATCAACTTCACTCACCTATTGCCAGTCATAGGACTGTTTATGAGTAACAATAACACAAAAAATTGGCTTAGAGTAATTCTTTATTTATTTCTGTCCCTTGATAGTCACAATAACCTGCTTGAGGCACTAAAGAATTACTTCTTTGCCGGTTTCTTGCTGCTGGGCTTCTTGGTGCGCACCTTCCTGACTGCCGCCTTGGGCACGTTCTTCTTGCCGAAGGTACCCGCGCGCGCCGCCTTCACCTTCAAGCTCTTGAACACAGCCGTCCTGGCACGGTTCCTCTTTACACGCGCTGACGTCAGCTTGAAACGGTCGTAGTCTGTCATCTGTGCACGTTTCTCTTTGTTGGCCAATTTGGTGGCCCACTGGCTCTCTGTCCACTTTTCGGTCAGCTTAGCATCTGTCCATGCTTTCCTCACCATACGTGTGGGCGCTGTGAATGGGAATTTCAGACGGAACTTGGTGAGATGTAACTGGTTGAGGCGGAGCTGTTGACGTGAGACGCCGCTGCAAGGCCCGTCGACAAGAGCGCGGGTTTGGTCAATAATGTCGACCACGCTCACTAACTTTCCCTTCAAGGGACCGTCGGCCACCAGGGCAACACGCCCCGGTTCTACAAACCTTGCGAAAGGCATGACGTCCTGGAAACAGACGATTGTAGGTTAATTTCACTCAAATACACGACAATGCCGTCACTTGCCGATTATCACTGCGGGCAATAAACCGAAAGTGGGCGAAAATATAAAACAAAACTGATTTATCATGTAATAACGAAGAGTCGGCATCGTTTAAAATTGATTTTGACTCGGAACTCGCTTGGATCAAGACGGATAAAATAATTCTAACCTTACAACGTCTGTACAATAAACACTGTTTTCACGAAAAGAGTTTCCGCTTGTCAAGTCAACATGACATAATGATTCAAAGTTGCCATACTTAAAATCAGTAAGCTTTTGTCTATGGCTTAATTTATGGTTTCAAAGATAGATTTAAAGTATGGACTGCGCAATAGCTGTTTGAAATAAACTCCACTCAACTAATCTGTTCTGTTACCCCGGCCACTCACATTCGTGCGAATACGCGAACCCGCATGTGTAGGAGGACATTCGCGAATGACTTCGCGAAGTTTTCGTGGCATTCGTGCTTTTCCAAGCTGTGTCGGTTTTATGTGCGCGAACCTTCGCGTAGTCTCCTACACATTCGTGGTGTGACCAGTTGCGCACACGATTGCGAAGCAAACGGTCGTGTCGTTGTTATATTTTGTGTGAGGAAATACTGATCAGTATAAGTACCTATTCATACACCGTTAAATTTTGGTCCTTAGTTTAAAGTTATTAGTTTTAATTTGATCATAGAGTATGCGAACCCATTTGCAAATATGCGAAGTTCGCGAATGTATGTCTGACGGCCCTCCACATGCGCGCAAAGATTCGTACAATGTACGAACCTTTGCACGCATGTGAGTGGCCGGGGTTACAGGAAAGAGACAGGTAGTGGTACTCTTTGTATAGTATGGCCCATTTTATATCTGTCGGTTGGCTAGGGAAGGCGCAGGCCTTTCGTGGTCTTTTCTCCAAGTACCTAAGTTTCGAACAAAATTAAAATAATGAAGGCGTGAAAAGATATAAGCTACTTTGTCTAACTTAGATGAAAGTCATCCTATATCATGAACTTATTCAAATATTTGGAATATACGGTTATGTATTTTTGTTACCGGGGCCACTCACATGCGCGCAATGATTCGTACAATGTACGAAACTTTGCATATTTGCAAATGGGTTCGCATACTCTATTTGCGATTCTGTTTGCGCTTCCTCCTACACTTGTTTACGAATGTCTCACTTAATTTTATCTTTACAGATCGATAGTGTTTCATTTACCGAATTACCGACCCTCTTAACAATTATAATCGATCCTCCACGGGGTTAAATAATAATAATTTCATTTATTTCAATCAATTACAGATCATATGAAACACAATATTAATATTCAATTCAAGCAAACGTAAAATATAACAATAAAAGTCCTCTGTGATATAACTAAACAATCATTTAAAACAAAACGTCAGTTAAAATTATACAGGAAAAAAAAACAACATGTCCAATGGGGAAGGCAAGTGTCAAAGTGAAAATGACAGTTTGGTCCCCAAAGAACTGTAAAATCAAAGGAATTTTCAGAAAAAAAACCATTTATTGATGTAAAATGACTAGATGTTGTGTAATAAGCTGTAAAAATGATGGAATACACTTTTCAAAATAATATCTACTTTTCTTTTGGAGGTTAAGTACCAGTATCGCATCGCTCGAAAATCGAAGAATTATCACCTGGAACGAGTTTTGTAATAGTTGTGGTGTTAAGAAATTAAATATATTGTGATATTTCTCGAATCTAAATAAAAAAAAGGTTAAAATTACTGACTTAAAACATTATGATATTTTATCAAAATAGAAAGTCAAAACCAGCATTATATTCTTGATAAAGGAGAGGACAGGTAAAACATACCTAAACTCAAAAATTGAAACCTCAACTACAAGTAATTGTGGATTTATTACGGTAAAATCAAACGTATAACCACTCAATTAAATCACTTTTTTCCTCTTGTAGATGCGCCGCGGCGTCTTAATTCTTCTTTTAGTATATAGTACTTGCATGGACGAATAATTTTCCATATTTGTTTTGTATTTGTACTCTATTTTTATAACAAATAATCTTGTTCGTTTTTTTGTACAAGGTAGACGTGGGGACCAACTATCGCAGCGCCATCTACGATTAGCTTTGAGTTGCCATCCCCATTAAAATTATACAAAATAAGTATAATGGTGAACGCACATTTAGCCGCACCGCAGTCTCCGCAGTCTGTTCTCTTACCCAATTCTTTGTATGAAGTTCTATGATCCCTCGCACACCGCATCGCAAATTCAAAGAATTCGGTAAGAGAACAGACTGCGGAGACTGCGGTGCGGCTAAATGTGCGTTCACCATAAAAAGCTGAATTTAAAACTGAAATGACTGACAAAACCTTTAATTAATACAAGGTTTTATTATGCTTAAAAATTCACAGCATATTTGAGATAATATTATTGACAGTACATGACAAACAAAATTATAAGGAAAACAGTAATAGAGAAAAAGGAGCAAAGAGTTTTATATCATTCTCCCGCACTAATTTGTAAAGTAATCTTCTAAAAATTTTGGTTGTCCTCTTAAGCGACTGGATCGTCGAAGCATCTCCTGTGGCGGAGATAGTGGTGGTAATTCTTCTTGAACTGGGTGTCCGCCATGATCAGATAAAGGCTCATTCAACCTTGTAGAAGGTGTGACGTCACGGCCTTCAGCTACAGGTGATGTAGGCGGTGTAACAAAAGAATTTTCTTCTTCACAAGTTTCCTGGGGAGCCGCCATATCATCTGATCCCAATGGTGCTAGATACCGATTTGAAACTGTAGTCTCTCGTCCATCGAGATATCTTATGTGCGAATAATCTGGATTAGTGTGTAATAATTCCACCTCCTCGACTATAGGTTCATATTTATTTGATCTATTCAATTTCTTCAATAAGACTTGGCCAGAATTCGTAAGCCAAGTTGGTATAGAAACTCCGTTAGTAGATCTTCGGGGATGTCTAAACATTCGCTCATGCGGTGTGAAATTAGTAGTAGTGCAAAGTAGGGAGCGGATAGAATGCAAGGCTTGAGGCAGCACTTGCTCCCAGTTCTCGACTGATAAGTTTTTGGTTTTCAACGCCAGGAGTATTGTTTTCCAGAGAGTCGAATTCAATTTTTCCACTTGTCCATTGCCCTGTGGATTGTAGGCAGTAGTTCGACTTGTAGCGATACCTCTCTCATGAAGAAATTTTTGAACTTCAGCAGAAAGAAAAGCTGTGCCGCGATCCGAATGAATATAAGATGGAAAACCGAATGTCATGAATAGATTATTGAGATGTTTGATCACTGTTTTCGAGCTGACGTCATTACATGGAAAAGCGAACGGAAATCGTGAAAATTCGTCAATTAGAGTTAAAATGTATCTATTTGTCGTATTCGTAGGAACTGGGCCTTTAAAATCAATGCTTAAGCGTTCGAAGGGAGCTGTTGCTTTGATGAGTTTTGCTTGATGATCATTGGTATTTCGTAGGTATCTAGGCTTTATTTCTGAACAAATTCGACAAGAATTGGTCATATTTCTGACTTGTTCAAGAGAATATGGTAAATTCTTAGAACGTATCCAATGAAACATTCGTGAAATGCCAGGATGGCAAAGAGCTTCGTGAAGCGATATAAGTTTGGCTGTATGATTTTCTGTCGAGGCACAAACTCTAGACAAAGCATCGGCAGCGTAGTTTTCTTTACCAGGCCTGTAAACGATATCAAATTTATAAGCAGCAAGTTCCAACCGCCATCTCTGAATCTTCTCATTTTTTATTTTACTAGAATGTTTCATATTAAACATAAAAGAAACTGAACGTTGATCGGTGACCAAACGAAATTGCTTACCAATAAGGTAATGGCGCCATTTTCTTAAAGACTCTACGATAGCGTAAGCTTCTTTTTCTATAGCAGAATGGTTTTGTTCGGTTGGATTAAGGGTTCTTGAAAAGAATGCAACAGGCCTGGAGTCTTGCGTTAGCACTGCTGCGATAGAATGATCTGACGCATCAGTTTCGACGGTAAATGGTACATTTCCATCGATCGCATGGATTGATGATTTGGCAATGTCGTGTTTTAGACTTTCAAAGCATTTAGTTTGATCATTAGTAAAGGGAAAAGCTGTCGTTTTAGCAAGTGAGTGAATACGTTCTGAAAAATTAGGAATCCATTTAGAGTAGTGCGCGAACATGCCAAGTGTACGTCTGAGACTGGGTATGTCCTGTGGTGGTGGTAGTTCAATAAGTGGTTTCAGGCGCTCAGGGTCAGGTTTGATAGTGTGCTTATGAATATTGTAGCCAAGAATATTAATATTATCGTGAGAAAATTTACATTTTTGCATACTCAATGTCAAACCGTACTTTTTAACGGCTGTCATAAAATGGTTCAAATTGCGGTCATGTTCTTCACGAGTAAGGCCACAAATAGTAATGTCATCAAGGTAGGCATATGTTTTCTCAAGTTTTTCTTTTCTAATAATCCAGTCTATTGTTCTTTGAAAACTTGAGACGCCATTTGTCACGCCGAAAGGTATACGTCTGAACTGATATAAATTATTTAGAGCTTCAAAGGCAGTATACTTTCTTTCTTCGGGTAAAATAGGAACTTGATGGTAAGCACTTTTCAAGTCAATCAAGCTAAACATTGTGTTCTGCGCCACTTTTGCAACTAAGTTTTCGATATTTGGCAGTGGATATGCGTCAAGTTCTGTGTAACGGTTAATTGTTTGAGAATAATCAATAACAAGTCGCTTCCTATGCGTTTCATTCTTAGTTACAAGGACCTGAGCTCTCCAAGGTGATTTACTTTCTTCAATTACACCTTCAGCTAACAGATTACTGATCTCTTCCTTAATAAATTTTATATCTTCATCAGTATGTTTCCTGGATTTTACAGCAATAGGTTTGCAATTAGGAGCGACGTTTGCAAAAAGTGGTACGGCTGGCACAGTTGCTGCAGCGACATTACACACTTGGAGTGGCTTCTTTGGCCCACCAAAAGAAAATTCTAACGACGCATGTTCTCCGAGAATATCATGACCGACTATTATATCGGCGCAAAGATTTTTGACAATAAGAAGATTTACATGTTCGTATTTGTGTTGTCCAATATTAATTGTTTGAAAAGTTTGACCTTGCACTTGTGATACATGGTTAAGTGAGGCCATTGATATAGTTTGACTGCAGGGATTCGTTTTAAGTCCGCAAAGTTTACAGAAACTGTCATTTATAAAAGAAACTGAACTTCCCGTATCTAAAAGTGCTTCCGCTCTTATACCTTTGATGTACGCAGGTACAGTAGCTTTTCTAAGAGACGCAGGTGATGCTGCAATAATAGTACAGGCTGAATTATCCGTGTCTGTTGTAACTGAATAAGATTTTGTGGTTGAACTTCTACATACAGACGCGAGATGTCCTTTTTTTGTTGCAAAGTTGACAGACTACTTCTAATGCTGGACAGTTTTTGCGTAGATGTACTTGTCCTCCACAGAAAAAGCATTTTCGTTGTCTTGAATGAGTAGCAGAGAGGTTTCCGTCTTGCGTTGCTCGTTGTTTGGAGACATGAGCAGTTTCTTTATTAGCTGCGTTTACTGGCAGAATATTGAAGCTGTTTGAGTTTATCTCAGCTGTTTCTAAAGAAATTGCTTGATTGTAAGCTTCATCGACAGTCAAAGTAAGATTTTCTAAAAGTCGCTGTCTGTATTTATTTGATAAAATACCAGATATAAAGGCATCGCGGATGCAGTCGTTTCTGTTAGTTTCAGCGTCGACGGCAGAAAATCCACAGTCTTTAGATAGTTGTTTCAAAGCTTGTAAATAGGAATCTATTGTCTCATCAGAGCGTTGCTTTCGCGATGCAAGCCTGTGTCGCGCGAAAATAATATTCTTTGGTTTTACGTACAGCTTTTGCAGAACAGTCACGGCTTCTTCATAGCTTTTACTTTCATTTATGAATTCATAGACTTTTGGAGAAATATGGTTTACGAGAAGTTGATACTTAACTTCGTTCCATTGATTGTCCCTCGACTGTGCGTCCTTATCTAATGAAGGAGTGGTCGCATTCTTTTGACTTGTCACGAAGTATTCAAATGTTTTAATCCAATGTTCCCATGATTTGGATGCAGAACCATCAGATGGGTCGGCGTCAAATCTTTCTGGTCGTAGATATTTATCCATATTTTATTTAAGCATAATAAATTGAAATGACTGACAAAACCTTTAATTAATACAAGGTTTTATTATGCTTAAAAATTCACAGCATATTTGAGATAATATTATTGACAGTACATGACAAACAAAATTATAAGGAAAACAGTAATAGAGAAAAAGGAGCAAAGAGTTTTATATCAAAAACAAAACAAAATTTCAAAATAAAACCCAATAATAAATTTAAATCAAATTAAAATTAATAACTATAAACTAAGGACCAAAATTTAACGGTGTATGAATAGGCACTAATAAGTACTGATCAGTATTTCCTCACACAAAAAATAACAACGACACAACCGTTTGCTTCGCAATCGTGTGCGCAACTGGTCACACGAATGTGTAGGAGACTACGCGAAGGTTCGCGCCCATAAAACCGACACAGCTTGGAAAAGCACGAATGCCACGAAAACTTCGCGAAGTCATTCGCAAATGTCGTCCTACACATGTGGGTACGCGTATTCGCGCGAATGTGAGTGGCCGGGGTAAAAAACCGACACAGCTTGGAAAAGCATGAATGCCACGAAAAGGGCTTTGTGCTTTTTGTACCAGTTCCTTGTCCGCCATTTTGATTTTTTTTCAAAACAGCGTACACGAATGAAACATTGATAAATCGATAGATCAAATCAATACAAACATAAAATGTAAGCGGCAAAACCTCGTAAACCGTCACGTTTCCGAGTTATGAGCTGTCAAACATGTAAAATTAGTGACACATTTTTCTTATTTTTTTTTAATATTTGGATGTTTATTGATCAAAAAGGATACTTCCGCAATAAAACTAATTGAATATTAGTTTTTCACGCATTGAAAATGCTTTTACATAGGATTATTTCGTTTAACGCAATTTTAGCATATAAAATGCGTGTAAAAACTAATATTCAATTAGATTTATTGCGGAAGTATTCTTTTTGATCAATAAACATCCAAATATTAAAAAAATAACAAAAAAGTGTCACTAATTTTACATGTTTGACAGCTCATAACTCGGAAACGTGACGGTTTACGAGGTTTTGCTGCGTACATTTTATGTTTGTATTGATGTGATCTATCGATTTATCAATGTTTCATTCGTGTACGCCGTTTTGAAAAAAAATCAAAATGGCGGATGGCATCTGGTACACGGCCCATACAAAAAAGTTCAAACCCCTTTCGCGAAGTCATTTGCAAATGTCGTCCTACACATGTGGGTTCGCGTATTCGCACTAATGTGAGTGGCCGGCTTTAGAAATATTAAAAAATTAAAAAATCGTATTATATTGTTTATGGTTTCTCAAACAAAGGGCGCGAAATTTAAATGTTGCTAGGCAACACGGTAAACACAACAAAGTTTTGTGATTTATTGACTACGCGCACCTTGTCACAATATATAATTTATAAATATTAAACTAGTCCATAAATATGAGGCTGAAGTATTCGAAAACGCTTCTGGAAGCACAGGTAAACTATAACTACATAAAAATACTTTCCTAAATGAATCTAAAACGGGTTATAAAGGTTTTGTATTTTATTCCAGGACACGGAGAGTCCTATAGCCGATATCTGTTGGTCACCTAACAACGTAAAGCTAGCTGTAGCGACATGTGACCGGTTGGTGCTGTTGTTCGACCGCGAGGGCACTCGGCGCGATAAGTTTGCTACCAAGCCTGCTGATTCTGCTGCTGGGAAAAAGTCCTATGTTATTACCAGTGAGATATTTTCTCGTTGCATTACTAGATTTCACAACTTGTTTCAGAAACGGACAGAACTTGTTATTTGAAGATATACGATTTAGATTAAATCCAAAATAAATATCCACCTGCTTTGTCTTATCTGTTAGATTCTTTTAACATACCTACACATGGAAGTATGTCTTGATTGTGAGGCTTATAAAGAAAATGTTTAGTCATCATCATCATCAGCCTATTATGTTCCCACTGCTGGGAATCAGCCTTCCCGTTTCTGAGATGCGAGTGAACCATAATCCACAACGCGGGCCCAGTGCGGGTTGGTAGGTAGACAATGCTTAATAATGGACACAGATCGAAGTGTGTTTGAAAGAAAACATTGACACGATGAAGAGGACTCACTATAATAATAGCTTATAAACATGGGGTGTTACGACAGGAAACCTCCACGTGCGCCCGTGGACTGGAGTTCCCTCTCGGATACGTCCGGGGGGAAGACCAGTTTTTCGGGCCGGTGCACCCTGGGATGCGGGCAAAACGGCGGACAGCGGACGTTCCAACGCGTATCCCTCTGATTAGCAGAGAGCACAGCGGCGGAGCGGGCTTGCGGACGGTGAGTGATGGGTAGCTCGCCGTCCGACCAAGGACCAAGCCCGGGTCGGTGGCGCGTCGTGTTTCGCGCCAAATGCCTGCTGGGGTTGCAGGTTTTTTCTTGACCCAGGATACCGTGGCCCCGGAACGTAAAGGGCATAGGAAGGAACACGGGTGGATTTTAGTCAGTAAGAGTCTGACAGTCTCTGACATTTGAAGATTTTACCACCTAAAAAAAAAAGCTTTTAAACATAGCCTGGTCTCACCGTCTCAACTAACCAATTATCTCTCCCAGGTATTTCATTCAGTGACAACTCGGAACTGCTTGGAGTAGCACAGAGCGACAACATGGTGTTTGTATACCGCGTGGGGGCAGACTGGAGTGGTAAGAAAGTCATCTGCAACAAGTTCCCGCTCACTGGCGCGCCCATGTCACTGTTGCCGGCGGACAACGGATTTTATACTGGGACCAGTGATGGGAAAATTAGGTAAGGTTTTTCATGATCATCAGATTATGGCAAAGCAACCCATTGCAGAATATTTAGAACCACTCTATGACTACTGTTTCTGTAGTTTGTTCATTGATATTCTGTGCTATTTGGATTGATTTTCGGCTACAATGCAATAAAATTATTCAGTTACATCTTACTTAGTTATCGTGTAAACCTAGCTACCCTGAAAAGGCTAAAGCTATAAGGTACGGTATGGTTTGGCGCATTGGTTTATAACGCTGCGTTGTTTGTCGCGGGTTCGATATCCGCAAGGAAAAAATATTTGCATGATCTACAAAATTAAAGCGGCTTTCCTCGACGAGTTAAGCTGTTAGACTGGCCTTGTTTTGCGATAAAAATGTGCAAACCAAGCTCGAGGTCCTATATAGCCTCCTTCCTCTCCCTTATTTTAAACTAGCCGTTCCCTGTAGTTTCAATCCCACTTCTGGACTCCTAGATTGGTCGTAACGTGACGTTATATAGCCTATAGCTTTTCTCGATAAATAGTCTAATTCAACACAATTTTTTTATTTTTTTATTTGACCATTCGTTTCTGAGATTACTCTGCAGCTTTTAATTCTAAGTATGGATTACGTGTTCCCGCGGTTTCACCTGCTGTTCGCCTAGTTTTGGTCGTAGCTTTAGTCGTAGCCTTTCACGATAGCTGGGCTATCCAAAACAAAAATATTTTATTAATTCGAACCAGTATTTCCTAAGATTAGCGCGCTCAACCAAACAATCTCGATTAATAGATTTAGTTTTCATACAATACCTACATTTAATTTGATCCTCAGATCTCTAGACTGTAAGAGCAATAAGAGTAGCAGTATGTGGACCGGGGGTGCATGCTGCGTGTCGTTAGCACGCGGTGGAGAAGGCACGCTGGCATCCGGACATGTGGATGGGACACTATACTTGAATGGACGGCTGCTACTACGATATGCGCTGCCTCCAACTGCACTGGTCTTGCTACCTCCTTACGTATGTTTTACTGTAATCTTATTTTGTTTTTTTAAGGTCTGTTACACGCAGAGAAATGTCTAGCTTCCTGAACGAGAACTTCAGGTTGCAACCGTGACAGCAAGACTCACTAGTTGACTTTACAACATTTCTAGTAATAAATACTAAGTAAGTAGTAGAGATAACAAGGGCTTAGTATTTATTACTAGAAATTTTGTAAAGTCAACTAGTGAGTCTTGCTGTCACGGTTGCAACCAGAAAATCTCGTATACACTCTGCGTGTACCCCAATTAAAGTTATTTGTTACATAAAAAAACAGTTCAATTGACAACTTCTCCCTTTTTTGTAATCGGTTAATAAAACAAACAGGTCATTATTTTTAATATGTTGTTGGTGCGATCTTGCGTTGATGATTTTCCGTGTATCATGCATATAATTTATGATCGTGTATCTTTTGGACGGCATTTGAGCGAACGACTGTAGCGCAGCGTGTCGCGGGTTCGATCCCCGCACGGGACAAATATTTGTATGATCTACAATTAGTAGTTGTTCCGGGTTTAGGTGTTTCTGTATGTGACTTTTATGTTTGTAAACGTATCCACGACAGAGAAAGTAGATATTCCTAGTGTGGGCCATTTTTTTTTTTTACTATAATAACTTAACACGTGGTTATTTAGTTGTATAATAACAGATAACTACTATTTTTGTGCAATCCATTTGTCCAGTTGATAGTGGGGTCGTGTGACGGGCGCGTGTCCGTGTATGAAGCTCAGCGCGGCGCACTCCTGCGCAGCCTGGAGCCTCAGCTGCCGCCTGATCGACGCGATCTTATATCAGCGGCTCCCAGTCCCTCTGGACAGGTATGTTGATCAATGTCACTTTTTTTTAATTATACAATATAGGTTCGCGTTTGACCACTATATCTCGCCTTGGTCACGTGCTAATAGAGTCTCGCCAATCGTCGCCAGACGCTTTCCTAGATTTGTATCTAATCTATTCATTTTCAGGCGTTTATGATGTTCATACGAAAATTTCCTCGATTTGATTTAAGTGTGTACTTATTGTCAGGAATGGGATGCCGGATGGTGGATTAGATTTTTGTCCCCGTCGTATATTGAAAGCTCTTGTAGAATACAAACTAGCGTGTCCGTCGCTTGAAAAGTGTTTGCGTAATATTTTACTTTCCATTTTCACCATCTGCCTAGCCTTTTCCCAACTTATAAAGAAATATTGAGGTCGGCTTCCAGTCGAATTAAATGCAACTGGATATCAGTATTTAACATGGAGCGACTGCCTATAGGACCTCCACAACCAAGTAACTGGTCAATACGATACCCCATGTAAGACTAGTTGTCAGACTTACGAGCTTCTGACTTACAGTTACGACTGTCAAATATCTACTACAAATGACGGCCGTGACTATAGGCTTTACGAACTTTTGGAGGCACGGAGGAAACTTGCTATGACCAATGGTCACCCATCCAGAGACCAATCTCGGCAAGCTCGGCTTATCCCGGAAGATCAGCCTGTGCGTCTTTAATTATTTAGTCGCGAGGCACATAATTCTGACGCTGTTTAGTGATATTCATATTATAAGCTGTGTTACATGTTACCGTACTGTTTTACATTATAGACGGTGGCATTTGGTGTATTCGACGGCTGTCTAGTAGGCGAGGTGAAGGAATCGGGTGGTGTGGACCTTTCGATGTTGAACATCCCCAACTTCTATGCGGCGCGTGCGCTTGCTTGGAGCGGGGATGGCACCAAATTGGCACTAGCGTCACAAACGGGAGCTGTTATACAACTTGAAGCTGTATTGAGGTTAGGAAGCCAGTTTCGTATATTCGGTTTTATTATGAGCGATGTTTTATGGTTTTATATAGCACTAGTCCTCCTATTATAAGTAGTATAATGTGTCTGTAAGCTTAATAAAAATAAGGTTAAAACTGCATCGGCCCAGGACAATGGCTCTTGGAATTTTGGAGAAGTACCTTTTTGTTAGAAATAAAACTTAATTGGCATCACCTTCCACCACAGAATACTTAAAAGTACTACGTACAGAAGTGTCACTTCCCAAAAACAAGCAAATGTAAAAACTTTGCTCGTGAGAATAAAGTAAAAATATGTACGGAAAGCGTGAGAAACGGGCGGCGGGCGGCAACCGACTGTGAAAAAAGTCCACGGTGCGCCCGCGTGTTATGCAGTTTCATACTACAAGCACACGCGGGGGCCCCGTTGACGTTGCTTCACCGCGGAGTGCGCCAGGCGTGCTTCCACGTTGATTTTGTCACATAATACTTGTGTTGTCATAACGCCTATTTTCCCAGAGACAAAATATTTTGAGAAAGATGAGGTTATTTGAAGAGGCCACATCTCTCGCAGGACAGATAACCGCTGGGGTAAATGTACGTGAGTGGAGACCGCGACTTGGCAAACGTAAGTTAGGATCCCTGCCGGCCAGGTGGAGCGACGACCTGCGAAAGGCAGCCGGTAGAGACTGGATGAGGAAAGCTCAAGATAGGACGCACATTGGGATGGCGGCTCCACATTAGCGCGGTGAAGCCCCGTGAACAGGCGCGAACGAGAATGTGGATGGTTTTCGCGGGGTTCACGCGCGTTCGTGCCTGTTCCCCGATCAGTGTCGGTATTGTGCCGAGAATTCACGGCGAGAATTCGCGGCGAGAATTCACGGCACTAGTGTGGAGCCGTCAGAAGAGGCCTATGTCCAGCAGAGGACGAATACAGGCCGATGATGATTATTAGAAGAGGGTCACAACATCTTTTTCACATAGACGTTGGGTGTGGCGCGACACAGTGGAGGTCCAACACGTGTCGTCCCGGCAGCTGGTACTGTCTCGCCTGCACAACGACGCGCTGCCGCTCACCGTCACCACAAAACACGCGCCCGACATCTTCAACGTGCGGTTCATAGGTTAGTAGCTCAATATCATTAGTCGTAAGTAGAGATATGAATGAAAAAGGAGTGAATGATGCTGTGACGTCTGATAGGGGAGAATGGAAGAAGAAAACGTGTTGCGCCTACCACAAGTAGAATGGGATAAGGGCAGGAAGATGATGATGATGCATGATCTTGCTTAGAGGATAAGCACCTCGCTTCTCATGCATGAGGTTGCAAGTTCTAACTTAGGCAAGCTTTTTTTAGTTCATTATGTACTTTCTAAGTTTATCTTGGACATCATTGACACACCAACCCCCACTGGGCCCGCCCGGTGGTATATGGCACTCTGCCTCACACGGCGGTGGCCTGTGTCCAGCAGTGGGAACATTATAGGCTGATCATTGATATCGGCGACGGAAAACAATGTGAGGAAACCTTGTAATCCAAGCTATGTCAGCGGCGTTTTCCAGAGGCGTTATAATTAACTCTGAAACCGGAGGATGCCCACATCATAGTCACACGAAAAAAAAAATATCAACCCCATTCTTCTGCCCTCTATTATCCTTATAATTATCTTCTTCAGAATATTTTAATAATCATCATCAGCTAAATCTACTTTCAGACAGTCCATCATTTTACTGGTTAGAAACGATATTTATCTCTAAATTGATCCATTGCAGATCTTAATTTTTCTTCAAATTAGGGGAATGCCATAAATCACCCTCTATCTTTCAAATTATAATTAAATTGACACGAAGAGTAATTTAACAATAAGGGAGATTAATGCGATTTGCAATTTCTATTAACTAAAAATGAAAATCGTCCTTACTACTACGGTATAATGTTGCAAGTCGACTGACTTGCGTCGTCGGGGCGAGCGTGTTTTTTTGTTTTTTATCTACCCGTAGAAACCACAAGTTTTATGTCATATGTCGTAGTGGTAAGGATGATTTTCACTTGTAGTTGTACTTTTTGTAAATCGTGGAAAAGTTTGAGGTTCTTCGTATCACGTTCACTGTTAGCTATGTTATGAGATTGTTTCATACTTTCAGGTAATGACTGGTATGCAGTATGCCGTACTAGTTCCACACTAATATTATGTGACATCGCACGAGGATTGACAAGTGAGGTAATTAATCCATAATGGCGCATTTTCATTAGTTGTTAGGGTCCGCACGAGGGGTGTGGGAGATTTCTGGATCGCATGCCACAGAGCCCGCCCGCATTCGGGGAATCGTTTTCATTAGTCGATAGCCCGCGTGCGGGGTGTAGGAAAACTTCCATGTTCGGCGCCATTTATTGACAAGAATGGTAGACCAGCACGCTGTATATCGAATTATCGAGCGATGAATTTCATTGGTCGATAACATGATCGGTATAAAACAAGCGAGGAATCACCGCAGACGGTGTAACGAACACGTATCGACTTCTGATTTTCACTGGTTGTTATCACGCATGCAAGGACTCCCCGTAAGCTGTATACCGAACGAGTTAAAGACCAATGAAACTGCGCCATGATATAAAGCTTTCATTTGGCCTTGTTGGTATCAATCTTTTATAGTACGATTCCACCAAAATAGTGTGCGGCACATTTGTTCGCGTACTTTTGCAGTGCTCGTACTAAGCTGGTCTCAAGTGTGTCAACCGGCAACTAACTTTTGTTCGCGCACAGTGTAGCACATTTGAACGCAAACATGCTCACTGATAACAAAAGTCAAAGTCCACCAATGTGCACGCACAAATAACGAGTCCACTGCTCTCGTATGAGCGCACAAAAGTATCCAGTTGTGCACAATTTGTTTGTGTTTGTTTGAGTGACTCGGGCAGACCGATCATTTGTGTGATGTCGCACATTGCTGCATACCGATGGAATCGTAATTTAACCACTTCCCTGTCCAATGAATCACATGTGACTCACGACTATTGTTTAGGTATTGTGTCTGCTGCGCGGACAGTGAAAGTGTTAAGATTCTATTTATATGTTATGTTATCTGGTCTGTAGATCCCATGGTCAGGTAGTGGTGAGCGCGTGTATGCGGCCGTGGGAGGTGCGTGTCTAATACATCGAGCTGGAGAACTGAGTGTCGTCGAGTATGGACTAGACAAAGTGCTGCATACTGTGAGTTTCATTGGCTTTAATCATAATGATACGCTTACTGTCCCATAACAGGGTAGAACCCGTTTCTCAGGGCACACATAGATCAGGGTTGGTATTAAAATAAAACAAGGCTTGTTCCAGTGAGTGAACGAGATGGCGCTAGACGACTTGTATAGCTCTGTCACTTTCACTCGCCGGAACAAGCCCTTAGCACGAGTTTTCAGCATTTGAGATGTAAAGTAAGCTTTTGAACTAACTTTGAAGAACTTTGACAATTTCAAATTGACAATTTTGAGGATAAAATTTGTTCCTGCTTCGCACACCAGAGGCGCTGTACCATTTTTCCATTCAAGAAACGCTGTAAATACTGTGAAGTAAAAGAGTGAAAATTCGTGCTAAGGGTTGGTTTTAAGATGCTGTAATATCCCCCCAGGAATGTTTATCTAACGGTTTTTGTATTTATGGGTTTGCCCAAGGCCTCCCAACCTAGGCTAATCCTACCTCAATCAAACCCAGAGGACAAGATTAGGCCTAAGATGGAGCAAACTCATACAGAAAGAACTGTAACTCTACATTGGCGGGGGTCTACCATCGCCTGTGTGATCATGGGGCTATCACCATAGGATACAGAGAGCCTGTGGTGTCTTTGCCCAGGGTGGAAGGCTATGGAGGTAGATCTCACCCACCCGTTTCAGATTTACAGCCTTTACATATCAACTTTTGAAGCAATAAACAAGGTTATTTAAATACAAAATGGAATATTTTTCCGTTAACAACGAATGGAACATCACCTGAATTATTATTTTTTGGTATTTCAGGTTTGGTTTCATAGTGAAAGTTGTTTTAAACCATTAGGTACTTTCAGCCCATGAAAGATTATTAACGTTGTACAAATAACCCTGATTGTTCAACGTGTAACGTTAAAAGCGCAAAACCTCTCGTGGGGTAACTTAGCCCATGTTACTGAACAATGTTTGTTCTAAGACTTTTGGAATTCGCAATAAAAAAAATTGTTCATACAAAATGAGAAATCGATCGGGCTCATCAGTATGAAAAAAAGTTTTTTTTGGGAATTTCCAAGTATTAAAACAAACATTGTTTAGTTACATTATGGGCTGAGTTACCCCTCGAGAGGTTTTGCGCTTGTTGTAAATTGCAAACTACAACAATCAAACACTCAACTCACAAAACAGTTTCTTGCACGTTCTTCTCCATAGAGATCTACTTCTTGGAACGGCATCTACGGTACTTTCACAGTTTTTATGTCTTGTGACTGGGAATGTAGCACCATAACTTATGTAGTGTTTAATAATATTCCTTTGACTGTCTATGACAATTCAAAAGTGCCTGTACCTGGCCTACTTGAAATGAATATTTTGATTTTGATTTTGATTTTGACTCTACAGCATGTTCTGTTTATATGTTTGTACGTCAGGTTCGTACTGAGCGTGTGAACCCGCACGTATTGAGCGTGCGCATCAACGAGGGCGTTACGCCCGGCTCGGAGCTCGGCGATCGGAAGCACCTTGCTTACCTACTGGACAGACAGACTATTGCTGTCGTAGATCTTACTACTGGTAAGACATCTTCCATCTCCTTCGTTCTTCTCTGCTACCTTCTTCTTCTTTGTTATACCCAATTTATTTAAATGTACAATCGACAAAGTTCAATCATGACCCATTTTTTTTTACACACAATAAATCGCTTGAATCCATCAAAATTGACAAAGATCAAAGTCGTTACCATGGAATTATGTATGTTTACGTGAATGTGGACCTAATTGTTTTTCAAGGTATGTAGGAAATTAAGCTTAATGAGTGGGTCATGATTCAACTTTGTCGATTGTAAATCTGTCTGATAAAGAATTGCCTCTTTGGAATAACTAGTAGCTTGAAGTCGTCGCGCGACACAGTCATCTGCGTAACGTACGCAGTCGATCATTCAGCTGAATAAGTACGCTCGCAGTGTTTTTAAAGTTCATCAGTCGACATTACGTTGCGTTCGTGACCAATACGCGGTATGCAGTGTCCTGCGTGAGCGACAAATACGACCCGACGCGACGCAACACAAATTAGATAATATTATACTAGTAGTTGAAATATTAGTTCGATTCGCGACGCGTCGAGACTATAAGTTGGGCAATTTTCAGCGCGTGCAGTTGATTTCTATTGCTAACTTTTTTAACAAACTTTACCCACCCCTACAACTATAACGGAATAAGTATGTTGTGACCCTAACTGTTGTAGATAAACTAATCATTTGTCAGTTGATAGTCACCTGTCCGTATTTAAAATGAGCCAATTTGCTAAATAATCAAAATATAGTCAACTCGGCGAAGACCGTCAAGCGGGTAGGACCGTACAATAAGCAATAAACAAAGTCTGAATAACCACAGTAATTAAATGAAAAACTGTTTGGTCTTCGCCGAGTTGACTATACTCGTAACATTTTACTCAGAAAACACATCCTACTGAGGCTACTTCCATATCCAATTTTAATCCAGTCTTCTGTAGTTACGTTCACTTGACACATTTCGCTCATAAAAATGTCTGCAGGTATACAATTGGGCCAGTGGTGGCATGAAGCTCGCGTTGACTGGCTGGAGTTGAACGAAAGTGGACAATTACTGTTGTTGAGGGACACAAGACGAAGATTAGCCTTACTGCGTCTCAATACTGGCGACAAGGAAATCATAGCCAGTGGAGTATCATTCGTACAGTGGATTGAGAACAGTGATGCGGTTGTGGCACAGACACCAACTCATTTACTTGTATGGTTAGTATTTTTTTATCACGTTGCTCTACACTAGGGATTTCTCCTGTATCGTGGGTGAGTTTACAAACATATAAATTGACGTACACAAACGCACACATCCTTAGCAACTACTTGTAGATTGTACTAATATTTGCTCCATGAAGAAATCGAATCCGTGACACGCAGCGCCGCAGTTCAATCGCTCATCCACTGGCAATGCTCCAATCGTGCCGTCACATCAAATCATTTGGATAATAAAGAAGTGAGTAGCTCACTTTATTTGTACTAAACACGTTTTTGTCCACTTCAATTTAATAGAGAAAAAAAAATTAACATAACTGAAAAACTTGCTCAAGTTTTTGTTCGTCTAAACTTTAAAGATAGCTCTTTGAAATCGTGGCAAAATCTTCAAACGAGTTCACTCTCGTAGTGCGAGACGGGGACTTGTACTGACCTAAATTCACGGTGATCCTTCAATAGCCCTTAACGTTGCAGGGTTACGGTTACCTGATCAGACAGTCCTGCGAAAAGATTGACTTATGCGGCTATGATCATTTAGGGCCGATTTTACCATTTCAATTGAACGCGATCACTTCAGGTTATCTCAGTTTATTTAACTGAGTTCCAAGGCAAATTCGATTTTACCAACACATAACTGAAATAAGCTTGAACTCGTTTAATTTTGAACGCCCAAAATCGGTTAACGTGGTTACACGCAGAATTATGTCATGTGTCATCGTGTTGTTGAATGATTTATTTCAAAGAAATCGGCTTTTATTAATAAAATTAAAGCTGAAAAGGGCTCTATCGCTTGCATTTGATGAAACTTACGATGAAAATAATATTCGCCATCGCCGAAAGATAGATCCGTGAGCGAGAAGAACATTTTGATCCTTGATGTAAGGATTTTGTAACAAGATTTCGCTCACGTGCTAGATTTATTGGAATCTATTGAGAATAACTAGTTTCCTACAAATATGTAAGTTCTATTTTGTAGCCAACTTACGTGCAGATAGCAATTATAATGTTTGTAGAAACGACAGTTTAACATATCAGTCTTAATTGCTGTTGCCCTACGCTTCTACGCAACAGGGTGCTAAAATGACTGCAGCAGATTTATGTGGACAGCACTTCTCTGCCCTTGTGCATAAAGTAGTGCCGCTATTGCTGCACTTCGACCTCGTTTAATTTTCACAAAGGATGATTTCATTATTTTAAACTTCAAATTGAAATAAAATTACTATACACTTTAATTACAATAAGTTTGTTAATTCGTAAAATCATTTATTTATTTGTGCAAACAATATGTATACATTTCATTTTAAGGCCTCTCGCGTTAACAGAGACAGCTGAAAACAATTTCCACGCACATCTCTCATACTGCTGCGGATCAAGGGTGCTCTCAAGTGCTGGTCAAGGTGTCGGTACTCTTGTCGGTGCGACCTTAGTGTAGTCGGCCTATTTTACCGCACACCCCGTTGAGTATCAGCGACCGTGCGTTGGGCTTCTTATTGACGGTTTTTTTTAATTTCCGTAAAAACAAAGCATAAGTCTTCGTCCTTTCTGATTGAATACGAGTCGCGTGATCCTGGTGACGATTTTTTTTAAATCGTCTGTCATGTACATCTACTTATAAAATGGCTTTTCTCACGCCAATAATAAGTCGCTTGCGCCGCGCGTGTATATCCATTCTCAGACAATAGTTGAAGTTCAAATGTCAAAAAACAGCACATTAGTAGATTTTATTTAACTTACTACAATAAGAATTACTCCTGTGTCGGCTGAAATTTAAAGAAGACCAATGGTGGCCTACCGTAATTCTTACAATCTGCTCAAGAATAACGTGAGTCTTTCACGGCTGTGGCCGTCACATCAAATCCTTTAGATTCGATTTACATCATCTTATCGCTAGAAATGACTTGTATAAACACTCAATTTAAAGTCTTTTTCCACAGCCTAAAAATGGATCGCGATCTTAGATTGTCGTGGTAAAAATTACGCCCATACAACGGAGTGGCTATTAAATAGGTACTCTCAAAGAGGATTTTCTACCCCCGAGCACCGTGCGTTTTCTTAACGGTTTTTTTTAATTTCCGTAAAAAAGAATAAGAATTCCTTTCTTGAATACAGTGTGATCCTGTGAATTTCATCAAATCCTACCTTGCAGGTCGTCTCACGCTGATTTTTGGTATCCATTCTCCTTTCAAGTTCAAATGTCAAAAAAAGTACATTTTATTTAACTTAATGTTTTTGTGGCTGAAATTTAAAGAAGACCTGGTTACCGCGAACTCTTTTTTTAGGCTGTGGGAAAGAGATGGCGCTTTGTATATCTGTTCTTTTCCACAGCCTAAATTGGATCGCGATCAAAGGTCGTGGTACTATGTGTTATTATGACAAAATTGTCTACCGAGCGCTCGTCCATACTAAAAGAAAAACGTTTTCCTACCCCTAAATGTTATCCTATCTCAATGATTTTTTAGAATGCTTCTGGCACAGTAAAAATCTAGGTGTGCAGGTTTTCTTTTTTTATAAATTTATAATAGTTTGAAAGTTACAGGCGCCTAAAAGTTACTATTTTTATGACAAAATCTTCATTGAAGTAAAACCTTTGTATTTTAAAAACAAAGAAATTTAAGAAAAAAAGGATAACCTACAAACCTAGAATATAATATGCTGAAACGATTGACGCCAGAATCTAAAAGATTGGTCGTGATTTAGTATGTGAAAAACGGTTTGTCCAGAGACAAATTTCATTTAAAAAATATCTACAGTCAGTCGCGAGCTGCAACGCTCTCTCTATCGCACGATCGGGGGTTTTTTCAACGCGTGTGAGGGACAGCAGGAGTTTTTCTAAATACCTATTTGCTGAAATGGCAGCCGCTATACTATCCTCTTAAGCCCCAAGCTCCTGATCTGATATGATCATCAAGTTATCATGCTTACAGGTACAGTGCGTGGGACCCGGGCAGTGTGGAGATGGCGGAGTGTGGCGGCGCGGTGGCCGTGGAAGTGATCTCACGGCGAGTGGTGCTGGACGGAGGAATACTGCCATATCTGCAGCTCGACGAACATCGACTTGCTTTCAGTAAGATTTTCTGATTATAAAAAAAAATATTATTTATTTATTTACACTTTCATGTACAATTGTGGTACATAAGGCGGACTTAATGCCGCAAGGCATTTTCTACCAGTCAACCTTTGGGTCAAAAGGAGAAGCAGTTGGAATAGGTACACAACTCTACCGAAACAATTAAAACGACTACATCTGAGTAATTATAGCTACGAGTATTTAAAATAATATACTAAAACATATCAAAATATATACGTAATATAGTAATATACATAATACCAATAAATAATATTTGACAAATAAAGTATACTTATAAACCTACATGAATAAAATACATAAATTAAATGGATACATAACATGACGACGACCATACCAATTAATGGAAACTTAAGGATCGAGTGATTTTAGCAAGTACTCCCGAACATGGCGTTTAAAAGAAAATTTACTATGAGCTTTTTTAAAAATGATGGTTAAAAGGAAGAAGCGACGGGCTAGGGCTTTAAACTCACATAAAAATACATAGACACAGAATACAACTTGTAGGTTATACAAATATTTGTTTCAATTCTTGTCGAATTGGTGTCGACGAAGTTTGTTATGTCGGTCTAATGCGTATCGAAAATTAAGTTATATGTATTACGAACTATTTTTTTTTCGATTTTGCGAACGTATCGAAAAATTAACTGTAGAAGTTGAAGATACAAGACACGATCTGTATAGTAAAATCTGTCTTTACAAGTTACTAAAAGTAGGAGTTTTGTCGTATCCTAAAAAATGACAATCTCCTGTTGCTCTAATTGTTCCTATTTGTATGCTTATCAGAGATATGCTTAATTAAATTAACACAGTGATAATAGACTATTACGAAGCAAAGATAAATCTAATTACTGCTCTTGAACGCGGTGACCCGGCGCGTAGCTGATCTATATCTGCTACGACAGTCGTAGCACTTACTTTAACTGCTACGCCGTAGCCAATTCGTAGCCAGTTTCTTTGACATACTTCTAACTACTCCTGTAATTTCGATTGAAATTTTTATTTGACATTCTATTGAATTTTATTCACGTTTAATAATCTAACTTTACTATTTTTTTTTTAATCAGGTATCAACGCAACAGTTTTTGCATGCCTATTTTAAGAATCACAACTCATCTTTTAGTTTTTTTTTCTTTCATTGAAAAGTTTTTCATAGCTTCAATTTCACATAGTTATACGAGTAGTATACATAGCCAACGCGTAAAGGGGTGTACCCGCGCTCCACTTTGTTTCTCCAACTGGGTGGAGCACGGAAACTATCAATTTGGATTTGGGTCCCGTGCTCCAACTGATAACGTTATTTTGTAGTGAAACAAAAACTTGCTTTAGTTGGAGCACGGGACCAGTCTTTTTTAGTAGTCTCCGTGCTCAATACCGTTTAGAGTTATCATGGTGATTTATGTTCAAACCTTCTCTGTATGAGAAGAGGCCTTTGTCCAGCTTTGGAACATTAGCCCGGTACTTATTTGTAGGAAGAATATTCTTATTTCAGATCTCATAATACATATCATAAACTCATTATCAATTTTTTTTTAATCGTTGCCTCTCTAGGATTATCTCCTGTATCGTGGGTGCGTTTACAAACATAGAAACTGACATACACAAAGACCCAGACCCGGAAAAACTACTTGTAGGTCATACAAATATTTGTGCCGTGCGGGAATCGAACCCGCGGCACGCTGCGCAGCTGTCAATCGCTCAGTCACTGAGCCAACTTATTCTGTTATTCAGATAATGCACTTCGAAGCGGTGACCTGACCGGCTGTGCGCGTTACTTGGACGGTGTCAGTAACAACGCGGACGTGGCTCCGCTGTGGAGGCAGCTCGCTGAACGTGCACTCGCCGATGATGATGTACAGGTATATATTACAAGAGACCTACATAAAAAAAATGTCATAAAAGTCGGTATAATTTAATTTTCTGAATTTATGTAACTGTACCCTTAGCACGAATTTTCAGTATTTGAGACGTAAAGTAAACTGAAACTTTAACAATTTCAAATTGACTATTTCAAGGAAAAAATTGGTTCTTGCTTCGCGCACCAGAAGCGCTGTTCCATTTTTTCATATGAGAAACGCTGTAAATACTGTAAAGTAAGAAATTGATAATTCATGCTAAGGGTAACGATTTTTTACAGTTTTTCTTGTTCCTATTTCTCAACAATCGATCTAATAGCAGATCGTGTCTTTAGGCAGTAATCATTTTGTTTTGATAGTTGGCTGCTAAATGCTACCGCGAAGTGGATGACGTAGCTCGCACATTTTATTTGGAGAAGACTGTTGAAATAGCGGCTTCCGAAGGTGACGGTGACGTCTCAGTTGGTAAGTCTAATGAGAATTTAATGTAAAATAATAATCAAGTATGCAGTGGATGATAAAATACCTTTACTCAAAAATGCATGTAATGTGGTCATTATTTTGACAACCTTGTTTGAGCAAAGTCGCCTTTCCCGGAGTGTTTCAAGGAGCGGCCAGTAATGTTTTTGCTGGCCGCTCTACAGGTCGGTAATACATTGCCGGCCGCTATTTTGACGTTTCAACGTTTTAAAAAGACAAATGCAAAAAGATTTTATTTAAAACACAGCTGTTTGTATATAAAGAGGTAGGCACAAAAAGATTGTATTCCATATTAAAAAAAAAAATACAAAGAAGTAACAAAAGCGCGGTTCAGCGAAATTTTAATTTTTATTTAATGACTTTTTTTTTGCTTTAAGTAAGTGAAGAAAATATACCTAACAGTCAAACACCGCATTAAAATTATCGCAAACTATTAGTAAGTAATATGAAACCCGGAAACCCGGTGTTGAATTTTAGTAACTGTACAGTCACGAGCAATAACATGTAAACACTTAACAAAATTCAAACGCAATTTACTCGTAAAATACTGGTTTCCACTTTGCAATACGACCTATTTCGTAAAAGTATGGCTTCCAAAATAGAAGTGTAATGAAAAAGCAAAAGTTTAATCAATATGGTAGCAGAAAATCGCTTTAGAATACTGCTTAGTGTGTACATACTATTGCTCGTGACTGTACTTTTCATATTGTTATTTTAATTAATTTTCCAGTTAATACCTATATGTATTTTATTTAAATCACTTGCTGGTTTTATTTAGGTTAGGTACTTGCATTTTTGAGTAAAGCACTATACAAGCCTTGGCCCATTATGACTCTTCGCTGGTCACGCTATGATTGCCTCGAGCTAGCCTAGCTACGCTCTAGGCCTTCCAGCTTGGCCATCATGCAGCCCTTGCTGTCCTCGCTGTAAAGGCCTCGGCCTCCGGCCTCGGCCTTTATCTCAGCTCGTCCATCAAGTGGTGCATGCTGACCGCGCTGTGTCGGCCTGGAGCTGCGCTAGGCTGCGCTGTCGGCCATCATCAGCGCGACCAGCAAAGTAGCCATTATAGGCCGCGGCAGTAATGTACTATACTGTGGCAGACCCAGGCAAAGAAAAATGAAAATGAACCCTTTTTTTAGATTGGTGAATTCATCAATGGGGAAGGCAAGCCAAAGCTAATTGTAGATGGCGCCACCATAGCTTATTCTTAATCCGACCAATGACGTAGTACTATTTTGAAGTACCTTTAAGATTTGAACTGATTTGAACCAATGACGATGCTTGGAACAAGCTATACTAGCGCCATTAGTTCCCCAGTTGCCATCCCCATTGAGTCTCCGCCTTGGATAGAGCGGAAAGTACTGTCAGACTCTTGACTAAAAGTTTACCATCTTCCTTTGGTTACCTTTTGTGTTCCATCATTGCATCTTGCATTGGTAGCTTCGCAACCCATTAAAGCGAGCCCCAGGACTAAAAGACGCCAATCATGAAATCATTTTTTAAAAACCGCTAATCATGAAATCGTTTTTTTTTTTATCGTGGTAAGATCATCAAATGAGTCCTCCTCACCCAGGACGGCACGGTAGGGACTGTCAGACTTGAACGTGTTCCTTTAATAGCTCTGTGCGTTCCAGGGTAATGGTTACCTAATGAGACAGTCTTGTCAGTCTTTCCTATCTTAAGGTCAAACAAGTCAACATTTTTTCCATAGAAACTTCGTTGGGGTTTTACTCCCCTATTTGACAAAGTACATCCAAACTTAAACATGGTATCGTTTTGTCTCATTATTAATTTTGTCTGTACGGAAGCAGAATTGTAAAATATGAAGCTATTAAATAAGTAGTTACGAGCTTCTAAAGATTCGATTTTTTGCTAATTTTAACACAACTTTAGGTGTAAATTAGAAGCTCAAGAAGCATCAAACGTTCCAAAACGAAGTCCGTACCGACACAGAAAATTTATCGAAGAATTTAATAAATTTTATTTGAAATTAATTGGTGCAGTGGTTTTTTCATAAAACCCCAACAGCCAAAGGCTTTTTCGTACTTTTTTACGCGCGCTTTTTACTTTGAATGATCGTGCACCTCACTGAATAAGTTTTCCCCTGTTTTCTCCACGGGGGGATGACGCTCGCGCACACATGAACAATATGGCTCGATTTCCGGTGAAATATCATGGTTTTTGACCATGCCTGCCAGTGAGTTCGAGCTCGCGACTAGCGCCGCCTTAAATGTAGATCTTCTTATGTGGCACGACCCACATAAGAAGATCTACATTAAATATTTCTGCGAAAAAACCCGTTCTTTCTTTTGTAAAACATAAGGGTTATTTTTCAGGATTAAACAACGCCATAGTGCGAGCTCGTCTAGCTATATTCGAAGGTGACTTGGCGGCGGCTGAAGAGTGCTACGTCCGTCGCGCGGGCCGGCCGGACCTCGCCGTCGACATGTACAAGCAGTTCAACAAGTGGACCGACGCCATTGCACTGGCTGAGAGAACTGACAGGGCTTCTGTTACTACGTTGAAGCAACAGCATATGGATTATTTGACTTCTACAGGTCGGTATTTCTTGTAATTTCAACAAATCGCTTTTGAATCCCATTGGAAAGATTGGTTGATGATTTCAACGCTATACAGGGTGCAATTGAAATCGTGGGAATTATTTCAAACTACTCCTGATACTAATTGCATTAGGCTTAATAATAAGCAAATCAAAAATATTATTAACGCAATTATGGAAAACTCTAAAAATGTAGGAAGTCATATGACATACGTAGCAAAAGGCTTAATAATGCAAATAAACACTTAAAGTAATAAAAAAATACACCATAAACCCCAATAAGTTTTCAAGTATAAAAATCTCGAGCACAGTACAGCGCGTTACGAAAAGTATACAAATATCAAATAATACTAAATTGCATTAATAACATTTTTGGAATGCGTAATGCAATTAGTATCATGAGTAGTGTCTTGGTTTAAAATAATGCCCATGAATTCAATTGCACCCTGTAGATGGTAATAGAAAATTACGTTTGTGTCTCTAGCGACCGGCTGCTTGCACATCGAACTACATGACACTCCACGTCTGCTTGAACTAGGCATTTTCTTGTTTTTTATCGTGGTGAAATCATCAAATGAGTCCTCACACCACACAGGGCAGGGCAGGAGAGACTGTCAGCCTTGTACTGACTAAAATCCACGGTGTCCTTCAATAGCCCTTTACGTTGCGGGATCACGGTATTCGTTAGTCTCGCGACCACCTTGAACATGGCCTAAGAATTTTTGAGTTACAGCCTAGGCTGTAAGTCAAAAATAGAAACCCTAGGGTTTGGAATTATACTCAGTTCATGGCAATAGGCAATTGAAAAAAAATCCAAAAAGTTGAATAATGACCCACCACAACCTCATTTTCTTACTATCTACATTTCCCTACTTTCTTAAATCCATGGTAACGACAGCGATCTTTGTTAATTTGACGGATTCAAACGATTTATTGTCAAAATGGTATGATTCAACTTTGTCGATTGTACACAGCTCGATTGTGCATTATAGGCTCGAACATAATTGATATGGTCAAACAAAAAATTCGGTAGCACTATACATCTTCTACTCGTATATATATTTGTTTCTCTGCATCATCCTAAGGTAGACTGGTAGAAAATGCCCATGGCATTAAGTCCGCCTTTGTACTTCCATGTGCAAGAAGTTTTAAATAAATAAATAAAAAATAAATATATGTTATGTTCTGTTACTTTAGGACGGCTCGGCGAAGCCGGTGCAGTTCTAGCATCGTCCGGTGACGTAGAGGGAGCTGTCAAGTTGTGGCTACGAGGTGGACGATCTAAGAGAGCTGCAGCACTGTTACTGCAGCATCCACATCTGCTGAGAGATACGGACTTGGTTGATTCAGTTCATACGCAGCTGATTCAGGTATTTTTAACAAGTTGCATTTTATAGATGGTATACATATATGCCTTGTAGCAGGGGTTCCCAAACTTTTTCAGCTCACGACGCACAATGCACATACTGGTTTAGAATTTAGAACTACGAATATTGGATTTCCCTTTTCGCGTTTCCAGGAAGAATGGTGGGAGACAGCAGGTGAAATATCAGAGCGCAGAGGTGACACTCGTACGGCAGTGGAGTATTACGCTAAAGGGAACAATTATGCCAGAGCTGTTCAGTTGGCTAGAGAGGTAATCTGACATAGTTTATTACGCGATTGAGATCCGGGTGAACACGTCAATAGGTGCGTCCACACAAAGCGAGCAGCCTCGCGAGGCATTTGCCACGCGAGGAAACTGCCTCGCGAGGCTGCTCGCTCTGTGTGGACGCATCTAATGACCTACATCTGTTATATCTAATATCTTTAAACGAGCAATTCTTGTATATTTTTTTATATATAATCAGGATCTCGGAAACGGCTCCAAGGATTTTCATGAAAGGTCCCAGGTTCGAGAAAAGCTCGGTTCCCAAGATATAGAAATTTTAAAAACCACGTTTTAAGAAGCGCCATTTATAACGCCATGACCGATGAGGGCAAAAACAAAAAGCCAAGCGAAGCTCGGTCAACCAGATATTAAAAATTACGTTTAAAAAAAATTAAAACATAATTTTCAGTAATATTTGTTATCGATATTATCTTGTTAATTTTATTGCATGATGTCATAATAAGGTGCCGTTTCATATTCACTCTTATCACAGTAAGGTGAATCATCCCATTTTATTCAAAATTCTTAATGATTACCTTTCTTGCATACAGGGGACCTACAATAAAGTCTTAAAGCGAGAGTTGTTCCACTGTGGGTAAGTGACAGAGCTATCTATACAAATCGTCTAGCGCCATCTCGTTCACTCACTGGAACAAGCCTCGTTTTAAGACGATTTAATACGGCCCTTGGTGTTTATACTTTTAAACCCTTATTAAAGTGTTCACCCTCTGTAGGCATGTCCCGGCGAGGTGACCCGCCTGGAAGGCATGTGGGGCGCGTGGCTGGTGTCGTCCCGGCAGGCGGGCGCGGCCGTGCAGCACCTCATAGAGGCGGGGGAGGCACGTGCTGCACTGGACGCTGCACTCGCCGCGCATCACTACAGGAAGGCGCTGCAGATACTGCAGGTATAGCAATTATATATTTTGTTATACTGGGACACCGGCCTCTTTTTGGGCGCCGACAGCAACTTTTACTGACAGTGGTCTTTGCTATCAGCAGAATTTTTCCAGTCAAAACAAAGAACGTGTAAGATCGAACAGAATTGGTGGCTACAGCAGAGCATTTAAGGTGACAAATCGTAACAAAACTTGAATCATCGATGTATTCATACCATACACAGATGAAACATACATAATTGTGAACACAATATAACAATTTTACACACTAAGGTGAAGTTCTGTTATAATAGTATTCGTTACGGCGCGTAGCAACAGGCTACGGCGTAGCAAACGTCTACGGCGTAGCAACCGGCTACGATGTAGCAAGGTGCTACGCCATCCAGCCCAGCCATAAACCACTGCTATTGTTCAATCGACGATAAATAACATACGACCACGATGCGAAATGTCTTCGATAGTTATTGTTTATGCCTTACAGGTTAATAAATAACATGCTACGTCATCTTTGCAATTACCTACGCCAACGAATGTGGTAGAAAAAGAAAAGTATTTTATGAAATATATGTTTTTCCAGGCAATAGAAGATAAGGATTCCATCAGAGAGCAGTGTGAGAGACTTGGTGATCATTTCATATCTACTCGAGTAAGTGTTCATTTAACAATTCAGCTGAAGATGAGATTTTAAGGAAAGTTGTTTTTAAAATACAGGGGTAAAGTGAATTTGTATTGGATTCAGGCTTGATGGGATTATTACTAAGTCTAACCTAATTTCGAGACCAAAAACAACACATTCTTCAAATTTTTTAAAAACATACTCTTTTTTTACTTTTCACGACAGCAGAGTTTCGCTAAATAATTTAACTTGACCTCATATATCTCTAACCTGTAGGAATGGGAGACAGCAGAACGCGTGCTAACATCATGCGGCATGGCAGAACGATGCGTGCGCGCATACAACACAGCAGGCCGCGTCGCAGACGGACTACAGCTCGCTGCCGCACACCTCACTGAGGAAGAGACACGAGATATCTACTTACCGCTCGCACAACAACTGAGGCAGGACGGACAGTTCAGGAAGGCAGAACAGATCTATATCGGCCTCGGAGAACCGGATGAAGCCATTTCTATGTATAAGGTAAGAGTTTAGTCTGATTGAAATTGTATCGTATGGTATTTCTCTGTGGGGAAAAGCCGCGCGATATCTATTTGCCGTTCGCACAACAACTGAGGCAACATGGACAGCTCAGGAAGGCAGAATATATCAATAATGGCCTTGGAGAACCTGATGAGGTTTTTCTGTGTATATGGCGAGTGTTTAGTTCAAATGATGTAATTTATTTTACCGTATGGTATACCTCAGTGGGGAAAAGACGCGCGACATTAACGGTCCGCTCGAACAACAACTGAGGCAAGACGCACACTTAAAATTGAATGATAATTGTACTGTTTTTCATGTCATCAGGAAGCGTCTCAATACGAGTCGATGCTACGGCTCGTAGCGGCCCATCGTAGCTCTCTACTGGAGGCTACGCGGCGTCATGTAGCGCAGGCGCTACACGCTGCGGGAGATCTACGCGCCGCAGAGAATTATTACATTCAAGCTGGTTCGCATTTAGTTTTATAACTTGCAGATTTGTTTCATATACTGCCTAATATTGACTTTATCCCTTTTGTGTTGTACCTCCTTAGTCAATCTTCTGCTGGTAAACTCAGAATATGAAACAGTAAAGCTAAAATTTATATGTTAGGTTAATTTGGGCTTTTTTGTGATTTGAAAGCAAAAATCAAAAATTACAGGTGATTGGAAAAGCGCGATTCAGATGTATCGTTCAGCGGGCCAATGGGAGGGCGCAGAGCGAGTTGCTCGTGCGCACGCTCCTAGTGGAGTTCAACAACAGGTATTATATTGTTACTTTAATTTTTAGCTTTACATAAAACGCATTTAAAACGTGGACGCGTTGCGTTATCAGCAGTAAAAGTTCTATTTTAATTTCTTTGTGGGATTGGAAATACGTAATAAGTTTCGCACTCTGGCTAGAGGGCGAGAGCCCTTGTCAAACTCGTACTGAATAAAAACCACCCAATTCCTCTGATTGCCCTTTGCGTTCTAGGGTAGCACTAGCAGGCGTTTAACTATATCAGGCTCTGAGAATAAATGTAAAACTATTTATAAAATAAGTTAAGTTGTCATCATAAGTGGGTATCGAGGAGTGACTTCACTGTATTCCAACGTTAAGGCGGTGGCCCAAGTTAAAAGATGTTGGTCTTACTTAGGGCCAGTTTTACCAAACTCTGTTAGTAAAATGCTCTGTTACATGTATTAATCGCGCTGTTAATTGATTTGAAAAACTCGTCAGCAAATGTCTGGTTAGAAAGAATTTGGTTAAATTAGGTGTTATTATAATGTATTTCCAGGTGGCTCTCCAGTGGGCGGGCGCCCTGGGCGGCGCTCCAGCCGCTCGCCTGCTGGCGGCCAGGGGGCTCGCTGCGCTCGGGGCGCGGTGGGCGCTGCAGGCACAGAGGTACTGTCATTTTGATCTTGCATTTTAAAAGTACCACGACAGTTCAAATGTATGTAAATTAAGTGCACCAGTAATGTTTTTGTTCTCGTACGTCGGAAAACACGTAAATCTATTTACTCAAAAATGCAAGTAATGTGGTCATTATTTTGACAACCTTGTTTGAGCAAAGTCGACTTTGCCGGCCTGTTTCAAGGAGCGGCCAGCAATGTTTTTGCCGGCCGCTATTTTGACGTTTCAGCGTTTTAAAAAAACAAATGCAAAAAGATTTTATTTAACACACAGCTGTTTGTATATAAAGAGGTAGGCACAAAAAGATTGCATTCCATATTTGAAAAAAAACGATTGAACAAAAGCGTGGTTCAGCGAATTTTTAATTTTTATTTAGTGACTTTTTTGCTTTATGTAAATGAAGTAATAAATGAAGAAAATATAGCAGTCAAACATCGCATTAAAATTATCGCAAACTATTAGTAAGTAATATGAAACCGGGAAAGTCGGTGTTGAATTTTAGTAACTGTATTTTTCATAATTGTTATTTTAATAAAATTTCTAGTTAATTAATATATATTTTATTTAAATCACTTGCTAGTTTTATGTAGGTTAGGTACTTGCATTTTTGAGTAAAGCACTATACAAGCCTTGGTCCACTATGTCTGCTTCGCTGGTCACGCTATGATTGCCTCGAGCTAGCCTAGCTATGCTCTAGGCCTTCCAGCTTGGCCATCATGCAGCCCTTGCTGTCCTCACTGTAAAGGCCTCGGCCTACGGCCTCGGCCTTTATCTCAGCTCGTCCATCAAGTGCTGCATGCTGACCGCGCTGTGTCGGCCTGGAGCTGCGCTAGGATGCGCTGTCGGCCATCATCAGTGCGACCAGCAAAGTAGCCATTATAGGCCGCGGCAGTAATGTACTATAGTTGGTTTTGTGTCTGATCTCTCATGAGTGTTGTTGAATATTGAACTATATAATTGAACTATGAGAGAAAAGAAAATAGAGGGTAGGTTTTATCTTTCATCACTCAAAATACATTTCTAGTACTATTTTTTCATCAGATGGGACATAGCAATGGAGCTAAGTGCTCTAGGAGGCGGGATATCTCGTAGTGAAGTAGCTCGAGCTGAAGCAGCGTCCCTCGCAGACGAGCGACCTGAGGAGGCCGAGGCCGCGTTCCTACGAGCTGGTGCAGCCGACCACGCGGTACGGATGTGGCTGCAACATGGGAAGCATCAGAGGGCACTCGCACTGGCTGAGCAACATGCACCCACTATGGTAAGAAGGAGTTCATAAGTCCCTAAGAAACCTCCTTTTTTTAGGGTTCCGTAGTCAACAAGGAACCCTTATAGTTTCGCCATGTCCGTCCGTCCGTCCGTCTGTCCGCAGTTTAGCTCAGAGATGCACAGTACTAGAGAGCTGTAATTTGGTGTAAATATACGGATTTGTTGTGCCGAAAAAGTGGTAAAATAAAATCTCGTAAAATATTTTTTTTTAGGGTACCTCCTGTACACGTAAAGTGGGAATGTTTTTTTCGTTCTCGCGTACAGTCACGAGCAATAACATGTATTCACTTAACAAAATTCAAACGCAAATTACTCGTGAAATACTGGTTTCCACCTTGAAATAAGACCTATTTCGTAACAGAATGGCTTCCAAAATAGAAGTCTAAAGAAAAGACAAAAGTTTAATCATAAAGGTAGCACAAAATGGCTTTTGAATACTCCTTAGTGTATACATACTATTGCTCGTGACTGTACCCCTTAGTGTGGGGTATCATTAAATAGGTCTTTAAAAAATAATGTGAGTTTCAATTAACATTTTTTTGATAAAAAAAATTCATTTGTGAAATATTAAGCTTTAAAGTGCTAAATTTTGCTCGACTCGACTGTCCCCCCCCCCCTCTACCAGCTAAACGGTTATGTTTGGGGGTGTGAAAAAATTCACAATAGTAGTATATATAACGAAGTTTAAAAGAAAATTATCATGACTAAGTAGGCTTTACAACTTTTCGAGTAATAGTCGACCAACTTATAAAATGTACTTGGATAACATATTTTCTTATACAAAATGTATCGGAGAACATCCTCTTCAACTGCAAATGTAAGTTTGTCAATTTTATTTTTACAGCTTTAATACGTATTTTTTACGCCAGTATGAAATTTTGGGGATAGGTAGGTTTTTATCGTCAACTATTTTAAACTAACTTAAAAAAAAGGAGGTTCTAAATTCGTCGTAATCTAACCAGAGAAATGATGGTCTTTATTTTGTATCTAATCTGGATTATTTCCTGTAGGCCGTATTTTGAATACAAACCACCATATCTCTGGTTGGTTACGGTTCAGGAACTTAATTTTTTTAGTATCGCTTAGGTAATTTGATGCCCAAAGTTTCATCACTGGCGAAAGAAAAAAAAAATGATGCCAAGGTCCTTACTAAAAGTTGCAAAAGGATGGTCCAGAATTTCGAAGTGGCTGTTTGTAACGTATTTGAACTCCGTCAATCAGACCTCGCTTGACGCGACCCGACCAGTCTGTGTGTGTGGGGCCAGTAGTGTCGCATGTGTAAATATCTATGAGAATCGAAATTGGCATGTGACATTGCATAATACCAAGACGAAATATCAGATATTACAAATAGTAATACTTATAATGAGTCCGTGCCAGCACAAAAATTCGGGGTCCTCCATTTTTTTTTTCAATTTGATAAAATTACAAAGACAAGGAAGAGTCTATCGACAAATGAGCAAATAAAAAGATCAATGGTTTGTCTGCTTCTAGGTGGAGGAGGTGTTAGTGGAAGGTGCGAGGGCGGCCGCTGAGCGAGGCGATCTGGCGCAGTTCGAGACGCTCATGATCAGAGCCAACAGGCCTCGGGAGGTTGTACAGCATTACAAGGACCTGGGTCGGTACCATTTTACGTTCGTCACAACTGTCCAGTGCATTGTACAACTACAAAATTATGTAGTTGTTGCTACGTGAAATAAAGACTAATTAAAATGTACTCTTTCGTATGGAGTTTCTTTTGTGGGGCCTGTCACTAAATGTATGTGTAGATTAGACGACACAATTACAAGTGAAAACAACCTTACCACTACGGGATATGACACACGAAACGACGTAAATCAGTCGAATTGCATAATTATATCGCAGTAGTAAGGACGATTTTATTTTTAGTAAGTAGAAATTGCAAATCGTGCGAATTGCGTTTCGGGTAAGTTCTCTTACTGTTTTTGTTTATGGCTAAAATTTAAATGCGCATCAATATTTTTTTTTGGATACCAAAAAAAAGTAGCTAAAGCGAGTTTTAGATTTGGTGACCATTTAGGTCACCAAATCTAAAACTCGCTTTAGCTAGTTTTTTTTTATTACACAATAGGTTTATTTCTTATTACTTAGGAAAACGTTAAAAAGTGACCATTTATCCATTTGAATTTAGAATTTTTTTGGTGTTAAATAGGTACTTTTTTCTGGTGTTTAAACACAAGGCCTTTGTTTAATATTGACCAGAGTTGTGGGACGAGGCGTCTCGCGTGTCCCGCGAGTACCTCCCGGACAGCAGCGGCAGCGGCGAGGGCGTCCCGGGCGAGGTGCCGGCGCTGCTGCAGCGCGCGGCCGACCATGCGGACGCGGCGCAGTGGTGGGACGCCGTGCGCCTGCTGGCGGCTGCCAGCGCTGCGGCCGCCGCTGCCGCAGCGCCGCGCCTGGCCGAGCGGGCAGCGCTGCGGGCCGCGCGACTGGCCCGGGACCACCTGCATGACGGACGACGGAAGGCGGCCGCTGATATGCTTGCGGAGAGGTATTTGTGTATTTGTTTGTCTTGTAGATGCTAAGTTCTGTGTGCTTAGTGCGAGTTTCTTTACGTTGACGCGTTTGTAACGTTTTACTACGTTCGGCACTCTTATTGGTCCGCTCCAAGGTCGTGAGAACTCTCAATTAATGAGAGGGTCAAACGCGTATAAACGTTACTATCGCGTCAACGTAAAAAAAACTCGCACTAAGCACACAGGGCTGTAGCCAAACGGCAAGTGACAATCGTTAACGTTCAGCAGTCGCTAATACATTTTCAAATTTATACCATCCTATAAAGTAGAAAATCTAGTAAAGACTGCTGAGCCATAGCGAACGAAACAAACGAAAACGATCCCTTTAATCGATTTTCAACTTTATGTAATGGGGTATAAAGTTGAAAATGTATTAGCGACTGTTGAACGTTAGCTATTGTCACGTGCCGTTTGGCTATAGGGCCAGGTTTCTAGTTATTTTGCTCGTTGCACTACATGTTGTTGTCACGTCAAAGTGGAAATCAAAACTTATTAAAAAAAATCTATGAAAAACTAATAACTTTGATACATATGATTGCATTATAGTTTTATCAAGATATAGCTGTTCCCCGTAATTTTACACCACAGCTCCACTCTGCTCATCTTCAGCAATTTGGTCGTAGCATGATATTTATAAAAAACACTTAAGATTTATAATATTAGTATAAAATATAGTCTATATTCTTTATACACCATCATCAGATAAATGATTCTTCTAATTGTAAGTGCAAGGTTATGCAGACAAAAAAAAGCACTGCCATTTTACTGTGGTTTGTTTCATTTATTTAGGTTTGCAGCAATCGGCCAAAACGACATCGGTGAACAACTTCGAGCGGCTCTCACTGAAGGTTACGTGGCGGATGAAGAAGCACCAGGTAAGAAAAACAATTTTTAAAACTATTGCCTAAATTAATTTTAATTTTGGAACGAAGTTCCTCGCGCCCTGCACCCCTCACTCAACCCCCGTTCCTCGTGACTCTCGTCGTATTGCGGCGTGCACATGTTTCGTCTCTCTCTCTCTCTCTCTCTCTCTCTAATAGAAAGCAAGCCAGATATTTTCGTTTCGTCTTTCTATTTCGCATTGAACAGTGTGGTGTTGCGACGATTATTTTTGTTAACTTCGTTCCATCCGGGTGTCCCTTGACACCTCTCAAGTTTTTATCACTATATCTTTATTATATAAACAGGTGCATCAGCAGAATACGAAGAAGAAGAAGAAGTGGAGGCTCCTCCTGAGGCTGAAGCGGAAGCGGAGGCGGAGACGGAAGGCTTAGAGCGTTTAGCGCGCGCTGGACACTGGACACGATGTCTCGCGCACGCAGGACGCAGGGCGCCGCACTACGCACTCAGATACGCTGCACATCTCTTTAAGGCACACCCGGTATGAGGAATATTACAAACTATCTGTTGCCGGTTTTACCCTCGAAAATCATCCCGGATAAAAATGATCCTATGTGTTAAATCAAGTCATAAACTATCTGTGTACCGAATTTTAACCAAATCCATTTTGTGGATTTATCGTTAAAGAGAAGCAAACATCCATCAGTGGCGTAGGGTAAAAATTCATGAAAGGGAACCCGGACCAATACTTAATGAAAAAACTTACAAACATACTAGTCGCCCCTACGATTTTTGTAAAGTTTGCACTCGATTTCTCTGGTCTTCTACTGTAAACCCTGATTTCCACATATCAAGGTTTCCACCATTAAAACATCATCTTTCCACAAAAAAAGAATCATCAAAATCGGTTCGTAAACGATGAAGAAGTGCCGCCAACAAATAATAAACGAATTTAACGTATTTTAAGGACGAATAAATTGAGTAACCAGAGTAACCTCCTTAATATTTTTGTAATCGGTTAATCAATTATTAACAATTTCCAAAAATCATGTTCTCAAAACCTTATAGTAATCGCCTATACACCTTAACACCGCGCTTCAGGATTGTGGAATTGCACAACGCCATCTAGTTAAAACTTCAAAACTCACATACGGTGAACGTGAACACTGCCAAACAATACCATTGAACCGAACTACTTTGTTATTAATGCGCTAACTACGCAAAACTTATAAATTTCAACAATAATATCATCAAATGCAAATGGACAGGTGAAAACAATAAATGCAAAAAAATAAGCAGAACCAAAACTAATGTGAATCTGTCATCCAAAGAATACTATCTAAACGAATTACGAAGTCCAGTATCATTCCGCTCGCTGGCGTACGCATTTCATATTTCTATCCTTATCATAAGCCGGTAATATTCGGCGCCGAGCGTCCTTAAACTAGCGGTACATCTGTTTAAGGCACACCCGGTATGAGGAATATTACAAACTATGTATTGCCGTTTTCACCTTCGAAAATCATCCCTTGGGATCATAAAATCGGGATAAAAACTATCCTATGTTTTAACTCAAGTCATAAACTATCAGTCTGCCGAATTTTATCAAAATCTCTTTAGTGGATGTATCGTTAAAGAGGAGCAAACATCCATTCATTCTTCCAAACAAACTTTCACAAGTTTCTTTGTGATATTAGTAGGATAGGAAGTAAAAAATGTTTTATAGGAAAATGATACCGGAACAGGGTCGTCGTCACCTTGTTATTTCGTCTGCTAAAGCGAGTAGATTGACACGCTTTGTAATTTTTATCAGTAATGGCTTTACTTGTAATCTGGCGTTTCTTTGTGGAAATCCATGGTATTAAAACTCATTACATGATACTGCATCATTCAACAAAGCTTGGATTTTTATCTCGTGAGCATAGGTTTGGTTCTATGACATGTTTATTCTTCCCCACTTATCCTACATCTGTGCATATGCATGAGTGTGGGAGGGCGGTATATTTCTTGCTAGTGCTTAAGCATGAGGGCTGGAGGCTTGGATGCAAGACACAGTGAATTTTTGTCTTGCAGAATTAAAACTACATATTTTTTCCTCAGATTCATTTTGATTTCAAGTTTTAAAATGTACACAGAACGAAACGATTGCATAAATTCACTCGAAACAGTCTTTTAATCAAAAATGTTTCCCAACAGCGTATGGAAGGCATAGATATTGAAAGCGAAGAGCCACCAGAAGTACTTACCCAAGTGTTAGACGTCTTACGTCAGTACTTAGCCAATGGAGAGCCAGGCATGGATTCCTTATCGGGCAGTGATGCGCCACTCGCTAAGGCAGTGTGCAGTGAACTGCTAGTTCGAGTGTCTACTGCTCCTAAGTCTGTGACAGCGTTGAAGGACGCTGCAAATGTTATGGTGACTGCTAATGCTGATGATAGAGCTTTGCAGGTGAGATATTGATGAAATTGATTTGTTGTAAAAATAATAATTAAAAAAAGCTGTAGGACTTTGGCTTCCATTTCCATCACAGCTGCAAGTTATCTATATCAGTTGCTATTTTATTCCCGATCTTTGTCAATAACCAATCGACGATCGGATTTGTCTATTAGATTCTGAAAGAAGTGCAATCAGAAGCAGCCGTTTAAAAAAGGAGATAGAATATTAACATCGAGCTTATGTGTCATTTTGTAGTGTTTTTAATTTTCTTTCAATAATAATTGTCAGGAGACTCGACATCGTGAGCGAATTTTCTATAAAAATGGAGTGCTTTTGCTTTCTGCAGGCAATAACGCTGTTGCTGGCACTTCATGTGCCTCAGATAGCCACAAAAGCAGCCCGAGCGTTACCTCGGTACACGGACATCATTGTAGCAGATGTTGGTAAGCGCATATTCTCAATTTTACTTTTGCTACGCTACGCAGCGCTTTAACAGTGCGTCACAATACAGAGACTACGTTTCGTAGCGCTTTAGCTACGCGTCGTAGCACTTTAGCTACGCGTCGTAGCACTTAGCTATGCATCGTAGCACTTGGCTACGCATCGTAGCACTTGGCTACGCGTCGTAGCAATTGGCTACACGTCGACGTAGTACATCGTAGCGGATGGGATACGTGTCGTAGCATTTGTCGTAGTGCTGGAGCACACACTACACTTTACATACGTTATATTTTACTTTTGCTACGCTACGCAGCGCTTTAACAGTGCGTCACAATACAGAGACTACGTTTCGTAGCGCTTTAGCTAGGCGTCGTAGCACTTTAGTTACGCGTCGTAGCACTTAGCTACGCATCGTAGCACTTGGCTACGCATCGTAGCACTTGGCTACGGGTCGTAGCAATTGGCTACACGTCGACGTAGTACATCGTAGCGGATGGGATACGTGTCGTAGCGTTTGAGCTACGCGTCTTAGTACTTCCAGTATGCGCTGGAGCACACACTACATTTAAATACGTTAGTATTAGTATCTTGTTTAGTAAGAAATTATTACTATGTCCAGCGTACTACGCGTGCGGTATGGCAGTGCGTGCGGAGGGAGCGAGCGGTGCTCGCGAGGCATTTGTATTGCTCAACCGATGTCTGGACCTCGCTGAAGCAGTTGATGACGACTCAGCACATCTGCTGGATTACACTGACTTTGGTATGAAATCATGTTTTTTGTATCCAGAACGTCATACTATCTAGGTATAATCGATATTGGTAATATATGTGCGCAAATAAAAACTAAGTTTTGTGAGTCAGTTATAAATGTTTTCTCAATTCTCACATGGCATTAGGTAGTCTATTTCTACAATAATTGGCAGGTTATAAGAAGTAAAGTAAACTAACGGAATAGTGTGAATCAAACTCATAAAGAGTTTTAGTTATATTCTTCCCTTCCGCGTCACCAAGGGTGCGAGGACTCATTTGATGATTTTATCAGCTATAAAAAAACTGCAAATCAAAAATTTTGCTTAGGTTTTGATTCTATGTCCTTGAATGATTTATAACTCAGAGTGCACGGACTGGAGTCGCTCGCCCCTGCTGCTGGAGAGCGGCTGTGTGCGCGGCGCGGCGCTGGAGGACGCGAGGGAGTGGGTGCTGGCTGTGTCCATGGACCAGGCCGTGGAACAGGCAAGTAACATACTGTAGGTTTATTATCCTTAGCAAGAAATTGTTGGAATAATGGCCTGGAATAATAGGTTAGGTATTTGAATAACGAAGCAACAATGGAAGTGACATAATATTAGTGTTAAGCATTGAGCCACCTTCTAGTAGGACATGGGTATCACGCCGTCAAACACTGTGATGCTGCTAAAAGCTTTGTCGAGGATGCCGTCGAACTTGTTAGCGTGGTATGTGCTCGACTTGGAGCTGTCGTACTTGTTGTATAGTAATTTAAAACAAAACTGAGAATACTTTATTTACTTTAAATGAAATGAGAAATTAAAATAACATAGTATTGTAGGAAAATGCAGATGCAGCGCATGCCATGGTCAATTCTTCATTGTATATTCTAAAAATAGGAAAATAGCATTTTATACATGTTTAGACCATCATGCGGTGATGAGGCAAGTTTAACCGATTGTTTAGCTTCACTTATTTTTCTTAAAGAGGCTTTAACGCGATTGATAAGATAGTTCAACTTCATCATTAATAATAAAACGATTAGATTTATGAGACATTCTTACACAACGGTAAAACAAGTAATTTTAACTTCAGCAAAGTTTCCCAAACATTCTGACAAACCGTTTCTCATATTCCGGCTCCATTACCTCACAGTCATCTTCATTTTCCAAATAACTTTGTGAACTTGAGACTTCACATAAATTATTTAGATCGTAATGAGAGTTGGATCGAGGATCTTGTGAGGACCGCGGGATTACTAAAACTTTAAGCTTTTAATAACGAGTTTCCTAACAACGAAGGTTTTATGTCTCTTGACTTTCGGAGTATTAAATCGATTTAAGATGTAAATCTAATTGGTCTTTTGTTAACTTAATTGTGGACAGATTACGTCTCATCGTTTTTGTACGGAGTTACTAAATTGCAGGCAATTAATTTTGTGTTTTTAACTTGGATATTGTAATTAAAAATGTCATATTGTGTGGGCTTATATTTTATGACTTGACTTGTCTGAGTGGGGTGCGTCTCATTTCATATAAAGTTATTTGATATATTTTCATTTCAATAACGTTCACATGATATAATCAACGTGAGATATACCAACGGTTGATATAATTTCTCCACACATAATGTTTGTGTTACTCTAAAACTCATTTTATATAATTTTATTTGATATAACATTTAATAAAGCGAAAATCATTACATATAACGTTTGAAACGTATAATTTTTCAGTTATTTGACCTAGGATGCAAGAGCGAGCGAAGCGAGCTCGGCTTGGGGCACCCCGACACGGACAGGTTAGGTTCGAAGGGGATGGCGGGGTCTGAAAGACCCCGCCATCCCCTTCGTGTAATCGGGTTACTTTAAACCCTGTACGCAAAAATAGGAGCCCCGCTTTGCGGGGCTCCTATTTTTGCGTCGTCGAAGATTCACGGCAGGTGGTACTATTACTAGGTACATCAGTGTTAGATTACTTGCCAGAACAGGAAGAAAAAAAGATATTAGACCAAATAAGTTTTATGTCTTGCCTCTGGACGGACGTGATATGTATGCATCGAGTGTGGCTGACACTGAAACTTGTTGCGTGGTTACCGGCTACCCATTGGGATCCAGACTCGTCACTTTCACAAATGGTAAGTAGTTATTTATAAATCATCATCATCATCAGCCTGTGTTCCCACTGCTGGGACACAGGCCTCCTCTCTGTGAGAGGGAGTGGGTCATAATCTACCAAGCAGGCCCAGTGCGGGTTAGTAGATGTCACATGTCTTCGAATTTTTGGTTCTAGGACATGCCGGTTTCGTCACGATGTTTTCCATCATCGTTTTGCCAGCAGTGGTGATGAAATAATTTACACAAAGTAATGCGCCTGGCGGGGTTCGAACCCACGACCTACAATTCGTAAGTCGGGACCGATACCGCCATATTTATAAATGTAAACGATAATTTTAATCACTTTTCTTTTTAATTTAGCAATGTTATTGATGGTGATAAGTTTTTAAACTGACATGGTCACTAGATTCTTTGTTTTGAATTTTCGATATTTTATCGTACTTTAACAGTTAATACATGTCTTGTGACTGAGACTGTGGCACCCTAATTTTATACAATATATTTTGATGATTTAAATTCAAAGTGTTTGTATGTGGCCTACTTGAAATAATTGATTTGATTTTGATTTTCTGACTCTGTTGCAAGCGTCAAGCAATTAACATGTTAAATGTCTAGATTTAAACGCTAAGCTTGTAAAACTGCAACGGTGAAACTGTCTTTCCAATAAAAAAAAAAAAAATATAGATAAAATCACTCTGCTCTGATAATATAATCTGTCTATGTGAAAAACATACCCATACAATATGTAGTTACGTTAAAGTTATCTGTTGATACAAATCGTAATACTCATAAAATGCCGACAAAAGAGTAATTTTTTATACATCGGCTATTCCCTTCCTAAGTTATGATTAATGTACGTCGTGAAGTCGGCCCGTCTCGGGCTCGCGCTGATGACATATTATAGTGTTAGGGCTTGTTCACACAGAGCATCCGAATTTCCAATATCGTGTTTAACGGACCCGTCCGAAAAGTATTTTGAACCGGTTTAGTATTTAAATACTGTCATATGTGGGAACTTAGTGATACAAAAACATACGTCATAGTCGAATGAGGCCGGGGCCGCGGGGCTCCCTTATCAAGTAACCGTGACCTCAGAACGTAAAGGGCTATTGAAGGACACCGTGGATTTTGGTTGGTACGAGTTTGGCATTACCTCCCGTCCCGGCCCGGGTGGGACTAGTCATTTGGTAATGAGGGATTTTCTTTTTATGTTTTCCCTGTCAATGGATAGATGGCGCTGAACTTGTTATGTGACTGCAATGAACGGAACGTCACGTCATTTTTTGTTTTTTCACTTGTATGTTATTTTGAGATCGTAAAACAAAAAGTACATGTCATGTCATTGTCAGTCACATCTGTGGTCACATGACATCACACAAATGGCATTTTGAAAATAAATAACAACAAGGAAAAAGAAAAAAAAAATCATTTACCAGACTTTTTAATTAATGAGTTTTCCACGCCAAAAAGAAAATGTCCCAAGAGAAAAAGGAGTGAAGTCTGTGCCTCGTGGATTTGTGCAAAAATGAAGGCATTCATCTTTTTCTTAGAGTCACGCCGTCAGTTCAACGCCATCTATCGAGTTCTTGGAAACTACTTTTTTTTTTTAAACTCCAAAAAGAAAACCTCCCATTTCACAATTATACAATAAACCAATCCTGTGTAACAGATTTCTGTATATTTTGTCCGACTTGTAATCATGTGTGTGAACCCACTCATACAACAATATCCGTCATCACCAAATAAAAACGTAAACGATAAAGCGGATCTGTAAAACGGACCTCTGTGTGAACGAGAACTTAGTAAGTAGCGGCTCGAACCCGGCTGACAGGATTCATTAATTAAACATGGGACCTTTGATGTTATACATCTAATATGATAATAACGACCCGTCGATCCTTAAGTACTTTGTGATTTCGAGGTTTACTAGCTTATGCTCCTGGCTTCGCTCACGTGGATTTATAAGCCCCAGCGCCCAGTAACTTGTTCCACGAGATTATATCAAAGCTATTAAAAGTATTGTAGGAATGTGTTAATCCGGGTTCTGATTTGACGAACATTTCATGCAAATCTTATATAATAACAAACATTCTAGTAAGAATATACTAGTAAGAAGTAAGGTAACACTGCTTATGTAATGACTAGCTGACCCACGTGATCACAATGAATTCGAAGAAATATCTAAAATAAATCGTTAGAACTAAATGAAAAGCAAAACTACAGAAGCAAAAAATTAGAGCTACCACAAAAACTGTGAGACCAGATTTTTTAAGTATTTCATTAACGCATAGTCTACCATACGTATTTTGACGGTAGATGGTCTATCACGTGTTATCACATACATAACTACAAAGGTATGCGTCTTCGGCAATCCGATTGCTGATACTCGCGTCGGCAATCCGATCGCTGCTGACACAGGAATCCGTTTGATGCGATGCGTCCGATACGTACGATGCGGACCTGTGGACGCTTACCACAAAGCAAACATTAGCCGCCTTACCACAAAAACGAAAACCTGTTGAACGCTTGTCTAAAAAAAGTGTTGACAGTTTTTTAGACAAGTATTCAAGTGTTGTTTATCTTTATTGTGATGAGACGGTATGAGTAGCAAACGTGTTGAGCAAATAAATGAACTCGAATCTCTTGTAAAACCTACCAATTTTAGGGTTCCGTAGTCAACAAGGAACCCTTATAGTTTCGCCATTCCGTCCGTCCGTCCGTCCGTCTAGTCCGCAGTTTAGCTCAGAGACGCACAGTACTAGAGAGCTGTAATTTTGTGTAAATATACGGATTTGTTGTGCCAAAAAAGTAAAATAAAATCTCGTAAAATATTTTTTCTTAAAATGGTACCTCCAGTACTTACACGTAAAGTGAGGATTTTTTTTTAAACTCGCGTACTCCTTAGTGTGGGGTATCATTGAAATAGGCCTTTAAAAACTAATGATAGTTTCCATAACATTTTTTGATAAAAAAACGTTTGTGAATATAAGCTTTAAAGTGCTAAATTTTGCTCGACGAGTGTCCCCCCCCTCTACCAGCTAAACTGTTATGTTTCTGGGGGTGTGAAAAAATTCAGAATAGTAGTATATATAACGAAGTTTAAAAGAAAATTATCATGACTAAGTAGGCTTTACAACTTTACGAGTAATAGTCGACCAACTTATAAAATGTACTTGGATATCATATTTTCTTAAATAAAATGTATCGGAGACAACTGCAAATGTAAGTTTGTCAACTTTATTTTGACAGCTTTTATAGGTATGTTTTTTTAACGATAGGTAGGTTTTTGATCGTCAACTATTTTTAACTAAATTCATAACTAAAAGGAGGAGGTTCTAAATTCGTTGTAATCTCTTTTCTTATGTATTTTCCCCGATTTCTCAAAGACTCCTGGACCGATTTTGAAAATTCTTCTTTTTAAAATTAAATTCAGCGAATCAGTTTAGTTAGTTCGCGTATTTTGATGGGCAACTACGGAACCCTACACTGTGCGTGGCCCGACACGCACTTGGCCGGTTTTTTGTGATTCGTCACTTCGATATGAGTTGCTTGAGTTTATGGAAAATCTGAGAACGTAATTTTGAAAAATTGTATAGTCAGCTCGTGAAGTCGTGATTTTTATAGCAGCTGGTTGAATGAATCTTATAAGGAACCACATTTATTGATATCGTAAAACATGAACGAGAACGTTTTGTGAAAATACGTGTAGTCAGCTCGAATCATTGTTATTAATGATAATGCGAATGCAGTTGGCATATTATAAAATTTTAGTATATTTGCCTGAAAACAATACTATCAAATGCGATGATTCGTTAAAACAAATCATACGCATATTTGATTTCGTATTTTTTTAAACGTTGCCTCTTATGAATTTCTGCTGTCTCCTGGAACAACTACTTGTATATCATACAAACAAATATCGTTTTGTTTTGTAATCGAACCCGCGATATGCAGCACAGCAGGCAATAGCTTCTGCGCATAGTATTAACAAAAAAAAAAAAAATAGAGAGGGTAGCAGCGTCCTCCAATTTTTTTATTCTTGGTTTGCGGTTTTTTGTAATTGCTTGTGTAATATTGTGATCAAATTATCAAATATTGTGATAGTTTGTTTGTGCTTGACACAATTGTAAGGTAATACTTTGTCCCACAAGGTCGTTGTGCTAACCGCGAATGGTGGTCGCGGGCAGTGAGTGCGTCTCGGAGTGGTGGCGCGGCGGCAGCACTGTTGTACCACGTGGAGCAGTGGTGCGGGCCTGCCGACTACCACCACGTGTAGGATAGCCTGAGGGAGCCCAGGTACATTGAACTATGAAGATAAGCTGGTGTAACGCGAAAGTAACGATTACGTGTAATCAACGACGATAAAATACTAGACTCGTAATAACAGGCGAACGATGTCTGTCAACACATTAGGCAAAAAAGTCTTATATTCGTCTCGTTTAGACCAATCCTGTGAGCCGTAAACAGACCTTGAGTTAGCCAATCACAACGCAGTACCCCGTCCCCCTAGCTTACGTAGTACCTCAGCGAGTTGACAGAATAGTTTTTGTTCCTTAGATCGTGCATGCAGTGTCTAGTATTATATCGACGTTGCGTGTAATTCATGTCAACAATGTATACGTGTCGCTCACTCACACATTTATAAAAAAGTAGCTTTCACTAAAAACACAACGTTTTGTTTCGAACACAAAATTTGGACATTTTATAATCTACAGCTGCGAACAAATTATCGGACGCGTCCGTCAGTCGCGGCTGACTGACGCGGCTTATTCATTATCTAGCCAGTACATTCTGTGCAAACTGTCGGTCGTGAGACGCGGACGTGTCCTTGAGCGTTCGGACGTCCGAACAGAATCTGGTCGGCTGGTGTCCGTACTACCGTGCACACTGCTAAGCCGCGTCTCTCAGCCGCAGCTGACGGACGCGTCCGACAATAATATGTTCGCAGATTTGAATATTTATGTCTTTCATTCACCATTCATCACTGATTTCAGTTAACAAAGTGACTAACACATCATGAACACTGGTTCAACGAAAGAAGATTATGATTGTGAATAAGTAATTTATTATTTATTGTTTGTGCTGATTAGTTTGTAACTTGTATTTATTCAATAAATACGTAATATGTATCAAAATTGTTGTATTTTTGTCTGTCGCAAAAGGCTAGGAAGATGAGAATGATAGAGCCACAGTTTAGAATACTTCAACTTCTGTATGTATAGTAGTGTTGTTTATTTTTATTACTTACCAGTTAGAACCCAGCAGCGATCAGATAAGGAATATTGAGGACTTACTTTTGTTTGGGTACCATTAGTACAGTTTAAAGTATTTAAAAAGAGTTTAACTTAAATCTAATTTATAACTATTCTATACTATATGCATATATAGTAAAATTAATCCTATAAATTAAATAAAACATCACTTTTGGTTGTTTATATCGCTATAATAAACTCATTTGTTATCACATTTATTTAATAATATACTTTGACACATAATATTTGTTACGTACTAGGATTTTGTAGAGTTCCATTCCGTTCCTGTGATTAAAGCTGAAAACTATCGTCATTACCACCGAGTCCGGTTTACATCTGGTCAATTAAGGGATTATCTGATGTTCAGGCCCAAACAGTTATTCTTTGAGTATGTTTGCTTCAGTGTGAAAGCTTTAAGCAGTTTCAGCATTCATCAAGGCACGGAATGTGGAAATGATCATGTTCTAGGAAGGAACGATATATATGTAGGTATAACTAGAGCTACAGTAAGGAAGGTACATAGTATGATATCCGATACCATGTCACATGGTGCGGTGTGTGCTCGAGTGGCCGTGCGGCGACGGATGTGGGAGGAGTACGGAGTGCGGCGTGACCGGCGGTATCGGGGCTTCGAGGCACATCATATTAGATTATGTCTTTACATACGTCTCTTACGTAAGAATATTACTTTGTTAACTCTAACATATCAAGGTAATAAGCGTAAGTAGATCGATCCTAACACTTTGTCAGAATTGATAGTTATATTATTAAATATCTAGATTTTCATTGATACATTTATAAATAATTTTTATTATGTATATTTTGTTCAACGTAATCGAATACAAAAATTATAGTGTAAAAATATACTTAACACCTGATATATATATTTAGGCATTTGAATTATTATTCGAGTATTTTAATATTTAGTTATTCTAATAAGTGAATATTTAGATCTCTAATAAATACTTCTCTCTCTTGGGAAATGTACAACCACGATAAAATAAAATATAAAGGGCACCGAGGAGTAGTTGGGGCAATAATAGACGCGAGAACGTGGCTTGTCTTCTTGTCTTGTCTTGCCGTTGTCGCTATATCTACTAGTACGTATAACAGACTACATCGCAGCATTAGTGTCTATTGCCCAACTCCTCAAGTCCCGGTGTCCGTAAGTAAGCAAGTGAAATATTGTCAGGTGAGCCACTAAGCTATGATAGCACTGGAAGAACACAGATTTCGACAATATATATTACAATAAATACCTCTCACAGGATATGTAGTTTGTTACTAACACCGATGATCAAAATATCATTCATCTCACGAATATTTAAAATATCTACTTAATGAGTTTGTGTGTCTAACTACACGAGCGGAGCCGGGCGCGGAGGTAGCGGCGCGCCCTCGCACTGCACTCGTTACTTATTTTAAACAGATCACATGAATATTACAACGCAGAAATTACCGGTCTACATCTATAACATGATTCCTAAACACGTAATGTAGCAATATTACGGAAGTGGTAACATTCAGGTATTTGTCAGAAATGTGGGTACCTACATTTTTTTCAATCTAGGTATTATAAAAGATTTACTATAAATTCTATCACGAAAATGTTGTGCGTAGAAAATTTTGAAAAACAATTTCACAATAAGTATTTACAGTTCGTAGAGTAAGATTTTGACACGAAGAAATAATGTTTTACCATTTTGGTATAGAGATGATTAATTTGTAAATCAAGTAGGTATACGTTGGAAAATTCACTAAAGCACAACCTTGGAAGAATAGTACCTAGACGCGCTTACTTACTAGAATAACTTTAGAAATGTATTAATCATATAAGGCAAAGTGTCGAAGTTGGGGTTTATTTTGATGACGTTGACTATAAGATAGTGTTGGTTCGAATATCTAAGTCCTTAGAAATAGGTACATGTTACACAGACACTAACGATAAGTTAATTCCAATAAGAATGATGATAGTCAAGAAAGTAAAACGTTTTGTAACTTGTACAAAATATAACTTTCTAAGAAAGTTTTGTGAAGAATTGGAAGTGATAGGTACGAAGTGATATACATGCATACGGCACAGTGTAAGTATCTTATAACTACAACATAGACTATTGTACTTCACGTGAAAATGGCCTACAGTTTGTTGTACTATACTAAATATTCTGAATTTATTGAGTTATGGAGACACACATTTATATTCTTTAAATAACACAAATCTGCTACAAATATTTATGTTTTAATCGATTTTAGCGCAATCATCATGTTAACTTTTAAATGAAATATAATATCCCTTGAGCTGATAATAAATTACTATATCAAAGGCCTAATCGGTAATTAGGCACATCCACTTCTGGACATAACATACACACTTAAAAAATTGAAGCACTTGTCTACAATAAGCTCCTTTTTATTAAACTACAGTCTAAAATGGTGTTGAAAAGTTCGGTTGGACCTGTTCTAAGGATTTTCTGTAGTAATGAAAACATCGATACTATGTTTAATGCAAAATGCAATTCTTGTAGGTATTTATGCCCTTTTTTGTGGAATGCGAACTAAACAAGCAAAGAATATGTTCGGGTAACATTGTGATCTGTCTACACCACAGTATTTACAATGACGGGAAAGTTATACGACACATTTATCAGTCCGTTAGTTGCAGCATTGTGGGCGTATATGTGTGTTAAATATGCACGGCGGAGATAAATACGATCATGTGGGATGTAGGTGTGGAGCCGTCTCGGGGCGCTAGTAGTCGTCGCGGCGCTCCGGCGACGGCTCCCTGGATCAGTCGGGCGACTCGTCGTTGGCGAACGACGTGGCCGGGAACAGCGGGTACCAGCCGTACGTGCGCTGCGGCAGCGTCAGCTTGTCGAGGCAGATCTCGGCGCCGCCCAGCGCCAGGTTGTGCTCGAACCCGCCGCAACGCTGCCACAGCATCACCACCAGCGTGCGACCCAATGCCTCGCTTGCCTGAACATTTACGGTGTTTGTATACCAAATATATTGACTATGAAGTGTAACGTTACTAAAATGGAATTCAAGTTACAGGTAGCGACAGAAAATGTATTGCACATCAAACTTGGGAAAGTTATAATCGGGTAATTTCAGTTTTCGTAGAGCGTTATATAAAGCCCGGTTTCCACCGCATATGGGCAACATGGCAATGGTTAGGCGGAACGGACTCCTTTTTCATGAAATATGTTTGCGTTTCCACCAAGAAAGAGTTCAGTTATCAGAATCTCAGAGCGAGCTCATTTTTACTCTTTTTGCCCGTTGAGTCATTTTCGGTCGACTCTTTTTCATGTTGGTGGAAAAACATGTAAAACAGTTCCCTCTTGCAAGGTAAAAGAAGTCCGCTCCGCTGGCGGTGTAATGTGCAATGTTTGCACCGGCGGTGTTTGGGACACCACAATGATAATATGCAGAACAAACATCCTGAAACTTGAATAAAGTAAAGGTGCTTGTTTACTTATGAGGTATTAGGACACATTAATAGGACCGCTGAATAACGAGAAACATTCCAGAGAATGTGACAGAATCTTTAGGTGAAACGGTCAAATAATGTGCTTCTACTGGCGAGAGCTGGTTGATTTTTTTTTGTAGGTGATTGATTTAATACCGTTATATCCTAGTCAGGTCTGCATTTCTGTATTAAGAGATTATTGAAGAAGTTCCATACAAGTTCAGTGTGCCTCAAACATCTACACAACATCCAACCAGTTCTCGAAATTTAATAAAAAAAATACAGTCGAATTGATAACCTCCTCCTTTTTTGAAGTCGGTTAAAAAACAAAAACTACATAAATATAAGAATGAAACGGTGAATGATTTCCGCATTCCACATTCAATAATAAAAATATTAGTGCTGCATAATGTGATGAGACATGCCTTAAGCTACCACTAACTAACATACCTACATAAGTTGATTGAAAGAAGTGCGGCAAAAACCCGTACGTGTTCTTACTTGTACCTGATACTTGAGCGTCTGCTTGAAGTGCGGCTCAGTGGTTCGCCTGATGACGCGCGTTTTGCGCTTATGCAGCCACTTGTCCCCGTCCCGCAGGTAGCACTTCACGTACGAGTCAGGCACTTCACCGTTCACGCCGTACACGCGGCGCGCGTGCGATACCTGTGTTAGTTACAATAGTGATGTCAATCATTATTTAGCACTGTATTAAAATTGCTCAGAATTAGCATTATGCTTTTTTATACCCGTAGTAACATGGCTGTGCATGGAGATATTTGTCAATATCTTTAACTGTTCAGTATATTCTGTGAGCTTCTTATTTCTTTCAAATAAGTGTAAGCCGAGTGAGTACCTCGAGTTCCAGCTGTCCCTTGATCATGATGATGCTGATATTGATCTCGGCGTGCAGCGGCGGCAGGTGCGCGTTGCGCGGCGGCAGCTGGCCGGGCCCGAGCGGCACGGCGTCCTCGTGGTCGGCCAGCGGCTCGCACGCGGCCGCCGCCGGCACGGCCGCCCACATGCTGCCCTTGCGCCCCGTCGCCGTGCCTGCACCACTCACATACAACGTATCACGTGTCTAGAGTGCACCGCCCGTACTAGCGATACTCCATTTCGGCTCATTTTTATACGGATTGCGGGCGACTTTATTCTAATTTGTTAAACATTTAAAATAACAAAAACCAAAGTACAAAATGATAGAAACCATTCAATCGAACACTTAAATGATGATAAATAAACATTTACATAAAATAAGCACGTCAAACAGCTTCGTGCCAGATGTATACAGTTTTCGTTTACATATAGAATCGAATCTTTCCTTTCCTAAACACATAAATGAAAGAGAAAGCGTTATATCGTGTGCAGCCAAGAGTGGAGTCGAATTTCTAATAGTTGTCTGAAGCGTTCCTCAACTTATTATGGTAAGCATTCCGTGTCATGAACAGCCATTTATTTGATTTTTAGGAAAATTTGCGATTTGTGGAGGAGTACCGAAACATAACTCATGCCATCGCTGGCTTCGGCGAGCCGCGGGAGTCCGCTACGACATGCGCGACCGCGACCTACGCTCCACAAGTAACTACTGCCCTACTCGAGTAGATTTAAAAATAACGTGTTTAATAAAACGTTAAACTGATCTACGGCCTAGTATAATAGGATAATAAATTATATTTACAAGAAATCTAATAGATGCGCTTTGTAACAATGAGTGACATTCGCAGAGGTAATGAACCAAACATCCTAGGCGACACAATGCCATCGAGATGAACGTAGACGGGCAGCCGCACAGACGGAACACAGAGACAGATGAAGTGAGCGTGATCGCCCGCGGCCGGGCATGCGTCAGGACAGTACAGTACAGACACAGTGAAGTGATGAGAAGCTTCGGGCGCAGCCACATTCAACGGTGCGTGCGCGCGGCCGCCGCGCAAGCGATGTATGACCCATGCTACTACGAGCGCGCGCCTGCAGACTGCCGCCCGCGCCGCGCCCGGGCCCGGCCAGGCGGCAGCCCGGCCCGAGCGCGGCACGCGGCGGCAGGCTGCGGCGCGGCAGGCGGCCGTCGGACGTCACAAGGGAACGCGTACACCGACACGCGCACGGACAAACCCTGCCGGGAGTACGCGCGGGCGCGGGCACGAACGAGCAGTCGCTTACCGAGGTGCTAACGGTCCGTTGCTGCTGACCAAACAAGCACAACACAGTACAGATCAGTACTACCCTCAATGTTCGCATTGTCTAATGATTTCTGTGGTGTATTGGGGGAATCGAACGGGACAAGATTACATATTTCGGTACCTTATAATGGCTATGGCACATGGTTTTTAAAGGTAACAGGCCGAAAGGGAGTGTTACAGTTCAACAGTCTTGTAAATAAACATATAAGAAATAGTTTAATTAATCGTGATTGGGTCGATTCTACAGAGGAGGTACACATTGTTGCTAATCAGTTATAGAGTGACACAATATAGATTAAATGAATAATGTGTTCGAACTGAATTTTAATCTGAAAGTGAAACAAAAGTAACAATAAGTTTTATATAAATGACATGGAAGTAATTTTAATTGACTCTTCGATTTAATCGAAGAGGCTTTCGTGTATGGTATGGGATAAATGATAATTTAGTGTGAAGTGGGGTGCGTCAGATAGGGCAGATGACTTACGGCGTGCGGTGGAGCCGGACAGTGACAGCGTGCGGCCCAGCTCGCCCTTGACGGCGCGCAGCGAGCGCAGGATGTCGTCCGGGTCGCGGCGCGCGCACGACGAGCGCCGCCGCTCGCTGCGCCGCGCGCTCACTGCCGGCGACACGTCGCCCCCGCCTTCTATACAACCGCCACTAATATACTACACACGTGACTTACCTCAAGCGATCCTAAAAACGGTCTAAAGACTGTTGTGTCTCTAGTCTACGGTCAGCAAGAGTGCCTCTCATAGACTGAACCTGTTTATAGAACCCGATGCTAAAGAACTTAAGCAACATTATTTTTACTTGAGCTCTTCCCGTAAAAGATATCATTACCCTTCTCTTGTTGTTGGAATGAGGATCGGCGGGAGCCTGGCAAAGATCGTGAGAAATCTTTGCCAAGCTGATAAGTTTCCACTTCCAGAGTTTCTGATTGTGAGGAGCCGCGTCGAGAGCCTCCCACCCATGCGTGGTCCGGGTGGAGCAGCGACGCACATTCACCGATGGAATCCACGTCATCTGAAATCAATAACAATCATATTTATATTATGGACGTTTGTCAAGGAAACTACGGGTGCTAAGTCAAGGTATACGTTAAGCGCGGATCCAAGACATATTAATATGTAAAGTTACGTTCAAGAAAAACCGAAAGAGCCATCAATGCTCCATACTTTATCACTGAATCAGTTAATTAAATTATCAAATATTGCAATGGTTGTCACTCACTAATCACCTGGGTATTTTTATAGAGAATTGGAATAGGTACTTATCTTGTTACCGACGTGATTACGGCGCATCAAATCGTGGTCCCTTGAGACATAACACGTCGCCTTCACAAACATCAAACAGACTCCGGGAAAGCAGGGTAAGTCAAGCAGATTAAATGTGGAAAATGAAAAGGTAAGTTTATTTCGTTACAACATGACACATAGACGGATTTACACAGATTTTACATGAAAAGCTAGGACCACAAGTCTACTCCACAATCGTTGAAATGATCTGCGCAAGTTTTGCACTTTCCGTGTATTATTTTCGGTAATATTGAAATGTTTGTGTGTTTCACCTGATTTCTAGTCTTATTATTTATTATCATGTTCTGTCGTGATGAAAAGTGGTTTTCAATCATTAACTGGACGTGAATCAATGCGTCGGTAGGTACGGGAGAGAATACAGTGACGTTATAAGATTGTGATTTTTTTTTTGCCGTTATTCGTATATGTAAGGTTTGATAACAACACTAAGAATGTGGAGCAGGCTTTAGAAAGGATAGCATTGAAGTTGACAAGTGAGCAGCGACCATGTTTGGACGAGGAGGGGTTGGATCCGCGTTCGGTACCTGACACTGAACGCATGGAGGCGAAGTCTCCGCGGCGTAAAGCGCGCGCACCAGTGAGCGAACCGCGAGGTGATGCGTTGGCAGAGCGAGGCCCGCGCTCCTCCAGGGTCCACCATACTGCACGCTCCTCCGCGAATGCTTTCTCGATTTCCATCTGCAATTAAATAAGGATATTTGTCAATGACACCACACATGGTGGTTATAAGAGATGCAGATGACAAGCAGTAGCAAAAAAAACATGACATATTTCAAAGTATGGTGATCAAATGAGCAACATAAACTTACAGTGCATTCTCCAATCAGAACGGGGTCAATGCCGGGGCAGGCGTCCCATAGAGTGAGCTCCAAGGCTCGGCCTGCCAGCGTGTCGGCAGTGAGTCCGCCGAAGCTGAGCGTAGCGTTCCACACCGGGCTGCATGAAGCAGACGCAGGGTCCGTCTCCACCGGCGGGCAACTCTCACTGGAACAAAGTACCAGAATTAAAATACGTTCTATAGAAACAAATTGATCAGAACAACATACTCACAGTGACGGCAACAGGCGTATCCTTGCAAAAGCTTCAGGTTCGTCTCCGTATCCTAGCGTGTGGTCCCTCGGCGGCAGGTCGTCGGCCGCGATGAGCACTACTATGAGCTTGCGCAGGTCGCACTCAAACCACACCTGCAACTGCGCGCGCGCTGGCGGCCGCTCCCGCGCGCGCTCCGCCCGGTCCTGCTCCTACACGCAAAGCAAACACATGTAATTTCACGCCATACACTGTAAGTTGTACAACAATGCGACTCATAGGGTCATTGGCTCAGAATTATTTTCATATAACGTTGCAGATAAAAAGGACACTATTTGGAAATCAAACAAGTTTTACACCGATATGAAAACGTGCACACCAACAACCCTGAGATGTGTTTTAGATACATTTGTTTACAACAAAGTCACATGGTATATACAACTTGTCATGTTCTTGTTCATGTCTACTAAACAAACAAGGGTGACGTCGGCATGAACGAATAAAATAACAAAATATAACAATTTCCCAAGATCTGATATTATGCAAAATCTAAATCAGTAATAAACCTTTGGGGAATGCAATGTACTTTATCAAGTATCATGCAGCAACCATCAGCTATTTATCAATATTTCATCAGCCAGATAGAAATTCATTAGACTGTTATCAATTCTGTGCGATTTATAGCAATGCATTCATATCACCATCAATATTTAGAATTTGTAATATTCATTTCAAAATATTACGTTATAGTAACATGCGTCGGGCCGAGGCATTTCTATGAAACACAAAGTAATGAATAAATCGGACGTTTTCATCCGCCATGCAGGAAGCTGTATCATGCTGATACCGGTCTCACAAGCTGCATGTACCTACGTCGGTAGCCGAAACACAAACGATCACCCGGACATTCTCTAAGGATACTCGTTTGTTATGTGGCCTAGCTATGCCTAGGTTTTATCTATAGTGTTTGTTGCACAAGCTTCCTAAAGGACTGGGGAGGTCTATACCAAAGTCTACGTTAATAAATTGCAGATTTTAGCGAAGAAATACATTTGATTTGCTACTTTTAAAATCTATAGGTATTGAATTAAGTAATAAGTGAAAATGTACGAAAACAAGTTTTCAAAAAGTTCTAATCCTGATAGTTCAACTAAAGCGTTAGGAAAAGCTTTTTATTTTCCTCTACACTATTTATTCTATGGCTTATGCATATGCTTTGTTTTTTAAATTTTCAATATAATATGTTGCCAGCCACGTAATGAAATTGACTTACTTTAATGAGTTAATAAAATACTGTAGTGAACATCGGTATCTTGGAGCGAAATATTTCTATTGCAGAGCATGATGGTATGAATTGCATCGGCGCATTCATTCACATTGACATCAAATAACAATATCATAATGAAAGAATAATTATGTTAAAACTGTAAGCGTTAACGATACACACGTGTGTTTCCACCATAACAATGACAAAACGCAATACTGTATCTGTACAGACATTTCATTTAGCTTGAACGTAAACACATTATTCGAATCAATACTTATATCACACACAAAGGCTTCATGTCTCTTACGGTGCTGTTACTAGATCAATATGCACATATCGACATTGTGCAACATCATGCATACTGAGATCTGTAAGTACTGGGTCGTAACAATCAACTACATGGTAAGAGCGGTTATGTACATCGTGTCGCTGTAAGGTGTCGTCGCCACATGACGGAAGCGTCGGTGCGCGCCTGTCGTATAAGGTGTTCCAGTGCGGTGTACCGTGCTCCACCACTCCAAGCTCCTAACGAGACTCTAGTCGCTGCGAGCGCCTTCGATGCAAGTGCGGCATCACACTAAACTAAGTCAACAGCAAGACTCGGTAACAGACACTCGATGCGCTAGATATGAGTCGGTACAAACGGAAGTGAGCCGCGCCGCCGCTCGCGCCGCTGCCTGTTGTCCGCGCCTCCGCCGCCTCTCTACCTTCTCTTTGCACTACCTTACGTGTCGCTGGTGTTTCTTCAGTTAAGTCGGTGTATGAAGTGAACTGTTTGTGCCATTGCCATTGTGATTTAAGTACAAATGTAGTTTTGTTGTCATTGACCAAGCTGAAAGCTGCGGCGAATCTAGCTTCACTACGTCTTTGTTGGTACTGTCAGTAGACAATGAGCGCTACTCATCCACGGTATCCTATAGATGATATTCGATGCCGGGACGAGTCCCCTAATCTACCATCGAACACTAAAACTGTGGTTAGCCTCTGACTACACTTACTTATTCGTATGTGTTTCATCGATATTTGTGTATTTTCCGATCATTCCCTAATTCCGCCTGGTGCCGATGGCGACATTATGAAATTGGTCGGGTGATAGAAAAAATAAAAATCTGAAAATAAGTAGGTAGCATTTTTTCACACACTTCACTTAGGATAATCATTATATAAACGATAACGTATAACGATATAGATAACAAATAAAGTTTAAAATATTATGTAGGTGTATAAATATTTTAAGTAAACAAACAGAGCATCCCTTTCTCTAAATAGTAAAGGTTAACAAAGTTAAAGTACATCTACGATCGTATATAGAAACACTAATCTCTTACAACTAGACTAACGTGGAAGATGTCTGACTGATTAGTGCTACAGTATCACAGCAGATCAGTGGAGACCAGCCCCTGCACTCCGCGCCGCCCAGCCACAGTCGAAAGGCGAAGCATTCCTTTGCAAGTTACAGTCGACGTGCCTTTGGATTATGTTTGGACAGGAGTGGAGGACGACAGAGCTGTGATCGCGCTTCGCGTGGCCTCAATCACATGAAACGAGCGGTGGAACAAACATTACGCCAGGAAGCACCATCAGCTCCCCGTCACATCTTAAAGAGATGACATTAAACTATACATCACAATATCTGTACAACAACGGTTCTTTATCAAATTGTTCCATTATGAGTCGTTCTAGGGCTCGTCTCTTTAAAGCTCATCCTCAAATATGTTACCAACTAACGAATAATGAAGTTCAACCGTGATTCTAGTTAGTGGATCATCTTTATCTATAGGTACTAATTTACCTGTTCGTCTCGATAACGTCTGGAATTCTTATAAAAATCATTGAAAATATTTAGCCTAAAGTCCTCACAAGTAGATATAAAACAAGATGATCTATTAACGTTCTAACACAATGCTTGAAGACCACACGTGTAATGAATGATCCGAGAAGCGCAGAGGAGGAGGCACCGAGTGACAGTCTCTACTAGAGTTTATGAAGGAGCGAGCGGTTGGGCTCAATGTCTTATGAGTTCACAACACATATTGTTACAATTAAAGCCTATGTATGGGTATTATACCGGGGTTTTCGGCAATTTCCGTCGGGTCGGCGACGATGGTGATTTGTCGGTATCCGGTTCTGTGAATCAAAACACAGACTCATGTACTATCACCGAGGTGTGATAAACTGAATTCAATAGAAAATAAATAAGCTAGAAAGAAGGAAAATGCAAAATAGTGTAAAATATACCGTAATACTGCTCAAGAAGAAGGCTTGATAAATGTTGGTGCGGAACAAGACAGGTAGAGAGCAAAATGCTGTTAACATAGCAATCATATGTACAGGTTATGATACGAAAGACAAACAGAAAATAAGTAAGAATGAGAAAATATCTTACATTCTATTTGTTAAAGTTGTGTTAAAGTGCAGTGTTCTAAAGAGATTTGTTTATATGCTTCCAAATGAAACATTCCGTTATTAAAGCAAGTCTATTGAATTTAATAGTGTAGCCAACGGCTGATGGCCTTGTAGATGCCTAGTAAAGAAAGATTAGGTATCAGATTTAAGGCATGACTTTGAAGCCAAATGTGAAGATTGTAAGCACGGTGTAAGAACGTAGCTGTGTACCGTATAGCGTGTGAAGGTGTACAAAGAGAGCATTAGCGGACGGAAGGATCATGTACGTACCGTGTAGTGCGTGGTGGAACACTGGCTGGTTGGACTGCGAGGGCGGCTCGTCCACCTGCGGTGCGGGCTCCACCAGCAGCTCCACGCTGTCCCCGCCGCGCTCCAGCACGGCGCACACTTCCTCAAAGCTGCGCTCTGTCAGAGGGACCCCGCCCCACTCCAACACCTCCGCACACAAACGTCACAGATTAGTAATGTGCGGACTAGATTAATTATTGAGAGACTAGATAATTCGCGCTAATTTTCCGCGTGCGGTTTGATATTCGCGTACTTTATTATAAGGCTGCCTGTCAATTGATGGGGAGCAAGCTGGCGGAGCGGAGAAACGAGAAAATTTTAACCAATAGGACTGTACTAAATCTTCACTCCTCTTCAATGGTGAAATCCTATTGGTTAATATTACCTCGTTTTTCCGCTCTGCCAGCTCGCTCCGCATCAATGGACACAGAACAGGCAGTCTAATCAACGCACGATTTTTATTCGCAGTGCGTTCATGGCCTTATGGTTAATCTTTTTAATTGGATAATTTAATTGATTAATTATTACTTCTTAATTAATCATAATCATTAAAATCATTATTTTTCTCGATATCATTATTACCTAATTAATCTATAAATCATTATATTTTAGTAGTCAACAATTGAAAGAAAATTTAAATAAAAGTTTTAAGAGAAAAAA
>JAQSVV010000503.1:0-14201 GCA_036375495.1 Agrotis segetum | reverse complement strand
ATCTATTGCTGTCGCACAGTGCCCACAACAGAGTTACAGAGCGCGAAGGAGACAACTGCAGCTTGGACCGAAAATACCAATGGCACAAAATCAACGATTCGTAGTCCCCTGATTACTCCTCCAAAACTTAACCGATTTCACTACTTTTTCCTTTAAAAAATAAAGAAAGGCATTGGCCATGTTCGTATGTTTTCTTTTTTTTATATAATCTCGTCAAATTTGTTCACTGATTATTTGAACACAGCGGAAAATCTGGCCATTTTTTTAGGATTTTGAATGTTCATATCTCTTTTCATAATTAATTTATGGGAAAAAGGAAAACATAGAGACATGCTAATAGTGGTCATAACTTTTTGTAAAAAAATTATTGCTCTACTGGCATTATCCAAGGAGAAAACAGGGGACTACGTTTGTATGGAAAAACGGCCGTGCTGTTTCCTCTTAACGTCTGCCACTTATAATGTATGTTTCCGCCGCCCTACGTTTAATAATTGTACCTACTAGTTGAATAAATACAAAAAGTAAAGTAAAGTGGTGGATGTGAGTACTATTCTTATGCCCCGAAATTAATAAAATCGGTTCATTTAAAATACGTACTTATATGAGTTTTCACTGTGCGAGTGTTGACTGACTACCCTTCAGTCCTTCACACATACAATAATGAACGGTCATTGTTCCCGTACGAACGCGTAGAGGCTTCAAATATTCAATCCCAAACAAACAATAAAGGCGCTTTATCGCAATCCGTTTAATGGTTTTTGATACGCTCATTTATTTCGTTCTCGTCACAGTTACGTTTTTTTTTGAACTCTCCAAGAACGGCACTCAATCAATGAAAGAAAATGGCACAAATACGGGGTTAAACTTACATTAACTGTTTTTTTTTCGTTGTATAATCATCAAATGAGTCCTCCCACCCAGGGCGGAATGGAGGGACTGTCAGATTCGTACCTTCTGACTTAAATCCGTCAATAGATAGCCCCGCGACCTCGACAGGCTATGGCCCTCGAAGAGCACCGGGGCCTGTCAGATACTTTAACTGCATGGAAGATCGAAATGAATGTTGAGGAGAACTCAGAAATGTGATTATAATAAAATATTATTTAATTAAAATAGTCACCTAATACCCAGCCAATGTTTTTATCGACATCGACAACAACCAATAATCTAAAGGAGTTTAACAACCAGTCGACGATTATACGGCGCATTGGCTGAGCGATTGACTGAAGCGTATGGTGTCGCGTTCGATCCCCGGACCGAACAATATTTGTATGATCTACAAATAGTCTAGGTGTTTCTATATGTGAGTTCCTATGTTTGTCAACGCACCTACGATACAGGATAAAACTAGTGTAAGGCAAGGTTCCCTTTTTTTAAAAAAACCAGCCTACCAGCATCAAATCGTCCCCAAAACGCGACGTCGCAGTTACCTTGTCTCCCTGCGTGAGTCCGGCGAGGTCGGCGGGGCCGCCGGGCACGGTCCACACGATGACGGCCTCGCGCCGCCCGCTCGCGTCCGGCTTGCCTCCCACAACGCGCATTCCGAAACCGCGAGCTGTAATTAATCATTTCCACAGCTACCCTACATACCTTTGTTCAGTTTATATTTTTGTGATTTCGCGCACTTAACCGCATTTGTGGTGGATGTGACATGCGTCATAACAGAAAGTGGAGATGAAAACATTGTTTGTTTTAATAAATAGATGAAAAACATGATAAATCGTTACCGTTTTGGATAACCTTGTTACGTACGTACGTACGTTTTGTACGTAAATGATAAAATTGTTACGATATTTTTAATTCTTAACGTTAATTGTGCCCTAGCATACTTTGGGGTGTTATAAAAGGTATTTCGATACAACATAATTAGTTATAGTAGCCTCTGGCGGCTGTTTTCGTCACTTGTGTTACCAGTGCCAGATTAACACAATAGCAGGAGTAGTAATTGCTTCAGGCCCCGCGTATATAATACAAGGGGCTCCCGTTTGCGCGTACAGTCTAAAGGTCTGGCAAATAACATAGTTGAGACAAACCTACCCTTGTGAATGGATGTAGAATAAATCCCATTCCATTTCCTTTATTTTAATTATGATGTCTCTTTGATGGCTTTACTGAAATAGATGATTTCATTTTGGGTATTGAATTGTTTTTTTTTTAATGTGTAAGAAAATTTACGCTGAAAAGGGGCCTCAATTCAATTTGCTACGTAATCCACGATTGGAAATCCTTCACTAGTGATGACAATGTGTAGTAACACTACTACCCATTATCTTCACTATTATTAATTCTTACTCTCAACTTTGTAAACTAAAGACTTACATCGGTGTCCCTTATCATTAGGGTCGCGTCGTAAAGACACGCGTCGCGGCGTCCGGTCATCCACATCATGGATCACAATCTTGATGGCCTCAGCATCCACGGACATCTGCCGCGCGGCCGCCGCGAGCGCAGCCGAAGTTGCGGCGGATATCGACACCGACGGCTCGGATGATGAGTCTGAGCGAGACGCGAGCGCCGCTAGTGCGTTCAGAGCACCCGTTTTTTGTTGTAGTGCTGCGATGTCGGGCCTAGAGGCATAGGAGCAAATAATTATATGGGTTTTTTTTTGCTGAACAGCTCTTAGGTAAATTCATTTTTTTTTAGAAATTCACATATCCCAAGTTCGTGTATTTTTTATGTAAAGATTTTTCAAAATCTAAGATTTTAGATCTTCATTCAAGAGTCTATAAACACTTAATGACTCACAGCTGGCTTCCTCGACGCCTGATGGGTCGGTCTTCATCGACACTGAGGCCGGGCGCTATCGTCGGCGTGGAGCTGGGCTCATCAGTACGATATGAACCACGCCGCGATGTCGCGCCGGCTACTACGTCTACTGCTGAAGACCTGTATGTAGATAATTATTGTACATTTTATAGTAAATGAAACTATTTGGCAATGTGATGGCACGATTGTAGTAACAGTTACAAACAATTCGCTACTATTCGGCTACGCCGTAGCAGGTCGGTGCTACGCCGTAGCAGGCCGATGCTACGCCGCTACGCAGTCGTAGTAACTCAGCTACGCGGTTATATCTTTTTAACGTGACTGTTTTCTTATGAATTCGGACAGTTAAAATACATCTACTTATTTTATACTTTAAAATACAGCATCTAATCTACGATTATCAACATCGATGTGATATATGCGTGCTGGCTGCAGCGATTCCACTTTCCGCGTTGTGCTGCGCCTATTAGTATCGTTACATACCGCCTGGAGATGGTAGGTGGCGCGAGCGGCGCGGCTTGGTGCGCGGTCTGGTGCGAGGGTGAGTGCGGCGTGTCCTCGTCGCAGGAGCGCTGGCGGGGTGCGCGCACGGAGCGGCGCCGCACCGGGGTCACTGTGCTGGGCCTCCGCGACTCCACGGTCGGCGTCGTGCTGCCGCCGCCCTTTAACTGCCGCCGCGGGCAGCGTGGTTACGAACTCACATTCCGAATGGGTCGTACAAGCTAAACTTTTGTTTACCGTAAACCTCGAAAGGGTTGGGGTGGGTTAGGGAAAGGTTTGACTCATCATTGTGGTAAACTTTTGGACCAAAAAAAATAAATAGTGGTGGTCGCTGAGCGACAAATCTAATCTAATTAGTAAAAAAATGAGTACTGAGAGTGATCAGAAACAACAGATCCTTATCGAGGTTTAGGGTTACAAAAACTGAGGTTGAAAGACTCATATCGTTTCATGGGAAACAAAAGTTACACAACATTTCGGAGTACTGATTGAAAGTGAGACTCGACATTATTGTGTTGCTTTTGTTTACTCTTTTTCAAGGTGGCGCCACCATTGCAATCTTACTACGGCTTTTATCTAAATTAAATATTAAAAAAAAAGAAAAATAAAAGAATACGCTTGACAAAATTCTAGAGCGAGTTTCTCTTAACTTAAAGTATCAATTTCAATGCGTCAGTGAGAATGGAAAGAGTGTCGAGGTAATCGTCGAATTTTATCAATTGTATTCATATGTTTGCCAATTATTACTGAACTATCTACTTGTGTGGACCTACCCATAGGTGCACTTGACAGCGTAGGAGTGCGGGTGTGAAGAAAGAACTTCGTAGGAATCAAGAAAAAGTTTAGTTTGGTTTTATAAATAAAAGGGGCAGGGCAAGTAAATACTGTAGTTTACCTCACCCAAACTCCCACGATGCCCCGTCTGGCAAAGGGCATACCGTTAGTCAAATTTTGGGTAAAATACAATTTTGACCAGTTAAATCATAGAAAATAATAGTAATTCAATTATTTTTTTTGTTATACAAATTGCTTGCACTTTTCCATGTAATGCGAGTCAAATCTCATACTTTGCCGCGTAATTTTCGTAAAAAGGGGCACACAGCTTTCATGTCTTACTGCAGGGCTCTTTTCACTTCAAGCTCTAAAGTATTTCCCATTTATAAAGTATATGTTTTTTATAAGAGCTCGTTCAAGTAGTTGTAAGTTCCAAAAGCATCCAGAAACATTACCTTCTCGAGTTCTTTGAGCGATGCTGGCGAGACGTCGGAGTGTCGGCGGAGCTCGGGCGAGCGGGGCGGGGCCAGGCCGGCGCTGCTGCCGCCGCTGCCGAGCCGCGCCTCTGAGTGGCGCCGCTGCAGCGCCTCGAGCACCGGCACGTCCAGCAGCGAGTCTGTACTGTCCTGTGCGGCCGGTGGAAGGCGCGGCGCTGCCTTGCGCCGGCACACTGAGCAGCGCCATGAGCTCTAAATATTCAACGATGAGTATATTAACGTTTTTTTAGATTCAAAGACATTATATTAGACACAGCGGCGTAGAACTTTACTTTTAGAAAAAATGTTTTATTGTGTAGGTTCTGTGTCTTTAGTACAAGACGCACATGTTCTAGTCAACACGATTCACAGCATTGGCCTCCTGAAAGCTGAAAAAGTGCTCTGATTTCTAAAAAGCCGAAACACAATTTCAACATATAGATGTACAATTTGAATCATTATAGGTAATATATGACTATACGTACAAATATGTCGCACACCGAAAGGAAATGGGACCAATAACGGATCGTATTAATTGTTTCCACAATATTGTACGGTAATCGTTTACCGTGTCTCATTAGTCCAATATGAGCTAACATTGCCTTTATTACTTTTTTCTCCATCCGTAATTCCGTATCGTTTATCGAATTGTAATAACTTGTTGCGAGTTTCTGGACGGTTGCCAGATTTGGCTTGTTTGTAGGCGGATCTAATTGTGTCTTTATTAAGCTCTCGGGAACAATATCGGAGCGTCCAATTTCAGTAACTTGTAGGCAAGAGTTGTTTTCAACATTTAATTGCCTCATCTTAAATAATGTTTAATATTTTATGGTGAGATATAAAATGAAATCCGTAGCAAATGGTCATACAAGACCTTTTGTTGACATTTTATAACTTTCGCTAAAACACGCGCGAATTCATGCTCCCTCACGTGTTTGATTTTTGCCTCGTAGCGCTACGAGGCGTAGGCACGTGCCGCAGTTTATATAAGAATATTTAACAGCAGAAATTCCGCGTTCAGGAGCAAATAGCGTTCGCTGTTAAAGTAAGAAGATCTTCATGTGTAAGCAAACAAAAAAAATCGCGAATAACCACCACGGTACAGGAGATAATACTCGTACTACAGTGGGGCAACATTTTCATTAAGAAAATAAACTCACAGCATCTTCGTCGCTGGCTGGCTTGGAGTATGATGAGCAGTCTTCACAGACGCGGTATTGGCAACCGTTGCACGTGTGGTATACCTCGCCGGGCTTCAGCGCCTTCAGGCAGACGCGGCAGGCACCCGAGCGGGACGGCGCTTTACCGGCCTCGCTGTCAGATTATTTCGTAGCCATTTAAGGAAACGTATTTAAATTAAAAAAAATCTTCAAATGAAAAGTCTTCGCGCGGGGGCGAAATTACTCCTATAATGACTTGACTAGATATTACTAAAAGAACCTGTTTCAAGTATCTATCAAAAACTGAAAGTTAAAATAAAATTCAGCTTGCAGACCGTTGTACAACCCAAAATAAATTAAAAACTTAAAACCATATGAAAGGCAATGAAATGATAAAGAAGACCGAAATTAATTCTTAAACTTTTTTTAATAAAAGAATCATGAATGAGTTTTGTAAGTTAGGATACGATTCTTAACAAAGGTGTTATGTTTGGTAAAAGTAAAGATTAAAAGAGAATATTTTGCATAACTTTACCGATCAGTCTTGGCTATTTGTGCAGCAGTGGGAGGTGGCTGAGCCGGCGGCGGCGCCGGCGTGGGTTCTGGTGTCGGCTCGGACACGACTTGTCGCGGACCCAACTTCGTTACTGAAACAAAACACGCTACCATTACCCAAACCTTCCAAACTTCAAAACTACTATTCAATGAACACCGGATGAAACTCCCTAACTAGATTTGAATTGACTGCTCCAAAACCGAAACTCATTCAAACTGAAATTACATTCAGATCATTGTTATGAAATACTGAATTGGATTAAACGATGGGAATTCAAATAAGTCCGCAGCTTGTGTCTACCTTCCCAGTAGGAATGTACTAACAATGCGTGCCCCCCCTGTCCCAGTTCTCCTGGCTTGCGAGATGCGAGCCTCGCGATATTTCGCTATGAATATTAAGAAATGATCATGCATTCCATAGCAAATTTCTCTCAGCGCTGGCAAATACTTAACAAGTTTTGTTTTGGAGTATCTAGGATATAGAAATAGTTTATTTTGGCCAGAAATTGACATTAAAAATGCTAAAAAAAACATAAAGACCAAAAAAATATGCGGTTACCTCTTGTTGGGGGACCATCTTAAATAGACCCTGGAAAGCAAATGTCAACTGAGGGAACAGGGTGGACTTTTCAGTCAGTCAGTCTGATAGTCGTTTCCGGTCCACCGAGAATAGGAGAAACCATTTGATGATTTATCAAAAAATGTCTGTTCTTATGTCAGCGTGGCAAATAAAGTAAAGAAAATTATAAGTGTTGGAATTGTTCTACAAATTGTATTAATTTATATTACGACAAGGACGAGGTTAACAAACTTCTACAAATGTAACACAACCCCTGCTACCTTTCAAACGAAGTTTGTAACTGTAAAGTTTCGATAGAAATTGAATACGCCGAGTCTGTTTCAGTGCAAGTATCTAAAAAGAAACCAAGCTAAATTAATAGTGCAAATTGTACGAAAATTTTAGCACTTCTGAATTGATGTGAATTAATTGCTGTTCTGAAATAATGAATGAAAATAACGGAACATCTGATAAGTTATTTTTGACACATTTCTTAACTTAGTTTTTCGCAAAGTAGTAGCCGTGTTCAAATATATTTAATTTGGTCAGTTTTATAACATAGTTAAATTAATTAATACTGTCAAATAATTTAATTAAAATAAATCGTTCCTACACTACATTTAGTTAAGAAAGAAGAAAATCATGATATCAGTTAAAAGTATTTAGATAGATGGCGCTAGTTGCCAAGAGTGAACATCGAGCTCCCGTATTAAAATTCCTTAAAATAGTTTAATCAATGTTATCCGCGTAAATATACTGTAAAAGTGAACATAATAGTACAATACGTGTGTGAAAATGTTATCTTAGCAAACAATTTACTGTGAACTATGTAAACATAACTTTTAATGTGGACATCAATTTTGTGACAAAAACAGTTTATAAGTGATATCTGGCTCTAATTGGATGTAAACAACAACAAATACTTAATTAAAAATCGTGTGACAAACAAATCATCAACAAAAACAGTGAAAAAACTTATTAACAAAAAAGTGACACAGTAAGAAAAAATTATTCAAATCGTTTAAATTACAACTGGTTTTTTAACGAACTTTTTACATACATGAGTTTTGTGATTGACAATTTCGATCAAATACGTAACTGCTACGGTGGCGTTGACGTCTAATGAGTGGCCTGTTCGTCTCATGACCCGAGTTCGAATCCCACAAGCTACTTGTCTTTTTGGATATTTATGAATTTGTTAAAACATTGTTATGGATCAAAGGAAGCAGTACTACACTCGGTTCCAAAAATAACGGGTCAGTCACATAAACCCGAATATCTCCCGAACTACGTATGCCATCCTAATGAAACGAAGACTGTTCAATTGAGAATTTAATTTTACAGATAAAAAATAAAATAAAACTTAGTTGCGCCCACAATATCAATCTCTAAATTAAAAAAAAACTAAAGTATCATATTTTTCTTAAGATTACATTTTTTTATGATTGTTTTTTTTTGTTGTTTTTCATCACTTTTTTCATTTAATACTTTGTATTGCCTCCACGAGCTCTTCTGACAGCTTCCAGGCGATTAGGCATGCTGTACACCAAATTTCGGAGCCGGTGCTGAGGAATGCCTTCCCATTCCTCCACCAGTGCTTGTTTGAGCTCGGGAAGCGTGATTGGTGGGGGGTTTCGACCTTTCACGCATCTCCAAAACTCGTCCCAGGCGTGCTCGATGGGGTTTCAGTCCGGGCTTGGCGCTGGCCACTGCATGAGTTCAAAACCGAACTCTTCAAGGTAGTCTTGTACAATTCTGGCGGTATGGGGACGCGCATTATCATGCATTAATATGCCATGCCGGTCCATCCTGGCCATGAAAGGACCTACATGTTCATTGAGGATCTCTTCCACGTACCTCTCCGCATTTAGAGTTCCATTTTGAATGAGTACCAGCTCGGTGCGGGCCTCAGCAGAATTCCCAGCCCAAACTTGTACGGAGCCTCCATCGTACGCCACTTTTTCCTCCACACACGCTTGATGGAAGCGCTCCCCTGGTCTTCTGTACACCAACCGCCTACCATCATGCTTATAAAGCATGAATTTAGACTCGTCCGTGAACATTACCCTAGACCAATCGTCTAGTGTCCAGTTTAGGTGCTCGCGCACGTATCTCTGTCTTGCAATTCGATGCCCCCGTTCCAGTTTGGGGCCATTTGCGGGCCTTAATGGTTTCAAATTTGCTTCAACAAGACGTCTTCTCATTGTTTGAGCGCTTAAATTGCCACCTCCAAAGCGAATGAAGTGAGTTTTTAGACCAACAGCAGTTTGAAAACGATTTCGGAGCATTGTAGCCACCCGTTGTCTGTCTTCCCTGGCCGTTGTGCATCTTGGTCTGCCATTTCCTCGTCTTCTAAGGTGTGATCCGGTCTCTTGGTACCGCTGGACTACCCGCTGTACAGTCGACAAAGATACACCAATGTTTCTGGCTGTTTCAAGCTGGCTCCGCCCAAGTTAGGATTCTGGTACATTCCTCTAGCGTGACTGCCATGCTTCACTTCACAGAATAATTATTATACGTGGAAGACGTTCACGATCATTTTTTTTGTGACAGAATAGAAATGGAAAGCATCCATAATGGAAAGCATCAACGTGAAACAAAAATATTGTTTTTAAAAATAGTATTTTTTTTGTAATTCTGTTTTTCTAATGAAGTTTTTTTCATCAACCCGTTTAAATAATATGCTATTAGAAGCGCAATTAAAAATTCTTTATTCTGTTTTTTATTTAATTGATCTAACTCTTACAGTTCTGGAGGTATTTCAATTTTTGTGACTGACCCGTTATTTTTGGAACCGAGTGTAGTACGAGATCCGACTATACTAACGAATGCAAAATTGAAACTGAAGCAGGGTTGCCAAGATATAAACTCTAAATTGTACCTACAAAATGGCTACTTGTTCTACGGATATAACGCATGATGATGCAATCAGTAGTCCAACAGTACTAAGTAATACGTCTCGAAGTAATATCACATTTAGAAATAAAACATGCAGAACTACATTTCCAACTGAAAACTCATTTGAAGCATTATCTGGATTATTAGAAAACGAGGATGAAGAAGCATCGTTTATTTCAACGTCTTCATATGCTATGAACAGAAGTTATCCCGAAATACACAGGCCAAACGATGATATTGATGAATTAAAGAGTAAAATATGTAAACTTGAAGAAAATTTACAAATTGCTGAAAATGAAATAGAAAGATTACTGTTGGAAAATAGTACGCAAGTTGAACTAATTAATCACTATAAATTAACAGTTAACAAACTTAAACATGTATGTGGAAGTACACTTAAGAAGAAACCCATTACAAAATCAATACGTAAAAGCCTGGTTAGATCTAAGCTCGATTTTTTAAACATACAAGAAAGTCCTATTCAAAAGAGTGAATTAAACAAAACACTATCTAACGCACAAATATACAACAAACCACAACACTCAGTGGATGAAAAATTTATTGAAAATAATCCTAAATCACCTAGTTTGTTGTCTTATCCAGAACGAGGAGGCTCTACTGTTTCTCAAGACATGGAAATATTAACACAAGATAAAATTATAGTTAATAAAAATAAAATGAACTTTAATAAAATTTGTATAATTAGTGATAGTAATGTAAATAATATTTTAAATATTGCTGAAAATGTCTTCCGAAATAATGAAATCTGTCATTATTGCTTACCGAATGCGGGAATAACCGAACTCCTATCAGGACTAGAATTAAAACTTATGAATTACACTTTGAAAGATTATTGTATCATTATGTTAAGTGAAAGAGACTTCTTAGTCTCTAAAAACTATGAAGCACTGGTAAATCACTTAAAATGTAAGCTCGAAAAAATAACACATACTAACATTATCTTATGTGCACCAATTTTTAAGCTAAATGAAAATGTAATGTTGTATAATAAGAGAATAGAAGCATTTAACCAACTTCTATATTTAAGTAACATGAAGTTTGAATATACATATACATTTGACACTAATAAATGTTTAAAATATACTTACGATATGTACACTAGATATACGGGTAAAGTTAACAATATTGGTTTTAATAAAATATTTTATAAATTAAAAAAATATATAAATTACTTAAACAGATTTTATGAAGAAAATTACAATGATAATAATTCACATACAGAAATTTCCAATAGGATCAGTCAGTGGAAACCTGGCACTATTCCTTATTATTTTAAAAACATAACAGATGCTAAACTAAATCAACATTGCAATGAATACGAATCTCAGATCCATTGTTCTTCTTCAAATGATGCTTGCTCTCCAAACATTGCACCACAGAATCAAAATTTAAAGAACACATCTACTCCACAAGCATCGAAAGAGCTTTTTCGTGTCTAAGCATATTAACATCCTTCACCAAAACATAAATGGCCTTATCTCTAAGTCAGACCTTTTAACATTAGCTCTTGAGAATGAACAAAACCCTATCAATGTGTTGTGCATTACCGAACACAACATGATAGAAACGGACAAAAGTATACTACAGATAAATAACTATAAACTAGCTTCTTGTTTCTATAGAATAAACCGACGTGGTGGGTCTTGTATCTTAATAGAAAAATCGCTTCATTATGCACCAATAAATGATTTAAATAATTACTCATTTGAAAATATTATCGAATGTTCTGGTATTGAGTTAACAGACCATAAAATATACGTCGTATGCATCTACAGACCTCCAAGGCAAAATGCAGAAAGTTTAAACATATTTTTCAGAAACTTAAACTCCCTTCTTAGTCGACTTTGCTATGGTAAAAAGAAAGTAATAATATGTGGCGACTTCAACATTAATTTGCTTAAAAAACTAATGATGTAAATGAATTTATGCAAATTTTACACAGTTATAACCTTAAAGTAGGTATCAACGAACCAACACGGATGTCAAGCAAGACATGCATCGACAATATAATATTTAACGTAAAGGGGTGTTCAGCAAAGGTTTTTGAATTTGCACTTTCTGATCACACTGCTCAGTTGCTTACATGCCCAGTTAAATCCAGTTTCCTGCTTAAATCATGGAACGTAGAAAAAGAGACTACTCTAAAGAGAACATTCGTAAATTCGAAGAATGTATAAATTCTCTTCATTTTAGTAACGTTTTTGTCAACACAGATGTTAACCTAGCCTTTAATGAGTTTTATGATTTATTCTGCTTGTTTTATAATCTTTGCTTCCCCATCATACAAGTCAAAATATCAGCAAGATCTTGCCCTAGATGGATTACAAAGGGTCTTAGAGTATGCTGTAAACGTAAACGACACCTTTTATGGAACTACAGGAAAAAGCCTACAGAAAGTAACAAAATGAAATTCTTGACCTTATCCTCACGATTAAATCAGATAATTAAATTAACGCAAAAGTCTCGCAATGATAATTACATAAAAACTGCTCGAAATAAATCGCAAGCCACTTGGAAAATTATAAATAGCAATAAACTGAATGTACCAAAGGATCAAATACAACAGATTATTGTAGACGGTAATAAAATAACGGACCCTGAACAGATTGCAAACAATTTTAATAATTTTTTCATTGATAAAACTAAAACTTCCATACCTAACCATTCAAGATGCCATATCCCGTTTGAACAAAACTCAGTATTTATTCACCCAACTGTACCAGAAGATATATACAAAATAATTAGAGACCTAAAGAACACAAATAGTACCGGTTATGACAATATATCAACAAAAGTTTTAAAACACGTTTCACGTAAGTTATCGTTTATACTTAGTTATATAATAAATTTAAGTATAGAAAATGGAGTCTTCCCAGAAAAATTAAAACTAACCTTAATTAAACCTATATTTAAAAAACAAAACAGAAATGACATGAATTGCTACCGTCCAATAGCACTTGTACCAGTCATATCAAAGATATTTGAGAAAGTTATCCATGATAATATTTATAGCTACTTTGAGACGAAAAATTTGTTTTGTAATGAGCAGGTTGGTTTTCGTAAAAATAAATCAATTAATTTAGCAGTTTATAATTTTCTCCACAATATATTAACTCATATGGATAGAGGTGAACAAACGTGTGCATTGTTTATGGACCTCACAAAGGCTTTCGATTATGTAGATCACAAAATACTGTTAAATAAACTATACGCATACGGAGTCAGAGGAAACATTTATGACTTGATTAAATCTTACTTAAGTAATAGAATGCAAATGACACAAATAACTAAGATATGTCCCAATGTAAAAAAAATGTTATACTATTCATCCTCATGGAGACAGGTAACGTCTGGAGTGCCACAGGGAACAGTTTTAGGTCCGCTCTTTTTTAATATATTCATCAATGACCTTCCAAAAGCGACAATACACAACACAATTCTATTTGCTGATGATAGCACAATCCTGTTTACAGGAGATAATAAATCGCACATGGAAGCTGAGATAAATAAGACTTTAAATAGCATTATAAATTGGCTGACATCTAATAACCTTCATATTAATTTCGACAAAACGAATTTTATGACATTCAGAAGTAAAACTAATAAAATAGGAAACATGAATATAGATTACAGAAATAACAAGATCCATGGAGTAGACGTTACGAGATTTCTGGGTATCAAAATTGACAATAATTTAAATTTTAAAGAACATATTCAAACTTTATGCACTAGATTGAATACTTTTTCTTACGCATTGTTTAAGCTTAAACAAACGGTCAATACTTCTACAGTCCTTACAGCCTATAATGGATATGTTGCACCTATTCTTAAGTATTGTGTTATTTCTTGGGGTAATTCTACCAGCAGAGAAGCTGTATTTAAAGCTCAAAAAAGTGTATACGAGCCATAACCAGTATTAAAACAACTGACAGCTGCAGACCATGGTTTCTGAATTTAAATATTCTTACGTTTCCATGCATTTATATACTAGAAGTTATAATGTTTGTCAAAAAAAATACATCTCTCTTTAAAAAGTTTCAGAGTAAAAGATACAAGTATAATATATGTTTACCAAGCAATAAAACAGTGTTATTAAATAAAAGTATATTGTGTATGGCTCCACGCATATATAACCATCTACCAAACTCAATTCTTGAGATTAGTGATATAAATATTTTTAAAAACAATGTAAAAGCACTTTTACTAAAAAAAGCATATTACTCTGTCACTGAATATTTACAAGATAAACTGTAGTGTTACTTTTAATTATAGTATTGTAAATAATGTTTTCGCTTAAATCAGCTTTCATAGAAATCCGTGTAATTTATAATATTAATTTAAAATGGAATATGAATGATAAATAGTAATACTTAATATATTTGTGTATGTAAATTTGCATGCCTTACGGTAGGATATGGCTAATGGACACTATTTTTCTTTACCTTTAAGATCTTATGTACCCATATTCGCAAATGAATAAATGATTATGAT
>JAQSVV010000502.1:0-219196 GCA_036375495.1 Agrotis segetum | reverse complement strand
GTTAGTTAAATTACACGAAAATGGAATTAATGGTGGGGTTTCCGTAAGCCGTCGTTGTGGGGTGTGAGGTAAACATAAATTATGGTAATAACGGCCTTAGGGAACAAGCATATAACACCACCCCATACAAGGATACTTGCTAGAATAATTACCTGTTGTTAACAAAAACCAGTTTTTCGCACTACTTAGTGTTACTTTAATGTGCTTTATTTTTACTTAAACTTTCTTTTGTTAGGTATTTTACTTTGAACTTAACCGTACTTAATATATTCAAAATAACAAAATCAAAAAGTGTAGCAACTTTCAAGTATCCATCACGGTAAAAGACATCTAATTTCCATTATGTCCAATAATAAAAAGGTGTTAACAAAAACTGTAGTTGGCGATACTTTCCCTTGTTGGCTTCGATAAACAGATTTCCGTCGACATGATGAATGGATATTGTTTCGGGATGAGAGATAACGACCGGATGGGTACGATTCGGGCCCGAAGGAGTACAAGACCGGAATTTTGATTTTCCAGCACCCTCCTACTTGGAATTCTCATAGGTTAACTTTATGTACATCAATCTTAAAACCTGTTTAAGGTACACCGATGTAATTCAAACTTTATTCAGAGTGAAAGGTTGAAAATCTTTCTTAAGTCATCATCCATGGGTAATTTAATATTTTATGTGGGTATTTGCAGCTTTATTTATTTTACTGAAATTTTCAAACTAAAAATAGAGTGATATCATTTTACTATCATACTGGTATTACAGTAGAACTTCCGGCGTAGGCTTTATGTTTGGTATCCTACACTATCTATTTTAGTTCCCTTACAAATTCTGTAGTTAAGTTTTCTTTCAAGCTACTTTATTTTTCACACAATCAAACCATATATTTCTATATTATGTTCATAGTAATTCAATTTTGTACTCTAAAGTCTTTTCCCTAGATGTATTCAAAGGCGAATAATTTTAAACTGTCTGGAATCTGCACTCCAGGAAGATTTAAGTATAGAAGTATACTGTTCCGTCAGATCAATTTAACGCATTACTAAGTTTAGGAATTTGCTCTCCGACTTGGGCACTGTAAAAAGGGTAATTGGTTTTGGTATTCCATGGCCGATCCTATTTAGACGTATTGGATGTTTTCGGATTAGCCTTTAGTACAATGTAATATATACAAATAAAAGCCTTTAAAATGCTAAAGGATAATCGAAATCGAATTTCACAGATTTAAATCTGTGAAAAAGTGAGAAGCCTGAGGCCTGATTTAAGTATTTTTTTACTTTTTTATCAAGAACCTCAGTTCAGTGAGTCTCCCACGCTAGAATACTTATATCCAACAGTTTCTTCGACCAGTACGAGTGTACATGTATCTATACTCAGGCATTTCGCAAGTTTCACCATAGTTGTGTTAGTTCGCGTCAAGTCGAACAATTTATTTACTTCTGGAATTATTATATTAGTGTTGTTATGAGCACAATGTTAGTTTGCCGTACAAAGTGAAACTTTGCTAAGCAAATGTTAACTTAATTAAATCCAATATGTGATGGTGTCTTGGTTCGTCCTTCCGTGTGTACCTACGTATGTGTAAAGTACCATTATTTGTGCTAGTCTTTTCCAGTTGTTTGTTTACCTTTGTCCTGGGCTGTGAGTAGTGAGGAGGAAAGGGTCTGTCGCAGTTTGCCGAAGGTCCCCGGAGACTCTATGTGTCCGGGAACTGTGTTCGATGAGTCGTCTGTCGCCACCATCTGAGGGCAACACATTACATTCAGTTATGTATTCATGTAGATTGTCTGTACACTCGTTAATATGGAATGTTTCATAAACCGTGTGAGAATAAAATAAATCTAAGTTACGTTTTTACTCCAAACGAACAACATAAGAATAAAAATGTCGTGAATTAGTGAACTCGATAAAAACAGTCGGTGTTGAAAAAGAACTCATGTCGTGGAAAGTGACGCCGCGCGGCGATAAAACTCTTCATACAAAAATAACGGCTCAGTAATACTGTCGTAAATTTTATGGAGAGCAACAGATGGAGAATGAAATACATCACAGACGGGAAAATCAATATAGTCGTCTCCCGAACTAGACTACGGAGCGTTTTTATTGCTTCGCTAGCAAGCCTTCGCGAACTTTATCTTCAATGACTAACTACAAGTTACGTCCGAAATAGAGGTGAATGAATGAGGTCAGTTACTACGTACTATGAAGCAAACGATGGTATGATACCTAACATAAAATAGCTTGATAAAGCACCCGAGCTACGTTAATAGGCTTCTGGCTAATTGGACCTTGCTCGTAAAATATACTGAAGACTATAAATAGGGATATGTTGTTAATGCTTTAGAAATTGTTTTCAATGTAGAGTGCGCAGCGGGTGGAAGGAACTGTGTAAACCGTCAACAAAGCTCGCGCCTGGCGGACGTAGTAAAGTGGGCGCGGGAGCACGCGACAGGAACTGAGGGAGGAAGGAGACCTGCCGCGTGCCGCCATAAGAACAGACACGTTTGAAGCTCGCACAGAGATTTAAGACTAAGTGGAAGTACTATACATATCTGCACTATGTTGAGGTGGGCATCGAAGCGATTTACACACGCATTATTTTTATGAATGTGGTAATTGTTCGACATAGAATGACAATGCCCTACTTTTGATAAAAATATTATCTTAATGTGGAGTATGCGTATTCAAATATGTATAAATTGATGAGTGTTAGTAAGTACTTATTTATCGGAACGTGTAATCAATATTTTTGTTTTATAGAAAGTTAACAGAAATAAGCTAATATAAAACAGTTCAAACGCGTTCTTTATACCCCGCAGTTCTGAGAGTAAAATAAAACAGAATGTTCAACATCTGGTACGCCCGCATAAGTCGTAAAATTTTACCCACAAAGGGGTAAGTAAGGTCACAGTTAAGGCATTCGGTCAATTTTCTGCAGAATTTAAATAGAATTTGGTAGTTATAGTGGGATCTGGTATTGACACCAATAGTGTACCCTCGAATCGGATTGACTTAATCAAACTGCAGTCTCCCGTCCGAAAAGTGCAATTAAGTTCCTGACACAATCGAACGGTTCCATCTATTGTTAGCTGAAGCATTTACGATGGGTAGTTCGATTGTGACTTTTTACTCACATAGAGAGATATACGAGTATTTAAAAATTGAATCATCAGTGCAACTTCAAATTAACAAACCCGAGTCTTAAAATGTGAGTTATTTCATTGATAAAGCCGATTTTCCAACAAAATCACTAAATCTTGTTATCAAAGTAAACACATACGCTTTCAAAGACAACAGACAGTGGATATAGAATATTCATGAATATTAGAGCATAGAGCAGTTGTGAGGCATGTGGCGTGTGTGTGCAGCGTATTCCTCTGGGAGCGAGTGTGGCCGCGACTGACCTCACAGCTTCTATTCTCGCGTTATTGGATTCGCCGGCCGAGCCTGCTTCGTGGCCGAACGCTCACCCACTTCACTACATTATAAATGAAGCCGATGCCAACAATTAAACACTCTTTAGTCAACAGCTTCTAATTGAACAGCATTGAAGTGGTTCTCACTTCAATGCTGATTGTCAATTTACAACTTTTGTTTTAGTATAAAAGCTTTTGTTGGAATTTGCGTGATAAAGCCAATGTTATCGATTTTTATGATTATTGTTTTTTAAAAAACAGCACGCTCGATATTGAAAAGAAAGTAATACAATTTTTATTGAAGAATAGATTCAATCAAATCTCATGGGATCAAATATTATCCTCGGTAATCGACGGTTCCACGGGTAAACGATATTTCATAGTCGTTTACCTATGTTGAGCCCTGCGGGGAGTATTATATCAAATGGAACATTAAGCTCACTTTTTATTTGTTACACAAATTAAAAGATATCTCCATAAGAAAGACAAATAGACAGAATTTTATTTGAAGAGTTAAAACCTTGAAGGGTAAGTGAAACATAAACAGAGACAAAAATATAAAGAAACAATAACTTTTCAGATATTTACATAATTTCTTTTACTTTTCTGTATATTTGTAAGGTTGAAGTGAAAGTTGGATTGTGGCTTACTTTTAAGTTGGGTTTCGTGAATCCCAAAAGGCTTACCGAACAGTTTTTCACGTTCAATAGGTCCACTGATAATATCGTATTTATTTCCCTACTGAACAAGCCAGCTATCTTTTTATTTTATTTATAGGTAATTCGATTATCGTGTTTATCAATGCAAAGTAATAAAACAACTTGAATGTTAGAACATTCTTAGAAAGGGTTTTTATGCCGCTTCTTTCTATCAGCTTAAACACCTTACAAAGCTTTTTGTTTTAGTAACGGTTTTAATGAAAAAGTGAAAAACAATTCATGCAGTCAGCCTTTTAAGAATATAGCAATTTTAAGAATTTCTTTTACTTGAAAGACTAAATAATAGTAAAATTGAATCATAAAAGGAGTTACAAAAATACACTTTTACGAAGCATCCATTTTATTATCTGCGTTTTACTTTCAGCTCAGCGAAGCGTCAAGATATCGGGGCGAGTTTGAAACATCGCGGCGCAACTAGTATCATGTTGAGCACACGAACGTCCGCTTCGATTAGCGTTACCGGCGGAGATTTTTGAGATAAAATGGGTCATGAACAGAGCGTTCATGACCTACTGGAGAGGTGCAAGGGGTGCGAGGCGCGGCGAGGGCGGCAGGAGGGCGCACGCGGCCCTGGTTGACCCACTTGTTGCCTCAACCCGCTATTTACATTACAACTCTAATTGCTGTCGGCCAACGGCAGGTGTAAGCCTTTACTTTATCATCACCTTGGGACCAACCTTTTCTAATTCGTTGTTCGACTTGTGCAAATGTAATCCATTACTGAACGAAATTAATGTTATTTCATTTTCATTCTTTGTTTGAAACAATGGGTGATTTCTTTGGTTCGGGTGCGGGCAAAAGGGTCGTTCGCATTTTGTATAGAGTTGTTAATTAAGTGTTGAATAGGCGAAGAGTTCTTAACCTTTGATATCGACATATGAGCACAATGGTAGCGGCAACAATGGCCGGGCCGAGTCTCATATGCGCGGCGAGCGGAGCGGAGCGGTGAGCGTGAAGCGGAGCAAGCAGAGCGGAGACTGCGCCGCGCTACACCCACGGACAGCAAGCACAAAGGAATGTAATTACGCGTCTCTGGCACACAACGTGAGTTTTTGTTTTAGGACTAGATACATATTTTGTTACTTTTATTATTATTTTATTAAATGCATGATGATGCGAAACTTTGTAGCTGTGGTATGAAACATTTTAAGCCGAATAATCTCTGTCAAGCCTTTGAGTACTGTGTTGACAAATATGCCTTAAGTTTCTATTGTATGTTATCCATGTGTTCACGATTGAATTCTAAATTAAATAAAACAGGACAAGAATGGACAGGTACTTATGTTATATTAAATTAAAGAAGGCAAGAAACAGATTGTCGTTACAAGCTGTTGTTTAATTCTATTTAACTTTTTGTAAGTTATCAACCAAATAGGGTAGGTATATAATATGTAATGTACAGATTTATTAAGCAATATCTATTATATTAAAAATACTTGCGAGAAGATTATTATAAGAGAATTATTTAGTAGTTATTTTGCCTAAAATTCCTTCCCTAATAACGTTATGACAAGAATTTTCATTTCAAAATATAACAAACTACAACTATGTGATAAGATATTGCCCCGGGGTTGAGCGGACGGACGGGGGAGTGAAATTAGTTTCTTTCAGTGGTTGCTGGTCACCACTACAGCGTAATAATATTTGAAAAGCGAAGCCTTCAAAGGAACGCCGCCGCCGACATTGCTTTGCTATATCCCTTCAGTCATAAACTTTGCTTTGTATAAATATTTATACATATAGGTGCTTCAGCGTGAATTTTTCAATGCTGGTGTGGATAGCAAATCCGAAACTGAGTGGAATAGTGAAAAATACATAAAGGAATCTTGAGGCCTATTTTCATGAAAACTAAAACATGTCATTGGTTTTGCGAAAAATCAATATTCTTAAATTTTGAGAAAAAAGGAATCCGCCCTTTTAATTTTTTGTCGTTATAAAGATAGTTTCAGACTAAACTATTCTCGCCTGATTGGAAAATTCATTCTGTATATTAATATTTACATTAAATATAAATACATTCATTAATTTATATTTAATACTAGCTGACCCGGCAAACTTCGTACCGCCTCAGAAACAATAAAAAAAAAACCTTTAGACCTACCCTGGACTACGACAAACATTTTAAAACCAAAATCAGCTCAATCGGCTCAGCCGTTCTCAAGTTTTAATCAGACTAACGAACAACAATTCATTTTTATTTATATAGATATGTCGTAGGTTTTTCCCCAAATTTTAAAGGTTTTTGACTAAAAATATTTGATGAAAAACCTGCGACATATATAAAACACAAACATTACTATTTTAGTCTCACATAAACCACGAGACTAAAATAAACAGAATAGAGAGCTCTAACTTAATACTCCAGTTGAGACAGCAGTTTCAGAAATCTACATAGAAAAAATAAAATACCTACAGAGAAAAGATTTTCTCAGCCTTTTTTAAGTTGGAGCACTAAGTGGTACGAATAAAAAGACAACATTCAGTTTTCAAAGTAACCCAGGTTATTTTGTAACAGGTTATTTCACTAAAATACAAAATTAAAAAAAAATAACTAACTACTAAGTAACTCAATGATCTCTTAGAGGGCCAAAGCCTGCCGGGGTCGTGGGACTTACAAAAAACCGTGACCCCGGATTGTAAAGGGCTATTGAAGGACACCGTGGATTTTAGTGAGTACAAGTCTGACAGTCCCTCCTGCCTGCCCTGAGTGGGAGGTCTAATTTGATGATTTTACCACGCTAATAAAAACTAATAGGTAACTAAAGAAACGAACACAATCAGCAAATATTGATCGATCATGAGTCATGACACATTCTGGTCGTAACATCTCGGTTAAATACGATACTGATGGATTTTGTTTGTTCTCTTGCCGTGTAATACGACTTATCACGAACTAAACCCGCCCCCAAATGTTAGCCAAACACACATACAAACAACAGTTAAACAATGAGCAGAAAGTAGTAAAGTAATTTAGTAGATTTCCCGCGTTCCCGCCGCCATGTTGGTCGCGAGACTTATGTGGATCCCGTTCAGAAATCACATTAAGGTAGTTTGAGCGCGGCCGGTCGGAACTACACGCGAATAAATCTAAATCACCGACGGCTGAATCTCGCCTAAATCCACTTTAATGCTCTTCACACCCGGGCGCACACATTACGCTCATGTAACCACGGAGGCACGAGCCGCGGAGCTACCAAACTACTGCCTCATGCAGCCTCTGAATTGTACATTTGTTTGTGTTAAAGCCAACGCCTCCTTGTGTCTTTTTCAGTTCTGTATTTGCATTCTGCTAGAGAAACAGCTTTACATAAGTACGCAAACACATCCCTTATATCGTTACACAAGCCGGAGTAATGTGTCGGAATAGATAACTACACTGCGTGGAGAAAATCTATCTAGAATATCGTGAATCTGTTATGAATATACGAAAATAGGGTCGTAATATAATAGGTTCTGTCAAAGCCACGTTGATTGATTTCGATTCGAACAAGTAAGATCGATACAGTCGAAAAGTATATCACAAATCGTGAACACTGGCATGAAAATAAGAATGATATCGACTTTGGGACGTTGTATTTTACTCAGTGATTCGATTATTGTACCTAAAGCACCTGTGATATCATTTCAGTATTATCTGTAACAAATGTTTCAGTCAAGATAATATTCCCGACGTTTCATACATATTCGTACCTTAGGAACGAGCGATACTGAAACTAGTTAACTTCATTAGGTAAAGTTTCCAACCAAGTTTAGCACTAAATATTAAGCCAATTTCACAGTGAGGAATATCGCCATCATAAGTGTTGAAGCAGCGACGCCGCTCAACATTTAACACTTAATATAGTTAGAGTTAGGTTCCGACACTCTCATCGATACAGCGCCGATTACTCGCTAAGGCGCACATTTTTAGAACGATCGAACCCTTAACAGCCATCATTACTCAAGAAAAGTTTACGCAAGTACGATCCAAGGAGCGTAACAAATTCTGTGGCGTTTATTGCTGAAGAAGATTAATTGAGACTGCCGAACACGCCAACTGAAATGTTGAACACTCTTAAAGTTTAGTAGTTTTATAAGTTGTTGTTCCGCTGCGCTTGTTAAACTCAACTGCTGTTCATTTAACGAAGTTGGCAGCAAACCACTAACGTGTTTAAAATTTAAACGGCGTTATAATATACACGTTGTATCACGACGGCAAACAATCGGTGGTGCCACTAACTTGTCGTAGCACCCAGCTACGCTACGAGCTACGGCGTAGCACACGGGCGGGCGGCGGGCGCTCGCTACTACTTTTAGCTGACGTGTATACAAACTACCTCAAGGTTATTTATTTTCTGAAAGTGAAAGTAGTTTCACAGTTCCATCTAGTACCTGTTAAGTTATTAGTGATACGAGTTACGTTTGTAGTTAATATTATTTTATAAACAAGCTTTATAAAAATGTCAAACAAGAGAACTTTAAATAGAGACTTGGTCTTTGAGCACAAAATTATAACTGTGTACACGCAAGCAAAAATCCACAAGTATTTCGCTATAAGCCTTTATGGCAAGGTCGGGGCGGCGTATAACCTCAGTAAGCCTTTCATCTACGCGGGGCGGAGGCCAAAATCGCATAATTTGACCGGCTACGTGTTGCGGCTCGCACCAACACATTATCTCATGGACAGCGTCTACATGCCCGAGTGCGAGCTCAATATTATGTGCATTATGTTCTTAGTGCGGCTTAGCCTAAAAGATTCTAAGAAAATAATTCTCAGTGTATATGTAACGTTGTAACGCTAAACAAGGTTTATATAAGGAGACACGTGTGAGACACGACATAGTATGTGGCATAAATTCTTCGTTACACCTAAAACAAACCGTGAAGGCGTCGCTAATTTGTCTCCCGCCTCCCATGCTCGTCGCGAGACAAACCAGCGCTCGCTCCGCGAACACCTGCATTTAATTAAGAATGCAAACGCTTCATAATGAATCACAACTTTACCCTTTTAAAATAATTTGGAGTTTAAACGTAAATTAGAGTTTTGTGTCGAGGGTTGCATAAATAAGCGCGGCTGCACAGTGCGATGATGCAAATTGAAAAAGTTCCTCTAAGTTGAAAATGAACAGAATTAATGACACACTAGGAGCTCGCTCATTGTTCAACGAGTTGACGGAACTGTTTAAAATTCAAATACATAATGCATAAGTCAGCTATACACCGGCACACAACGGCTGAATTAGGCAATCATCGAAGTAGTTTAATTACTTACGGAGGTATTGACGGCGGTCTCAGAGCGGGGGCGACCTAGACGGTGATGGAATTGCCTTTTGATTGGCGGTGAACGTTTTGTGTGTTCGGCGCGCTATTTATTATAGTTGTGTATTTGGTGCGACCCTCCATAACTGTCGTGTGCGTACGTCAAACTCCTCCAAACATATTGAAACTGTAACAATGGCACTGTCTCTACATACGTCACTGCGATTCGGTCAATACATTGTGAGATGCTGACCGGTGCCACTACAGAAGGCAGCTATTATACTGTCCACGGCCCCAACCTACATACCCCAGCACATATATTACAACATGGAGGGTAGGTAGGTACCTCTTGACGTCTCGCGCCGACTTCGTCACTCGTCTTTATACGATTTCAATATCGGCCAAAGTGAGTCGACGGTAAAGAGAATTAAAAATAGCCCGGAGCAATATTAATTTACTTGGAAATAACAAAAAGTGGGATAAAATCAATACGAGCTGAGCTTGAGCTTTGAGTTTTGTTATGAGAAGCGCTTTAACTTAGAGATGTAACTGTCGTGGAAGTGTGAGTGTCGTTATGTTTAATGTCGAGTCTACATGCCTTTGATTACATGATAACAAGTTTTAATTGTTTTATAATATTGTTTCAACGGGTAAACGAGGCATGATAAGGTGAAAGAAATAGGTAACTTAATACTTACTTAATTCCATGTGTATGAATGAAATACTGTCGATGGACTGTCATAACAGGTAATAGTGACTTGGAATGTAAAGGACAATCGAAGGAACGTCATGGAATTTAGTCAGTACGAATCTGACAGTTCCTTTCGCTCCGCTGAGACTGGGAGGACTCATTTGGGAATTATACCACGCTAAAAAAAAGGTATCTAAATAATAAAATGTGAATCTGGATTTATATCACTGAATACGGCATCAATTTTTCCTTGTCCTAACATGAACGCCCCTAAATATAGATCAACAATAAATGTTCATCTTGAATACACCTAAAATCAATTGACGACGCAATAATAATAAGTGTCAGCTCAGTGATACGTCTGCCGAAGTACTAGTGAACTTTGATAAGGGTTGGAATATGAATCACGAACACTGAGATACCTATACTCACTGAATAGTTAATATGTATTGAAATACATGTTAGGAGAGATTTATATAATGATAAACGTCATAAGGGTATGTTTGCCCTGTCAATGCTCGACTGTCCTTCAGCAAGACGGAGGTGCCCGAGCGACCCCTGGTGATTTCATTGTGATTTAGTTCTAACGCAGGTAAAATAATAGCAAAGGTTTATTAGGTACAATATTGACTTTATATTATTCGCAAATTGGATTTAGAGTAACATTATTAAGTGCATTTTTATGTTGTTAGGTATTCATATATAAATTATCTCAAGTGTTCGTCTCACCTTAGGGCAAATTAGCATTTTAAAAGCAAAAAATATCCATAAAACATTCTACTGAGCGAGCGTCCCGTTCATTTCGTTTTGTTTTCACTCGATGCCGAGAAACGGAGTGAGATTGGTTTTAAAAGTTCAAGCTTTCTGTAAACATTTTTACTAAACGTACTTTATTTCAAGAGACAACATTAGTACCTGTTTTCTATTTGCATATTTTGCACTGAGACGTGTAAACATTCAGTTATTTAAAAGTACCTCGGAATACGTTTAAATGAAAGCAAATATTAAGGAACCGTTTTCTAATTTAACCTAGTAAACAGCGCATTCAGCGAATGCTATTTATTTTGGAAAAAAATATGGACTGGTAGTTCAGTAAACGACTTGCTTTAATATGCGCGCTTTGATAAGGTGCACCTTTATGCAGCGCGCTGTGTGCTAATAGAGTCGTCGGGGGCTGCCATTATGGAGTGCGGCTCCATTCAGTGGACCTCTCGATCTCCCCCCACGACCACCACCCAAACTTCAACAATTGCAGGATGTTTGAATAAAAAGAATCGTAAAATTTTGGTAGATGTTAAAGTTTATTGCATGCCCAACGTGTTTCTACTGGCCGCTATTATAATAGCAATAGCATGTGATATTCATTTAGATTTGCTAACCACTATGCATTTATGGAGGACCTCTTTTCTAAAGACATACGAGTAGATATTTCTGTACATCTAATGCAACTCAATTTGCCATACCGCACCTGAACGTGACTGGTTTAGCTACCAAACGCTCTTATCTATAAAACTTCTTCCCATTTTAGAATTTGCTATTCAGTTATTGATTTAACGTGCCTCGCCAGCTTGATATAAGTATGTAGTGCACGTTTCCTCTACAGATGTCAAAGATAGAGCAAAGTCGTGGACACAACAAAGAGGGCTGACCGTGTGTGAAAAATATGAAAATGTCTGGAAAATCCTGCTTGGACGGCCGATATGTTTGCACTTTATGTACCCGTTGTCTGAAGCTTATCTTACAATATTCATTTTGGTAGCAATATATACACGAGGGCACCAGGTATCTCATGTTCAACTGCGGCAGGCGACATTTACATTTAGATGAAACATTGTTATGTATATTTACGAAAAGCCCTCGTGATTCCTCACTTAAATGAAGGTGAAACATGGTTAGTTTAACTAAGGTCTTAACGGGAATTCGTCACATTACGTGTCGATGTGAGATTTCAGGTTTGTGTGCCATTTGGGAGCGACTGCGACGGCATCAAGTTTTTGAGAAGCTACTACGTGTTGAGAATAACCATCTTGAGCTTTTAGTTACATTCGCTCCTAAAATGTCAGTAGACGAATTCAATTTTACAAGTACTTTATTTTGTCCACAACGTAGATACGTTTTGTTTCACAAATGCCATTGTAGGCTTGGCGAGCGCGGAACTCAACAATATTGTTTTGATGAAAAAGAAAGACGTTTCCGCTTGGCGGAGCGTTAATTCATCTCACAGGAAGCGCTAGTGAGACGCCACTGGCACACACTGAGCGGGTGAGCACCTGCCGCCGCCGCTGATACGAAGCTATCGCAGATACCGCATTCACACACCACGCAAAACAATGGATGCACACACACGAATACCCTTTGTCTGCTTTTCGGTTCAATAGTTAAAAAGTTGCTGTTTCAAAATGTGTTGCATATTTTGTAAATAGCATTTTCATCGTTCTAGAATGTTGGCTGAAGATGTAACTAGCGCAAATTGCTCAACGGATAACTGAGCCATAGTTCGAATACTTTCGTTCTAAGACTTCGAACTTTAATACCGGAACAGACGAGGCATGTTGCGGATTTTTTAAATCACAAATTGAATTTCTGCGCACGGGGCACGGGGTTGGACATCTAAATCGGGATTCCTACGTGAGACATGAACCTGGTGAGCTAGTTAGGTTAGGTATTTGTATTGTCAGTGAGGTATTTTCGTACAATTCTATTCACAGGGCTGCATCTCTCTTGCTGGGTTGGGTACATTCAATGGCAAAGTCGTTTTAGGATTTGGTAGTTTGGACACGGTTGTTTTACAAATGGCTGTACGTTTGGGTTACGGTTGATGGGTATTTTTTCTTGATATTGTAGCTTCCCACAACTGAGAACTTTCGGAAACGGAAAGGAATCATTTCGAAGATATAGCTCGCCCTTCTTTTAACTTACTAACCTCTTTTTGATGTTGATTTTCAATCATCATAATCTATATTATAAATGTGTCCACTGCTAGAAAACGGGCCTCCTCTCTTGAGAGGGAGGGATTTTACGATGCAAGCTATTATTTCAAACTTCAAAACAATCTTATCTACTTTTATCCCTCTATTGAACAGCAATTTCAACCACGTAGTTCAACAAAACAATGGCTCGTAATGGAATTCCGTTTGATAAAATATAAGGAAAAGGACACAGCTCACTTCTGCACCGAAGGCTCACGTAGTTCCCCGGGGATCATATCTTATTCCGTGGACGCAACCACGGGTGAAAGATAGTTTACTATAAAACCACGATATTTTCCTTTTTTACTCGTTCGGAATTGCAACTTTATAGATATTTGCCTTATTCCGTTTAGGGATTTTTTTTCTTTGAAAATAAAGATGTTAGTACGTTCTACCTTGTTTTACTTAGCCACATAAGTTCAGGCCGTACAACTGAAATAACTAAACTTAGTTTGGATAACAATGGTTGACCCACTTCCATTCATTTCGCGAAAGAACAGGAACTCGGTATCTAACCATACATTCTCTATTGTAGCTATTTAAAAACAAAAAAATATTTTGATGAAAAGGAATTTCAGCTAGCTGAGAACGTTGTAATTTATATTAGAGGAGCGACTATACAGGGAGATTTAATTAAGTCGAGGCGGTAATAAAATCAAAACAAAGATTTCTGTGTAACACGGAATGTTGAGTTTTATGTCAACAGACACGAAAAATATTAGATAGGTACACATAAAGAACGTGACTGGGCTTTGTGTCATTAATTGTGTGTGCTCGTGTAATTAATGCAGTAGGTACCCGCAGGGCCCAGGTGGCCTCATATTTAGTATACATTCGCTCATCCTGACAGAAGCAAACTGAATAATTTAGTCAGTAAATGGTCGGCGCGTTTTCCGCTCGTGAATGAAATATTTGTTGAGAATTCAGTTAATATTAACAAAAATGGAACTGTGCGAACATTAATATGAAATTCAAATACTAACGTTTTTCCTTTACGAAAAAATAAAAGAACAAAAAGTATGTGCCGCGGCATAAGCCTTTAGAGGATTAGAAAGAAAATTCTAAGCTCTCGCATAAATAAATGTCTGATAGCAAGTATTAGAGTGCTTAGTAGGTGCACATTAAAATACATACATTATCATACTATATTTCTAATATGTATTTCTTTAGTCAGTTTTGTAGAAATGAGTAGAAAGTCTTACGTTTTTAGATATATTCCCAAGATAGAAACTTTCACAATTTTCGATCAATATTAATTTAAAAATCAAGGTTCAGCATCCTAGAAGATTACTTGTTTGCTCAGATAATAGGACGAAACCTGAGCCTCCGCTCGTCGGGGCAGGTAGATTAGAGGCACAATAGAAAATGGTTCTGTAGGAATTATACTATTAATCAATCCGTGCCGTCTCAATCACGAATAGGACCACTTAATTACTTCCCGTGAGTGAGGCAAGAGGCGATTAAGAGTTAATATAAGGATAATGGGTGGTAAAACCTACCCCCGACATAGAAAAACGTCAAAAAGTGTTCATTAATCCATAGGGCAAATCTAAGGGAAATTCAGGGCGGTTTTTTTTAAAGAATTCCTTAACTTTTATGTACTGAGAGTAGTGGTTTGCATACTAATATGAAAATTCACTCACCTTTTTCATAAAGGACATAACATTTGTCGGCAACATGATGTCGGTTTTCCTTTGGCCTTAGCACTTCACTTCACACACATCATCACACCACATTGAGCACCACAACACACTGTTTCCTTAGTCGGGGATCAGCACGCTGCCACCGAAACACGACATTTTCCAACTGTCTCTACGCACGAGACGATATACACTACACTGGCTTCACGGAACAAATACCTGCAAAGAAAAAAAGTATATGTTAGATCAAAGTGAAAATAAATGCAGGCACTTAAGTGTGGAGTGGTGCTGGGTATGGGTACTTATTGTTGTGGAGTTGGGTTCGCTCGATAACGACCGCACCGTCGGGAAAGCCGAGAGAGAATGAAGCTATACCCGCAGCCACACAAGCATTCAACAGGTTAGCACTTTGTTCGCGGGGTCTTATCGTCTTTCTTTTCAGATTGATGCTTAAGTATATAAGTTCTTGTCTATATATTGCTACACTGACATATTGGCTTGAACTTTTATAAAAATAATAGTCTTAACAAATCGATTTGCCCTAGCAAATTGCTTTTCATAAAAGCTTTTTCTGAAAATAGTTTTCTATACCTATTTCGTAAAAGCTTATCTGGAAACAGCAGAAGAATGAAGGTATTAAATTAGACAAACTAAATATACATATATAATGTCGCCAGCAGTATCCCAACCACGTAATTTCAATTTTAATTGGAATCGGTTTGGCTTGACATTTTCTCTATTTCTCAATTGTCAAATGAAACCGATTTCGTTTACCAAACTCGCACGAGCTACCTACTACGTCTACAAATTTCGTTAAGAATGTGAATTACCTTTGGTAGTAAATGTACCTATCTCCTTTCACATCAATATTAGGTACGTAATATGTATTTGTAATGTACGAGTAAGTACGCTTATTTAATCTGAAATTAAAATTATTTTTCGTCATTGATGTAAAGAAAATAACCGTGCGTGTCCAATGAGAAAACGATATTTGAAACGATTACTAGGTACGAACGCAAATATTCAAAGATATGACAATTCATGTGTTAATTCTGGAAGCATTAGTTAGAGTTTCTGCTTGTGCTTTACAATTACATAGCCCATATGCTCGTGTTATAATTATCAGTCTGTGCCCATATCAATCTACATATATATAAGTACCAAAATCAAATTGGATTTGACCAAAACTTAGCTTCGAGTCTAGAAAGACTAACCAAACTAATTTTATATTAATTTAATTACCTATCTATCAGATCACAAAACAAATAAAAACAAAAGCTAATAAAGAAAAGAAAATCACGAAAACTATAACTTTTATTACCAAATTAATGAGCATTAAATTGTTATTAGCGCTCAAGTTAATGGCAATCTGATTAGAAACATAATTTATTAAGCTTTGCTTATCCTATGTTCCACAGTGTTGATATTGATGATCTTTAGTTTAAATGTAGATGTGATAGTTAATATAGTTGTGAGATACGGTATCTTTTTAAGACAAAAATGGTTATATTCCATGAATAAAAGTGGAACTTAGTGTAGCAAAATAATCTAGCTGCGATAAAGTTATAATACCTACTTGCCCAAGTAAATCAAACACGAATCGAAGCATCAGATTCAAAACTAACATTTACATGAACACCAAACAACCTCAAATAGGTTATGTATGAATAAGAGTCAGATAAGTTGGGACTGGGGGTTAGCTTAACGCGGGTAACAAATTGCACGCTTCTCTGAGTGCCTATCGCCGGTAAAGTGTGTCACCCGAATCGAATCGACTTGCACGTACGGAGGGAGAATGCTAGTTAAATCGATACTCGTTATTTTCTGTCCTCCAGCAAGGCACAGCTTGGCAGTTTCTCGTTTTAGCTGTCTGTATCAAGAAGAATGTTGGCGGACCTGATTCAGTGATGCCAACACAGTGATTTATTCAAAGATTTACAGTTTTGTAGGGCTAAACCTATATTTACCTACCTATATCTCGTATTCAAATGAGTCCTTCAGCCACATTGAGATTTTGTTTTTGCTGAGATATAAAATAGTAAAACCGAGTTGCCACAGTGAATAAGCACGCAATATTAAATTATATAGGTAACAAATATCAAGAGTCGACAGATTTTAGACAACGTTTTTTCGCATCGCTACCAGAATAACAAAACCGGGCTACAAGATAGAAAGTGCCTTGAAAAACGTCTACCTTATTAGGGGAAAGCACGTAGCTAACAGTATCAGCGGCAAACTTAATTATGCACCCTACGGACATAATATTCTATCGCACATTCAGTAAAAGTTTTACAGTCGCGTCGCAGGTACTTAATTATTATGATAGGTAACTTACGCAAAAATGCACATAATAATTAATAAAATCACCAATTTAAGTTTTTTATAAAATAAAGCGTACCTAGTTGTTCAAGCAGCCTTGACTATAATTATATTTTGCCTGAAATAAATCTTGTTTCATGTTATAGGAACTTTATAGGCGTGGTCGACATTACCTACGGGTTATGAAAGTCTAAGTCCCATTTTCCGTTAATTTCACTTTTGCCGATTATTTAACAATATAGTAGATACCTAGGATTTTAAATTCAAAAGGTGTGTCCACACAGAGCGAGCAGCCTTGCGAAGCAGCTCGGTTAGTGTGGACGTGTCTCTGCCACAGGCGAGCGACCCAGAGCCCGAGCCATCCAGAGTCTGCTTTTTGTTTGCTCGAATATATTGTTTCGTGCCTTGGTCAAAAACAATAATGGCAGCGAGCACACACAGAGCGAGCAGGCTCGCGAGGCAGTTTCCTCACGCGAGGCTGCTCGCTCTGTGTGAACGCACCTAATCACACGTATCCCAACTCACACTTGAACAATTTTAAGTAATTGAACAGTGTTCCGTTTTCACGAAACAGGAAACTAAGTTACATTAACAACTTCTGTAGCGATATTTCAAAAGCATCCGCTGTTTTACAGGAAATGTAATTATAATTTTAAACAGGATAAAATGGAAGTTCGTAATGAAACCCTAAACAATCTAAAGACACTAAGGGTCACCTTAAAAAATATTCAAAGTAGCAAAGTTAAAAACTTCGTCCAAGTAATCTACTGAACATCTTTCCATTTGTCAAACAACACAAACTACTTAATTACCTTATCGGCAGCTGCGCCAAACTTCGGCAGGGAATAATGATGCTGAATAAAATTTGATATTCACCTTAGGCACTGTAGCTGTAGACTGAGTCGAGCCTGTATATACTTAGCTGATTTTAACTTGTTTCATCGAACAAAGCCGGTCGGAGGAAAATTACGCAAATATTTTGCTGGGACATTGAGTGCGATATTAAATCGCGCGGGTAAGTCGATTACAGGCGGCTATCTAGCTCGGCCCGCTGCGCCGGATTACCGTAGATAATTGGAACCGGCTCAGTTAGAGCCGGCCGGAGAGACTTACTTTGTCTTTTATGTTACCTCTCTACCTACTTTGAACCAACTAATGGCTTTACTACAACTTAATTATGTATAACAATTGGCGAGAGCACTTCAAAAACGTCCTGTGTCTTGTACACCTTGAGTCATTAGGGACAAACACGAATTTAAGGGTAGTTCTTCAGAGACAAAATTTTCGATGTCTGTGGGTATATTTCTGTAACCAACTAACAAAACGGCATGTAATATTTTTTTCTGTACAGTTTAGCTTTAGCTCTACCTGGGACAAATTCTATTTTTTTAATAGTAGCTATCTAGATACAAAATAAAAAAATTTGAAGTCTGTTCTCCTGATTCATATAGGGCGTCCGTTTCCCATTTTCCGAAACAAAATGGTCGATGTCGCATTTTCCTTTTGATTCATCAATATAAATTATAGTTATATCGAAAGGTAATTAATTGACCTCTTACAAAAAAAATACATATTAGATATAACTACGTTAGTGTAATTTTAATTAAGTAAATAAGAAGTGTCCGGCGTATAATACTGATTCATGTGGAGTAAGCTTTGCTTGACTGTACTTGGTCGAGGAATAATGATGAGAGTCTGGGATCCCACATGGGGGGAAACCTGTCGTACAACGGACGTGCTAGAAGGCGGACATGAGGCTGGTTGGCTTAGAACCTGGTGAAACACAGGTAAATGTCTGATTCATCTGTGCTTGGTTTAGGTACCTTGCTGATTACAATGCCTAATTTATTAATTTTATTTTGCTGTTTTAAGGCTTTAATGTGAGTTTCGTGTGATGCTTTTGGGTTACAGATTCGTGTAGAAAAATGATAATACTGAAGTCTGTATGAATGATGAGTTAAGCATGATTTTGGGCAAAATCATGATTCATCTGTGCCTGATTTATATGTTCAAAAACCCATATGAATCTGAAAATAAATTAGTTTTCCTCTTTTCAGGCCAGAAAGGAGCACTTTTGTTACGTTATTTTACTTTTTCATGTCAGTAGAGTGTGTGTGACATAATTTTGACATTATTCTTCGGTTTTTATTCATATAAAAGTCAAACTCTATCTATTTTATTTTATATTGCTGTTTACAACAATGCCACTAACAATAGTAGAAAAGATGGAACAAAATATATCTATGAGAAAAAGAGACTCACAGAACGTACGAATTTTTCATCCTTCTAAGATGGAAAATAAGAAAAGTTCCAGGCAAGTATGCTGCGTGGAAATTAGAAATGAAAGAATTATATTTGAAAAAATAGAGAGAAAAAGCAAAACTTAACAGAGAGAATATTATAACGTATCATTAAAATAACTATCTAGTACCTATTTATAACAAAATTCTCGCTTTTCTGTAAGTATTTATTTCTGTAATTGTTAGTTTAAAAACAAGAATTTTATTGTAGTTTGACCAGATTTTTTCCTTGATAATATGATCACTGTTAATAAATTAAGTAATTGTTTTATAAAAAATAATATTGTTGTTATAATATTATGATTATTTTCTTATTACAAAGCCCATTTTTATTTACATCTGTAAAAAAATCTGATTCATCTGGGCACAAAATTTTTAAACGTCTATATCTTAAAAACTACTTCGTAAAAAGAAGTCCCTCAAACAAATAAATGTTATTTGGAATATCTATTTTCATATGAACATGTGTTTCTGAGCTGAAAGTGAAATTAAAATTTGACCATATGAATCAGTCAAAGAATCAAATTTCGAAGAACTACCCTTAAGCACTCTGTTGTGATGTCAGCTAAGGTGCTTAAGGCTGAGTCTACATCGTGTAGCACATAAAATACTCGTATGATATACTAGCTTCTGCTCGCGGTTTTACTCGCGTTATGTTAGGCGTTTGACCCTAGAGAGTCGAGGTAGGCCCCGATGATATACTTGGGGAGCGCGGAACACGACGCGCCGTCGACTCGGGCCTTGTCCTTAGTCTGACGGCGAGCTACCCATTACTATCCTTCCGCAAATCAATGTCTTCGATGGCCAGAAGGACGCGAGCTGATATTTGCATAAATTCAACCGTTTACTAAGCGCACGTAACGGAAACTCTCAATAAGGAATATTTCCTTCCGTATTTTCATTTCTGCTCTGCTCCTATTAGCCGTAGCGTGATGTTAACCTTTTAAATAAATGGACTATCAAACACAAAAGGAGTGTTTGGTTAGGAACACTCCTTTCTCTGTCAAGTCTCAAGTCTGGTTGAATGCGCTAATCTCAGGAACTCCTGAGATTAGCGCGTTCAGACAAACGAAAAAACAAACTACAGGTTTATGATTTTATAGATAGATACTAGAGAAAATGTTTGGTTAGACAAATCTAACGTAACATGTTTTCTAGAGATAGACTATATGACTTGCGGATAGTCAGTTTATTGAGCTGACCGGATCGGCCCGCTTAACCTGATTGATGCCAGGACCATTTTACCGAGTGCCACCTTGATTGTCGGATCAAAATACAGTCCCACAGCTTCGGCGTCGGTGAAGATGAATCTCTCACGAATGTGTCGATTTTGAAAACGATAACATTTAGGAACTTCACACATGACACGATGCGATGCTATTCGACAGATTCCAACTGCAAGTGAAAATCAACCTTACCACTACTAAGAAATAATGATGCAATTCGATTGACTTGACGTCGTCGTGGCGATTGTGTTTTGTTTTTCATCTACCCGTAGATATCAACATGTTTTATTTCACATGTTGTAGTGGAACATTGATTTTTACTTCCAGTAGGCGTAACATGGCGCCGGCGCCGTAGAAAGGGGTTTTGTCGATGGAAGAATAGACAAAATGACAGAACGTAGAAATATTTTTAGCGTTTTATGCGTGGTAATGTAAAAAATATAGAAAATAAACGTTTTTTTCTTCAATAGTGTACGAATGGTGTCATATTTGTGCTAAAAACAGTTGATTTGTGTAGAAATAACGATGAAATAACTTTGTCTTTTCTTGGTAGAATAGAGAATAGAATCGCCATGCTACGCGTGCAGTTGGAATCGGTCGAATCGCATCGCATCGCGCCATGAAATGGGTAAGCTCCCTGACTTGGCGGCAAAACGACACATAGACCATGGGGTTGCGGGACAGTTTAGAATCACGGGACTCTCTCTTATCAGGTAACCCGTGACCCTGGAACGTATAGGGCTATTGAAGAACACCCTGGATTTTAGTCAGTACGAGTCTTTCAGTATGGGTACGTGAGACTACCTACTCACATATAAAAAATCACATAATTATTAAAAAAAATCGAAGTCAAAGTACTAAAGAAAATAATTTTGGGTAGAGGTCTAGTATTGTGCGTAAGTCTTTATATCTAAGTATTTTAATAATGTCGAGAGGATGTTGGTTTATCTGGATAATCCTGTAGCTAGGCTAGAGCTGCGGGAATTCTTCGGCGTAGGTACAGACGCCAGCACATCAACCTACCACAATCTGTCAGATTTCTTTAATAGAATTTCAAACTTATCACAAGAGTAGAAGGTTAATGTTTGAGTGGTAAAATCTGACAGATTCGGATAGGTTGACGTGCTGGCGTCTGTACCTACTTATTTTTTCGCTACAATGTCTCAAAACTGTTAACTGCAGTATTTTCAGAGGATGAAGGCTACGTAGATCTTAGGCACACTTACTGATCGAACAAAAATAATAAGACAATAGTCGTTACATAATTATAGGTAACGGCAACTTATGGCAAACTTATAAACTCACATTTAAATGTTTTCTTATCAGTCAGTGTCTCAAGCAAATTATGCCTTAATAAGAGATAATAGCAATAAGTAGCAAAATCACCATCGTTACATTATAGGAATCTTACATTTCTGGTCAGGCGTTAATGTGAGGTGGCACCCTACCAGCGAATTATTATTAGTGTCCGACCGAAACTGATTTTTCAGCCGAAACCGAAACCGAAACCGAACCTTCGGCCTTGCTCTCAGTTTCGGCCGAAACCGAAACCGAAACCGAAACTTTTTAAAACTTTTAACATTTCGATTTTTTTTTGATTTTTTTTGTTTTTTTTTTTACATTTGTTGGCACAAGAAAAAGTGTCAAATACACAGGGCGAATTTTTCAACTGGGCGTGGACGGCTATATTTTTAACTATGAGATATATCGAAAAACGTTGAAAACTAAAACTGTATCATTGAATTTTAGAAAAATCAATAATCGTGGCCAAAAATCGAACCCGCTAATTTTGAAAACAAAAATCACAACCTGTATTATTACACCATTTGATAGTGTTAATACGGTTTAGGCGCATTTAGGCTAATTCTCATACGGGCAACCGACTCCATAATGGACTAATTCTCATTTAAGCTACTTCTCATATGGGCTAATTCTCATTTGGTACTAAGGATCAAATTCTGGGTAATAATGAAATACGACAAATTTATGGATAGATAGATAGACGATCTTAAGAATTGCTATTTTTCTATGTTATTTAACTTCTACTGAGTCCATAATCTATTCGAAATTATAAAAAAATCCTTGTCTGTTTCCAATGTTTCACTAGATTTGAAGTCTCAACAATCGCACTATATTAATTTAGCAATACGAAATAACTGAGACATTAGACTAAAAAAATTGCATTATTTTCGAATACCGCCTAATCCTAATTCTAATCGCCTTGACGATTGATAAGTATTTAATCATTAACGTACGTAACAAATATTTTTTAATATGACATGAATATACAAGATTTAGGTACTCTTGGCAGTAAACTCAAAAACATAACCTCGTCTCACGAATAAACAGACGGTGGCAAACTGAGCCGGGGCGGGCCGCGCCGCCGGCGAGCAAGTACGTGTTAGCTACGAATTTTACCGAACGACGCACGAAAATGCAGGAACACTTGAGTTTCGGCGGGGCCGAAAGATTCGGCTACATTTTGGCCGAAACCGAAACTAAGGCCGAAACTAGGTATTTTGGCCGAAACCGGCCGAAACCGAAACCGAAACCGAAATTTCGGTCGGTCACTAATTATTATGTCGTCAATTCCGAATATTGCGGTTAAAGGTTCGATTCCTAGGATAAATTCCTTAAGTCTGTGGGGAATGCTCGTGAAGGAGGAGGCGGGCCACGTGGGAGAGAGGACAGACGCCCACGGCGACAGATGTCGCGGGACGATCTCCGGCCACCGTAGGCGCGGGCATGCGGGCGGCTAGTGAAGGCAACTCGCTGTCCGACTATGGACCATGCCCGGGTCGACGGCGCGTTGTGTTCTACGAGCGCCTCAAAGAGTGTCAGCATAATGACGGGCCCCACCTCTAGAGGGCCAAAGTCTGCCGGAGTCGCGGGACTTGTCTCATTACCGTGACTCCGGAACATAAAGGGCTCCCTCTTCGCAGAGGCGAGAGTGCTGACGATAAAATAATAAAGCTGATCGTCCTGTGGATAGATGGCTAGCTAGTTTTAGTTCCGGTTTTGGAAATGGTAGAGCGTTGTCTCTGAATATACCTATATGACGTCGTCGTTGGTTGTGGTCGGTAAGGGCTTTGTGCGACAAAGATAAAAATCTTCCTATTTCTTTATAACAGTCGACGTTACAGACCCGGTGAATTTTAGAACTACCCAGTACCAGTAGTTTTGACGACATGGTACTTGGCGCAGTTGCTGAGCAATCGACTGCTGCGCAGCGTGTCACGGGTTCGATCCCCGCACTGAAAAATATCTGTATGATCTGCGATTAGTTAAGATAACAGAGTTGTTCCAGGTCTGGGTGTTTGTGTATGTGAGTTTCTATGTTTGTAAACGCACCCACAATACAGGAGGAAATTCCTAGCATGGGCAACGTTTAAATAAAAAATCTACCTACGGGGGTAGCCAGGGTTACTGGATAATACGATACCCCTTCGTATTGACGGATGACCAACTTCATTGCTTAACCCGTGCGGCTGTTAGTAATAAACTACCATACAGGAAAATATGAGTTACTTTATCTGTGTGTGTGTAGGTCTTATACATTTTACACCTTTTTAGTCTTGATGACATAACTTTAAAGCCTAACGACCCATACCAAAGATAATATAATACTCCCATACACATAACTTCAAAGCAAACCTATACATGAATGGTAAGCATAAGCATTATTGAAGAAAAAAACCAAATGTTGCAACATATTTTATTATAATTACCACTTTCATCAAACGTTTTATTAAGGGATTGAAACAAACCATAAGAAAACTTATATTACATCTATTTGAGAATTAACTAGACAGTTGGAACTCGCTGCATGTACCATTATCATCAAAGATCTATAAATTAAAAATTAAATTTAGCATACATTTTTTTAATATTCCACATAACATGGATAAAAAAACAATAAGTTTATTTATTAACATAGATATCACAATATAATAACTTAGTGCCTGAAGTGAGACAAAAACATCCTTAAAGTAACATGAGTTCAAAATGTGGATGTTCATTATTAATTATACTATTCCTCGCTGATAAATTTTGCCAGTACTCAGGTGTTATTTACAAGTACATACCTTCCATGAAGTGTGAGGGAATGGATATTATTTGTTACATGAAAATATTTCTAGTCATTTAATGAACAATTTACGAAAATATATACATTTAGTAATTAACTGAACTATTTTTACTTCAAAGAAACTTACAAGTAATGTTTGGATTTAAAACTCAACTTAATCTACATCGAAATGTTGTATGAAAGCTATGTGATACATTTGTGTACACATTACTAGATTATTTTGGACTTATATAATCATCACACTAATTATTAATATACATGCTACCAGCTTCACTAAGTAGTTTTTTTTTATAAATATTTAATTATGACATTGATAAATTATTGATATTATGGTTTTGCACAACCGCAAAAAGCACAGATATTTTTATTCTGAAAATGTAGCTACATACATAAAACAACAATATTCAACTACCATTTTGGTATGTTAGCCTTTTGATTACCAATTGTAAATACATTCTGAAATGCGTTATGTTTGGATAAGCAGTGGATAAATACAGATAATGGATTTTTTACACATATTTGTTTGATTTCTGAGTTATTGCTTTGTTATGGCACAAGTTATATGATGAAAATAGCGTGGGTTATTACTACTTTTACAATGATTGGATTATGTATCAACTTTAGTGAAGCTAAAATAGCAAATAACACAAATTGTACACCTAAATAATTTGGATAGTTACTAATTATAGAAGCTCATTATATGAACCATCTTCATGGTACTGTTTTCATGAGCATCATCAACATTGACTTCAATCTAGTTGAATAAATAATTATTTGAATTCGGAAACATATAGTTTTTCTTCTACTACAGAGTAAAAAAGGTATGCATATTATATAAGTAAATCAGACCACTGGAGTTTCACAACAATATAATTAATGCATTGCTGAAATTTGGGTAAATAAAGTAATTCGTTCCAACTGTATGTGGCAGTTAATTTTTAAATAAAAAGACATGAGTTGCAAAAACAAAGGTTAATTATGAAAATATTGAAGGATTCTATAAAATTAAATACATACAGGATAATTTATGAGATTTTAAACACATCTCACATTCTGTGGGTAATAAAAACAGTAAGTGCAATGCAATTGTGTCAAAGTTATCGCAAAACTTTATGATAATGCAAACAGACAACATTTAGATGATCCCCTCATCTTTAACTATGGTTGAAGTCAATGCTAATTAAATAATATCTGTGACAGTATTTTACCATTGTCTTTTGTTTTCTCTAGTAGTTACCTACATTCCAACAGTCAGATACAACAAGTTACATCTTCTATAAAAATACACACAGCTTATTTGTTAATTTTTAGGAAATTTTCACCATTCCGCATCACCATTAGCTTTTTGAAAGACATAATCCTTCCCACCTAAGTTCATGATACCATCTTTAAGGTAGAACTTCCACTTATTGCGACTGCGAGTAATTTTGTCATATTGGCAAACCACCACATTGTCAGTATCGAACATGTCACCAGGCTCTTCATCTGAGACATCATCCCCGGAGTTGAGAGGTTCCTCCTCAGCTCCCCCGCTCTCGTCACGCTCCTCCTCTTCTTCTTCAGCTCGCTCCTCAGCAGACTCCTCATCCTCGTCGTCATCACCAGCGCCATCCTCTGATCCATCTCCAGCATTAGAACCCTCATCATCTGAAGAGTCTAGAGCACCATCTAGAGAGAAGGGTGCTGCTCCACTGCGGCCACCTCCGCCTCCATCAAATTCATTTTGCTGACCAGCTAGTGCAGAGTTGATATGTTGTTGCAGTAATGTAGCAGCTAATGGTTGAGGTAAACTTATTGTTGCATTTATAATAGGGCCAGTAAGTACTTGGTGTAGCTTGTTACCATTAAGTGCTGATGCAGGGATTTGTATGGTAAATGATCGGGGTTGTGATCCCGGGACACCTGGTTGAGCAGGCAGAGTGAGTTGAACAGGCACTTTGTTGTTAGGGTCCATTACGTGATGTGGATGTGCGCCTTGGAGATTCGAAGCAGGAGCGCCATGCTCCACACCTGTGTTTTGGCTAGAACCTTGCTGTCCCAAATGTGTATCAGTCCTCTTAGGTATTACATTATTACCGTTGGCCTTTTGGAAGCTCTGCAGTACTGGAGGCGGCGCAGGTATAGCCGGTTCAGGCTGCGGCGGGTCCATGGCCCCACTGGCTTGAAGTTTTGTTTTCCATAATTGCTTTAGTTCCTGCAACACTTGTTCGTCCACACCATCATCCAGAAAGCAATCCCTGACTCCGGCTATCACGTCGTCCACTACTGTATTATACAGTTTCAAAACTGATACCTGACTCATCGTCATCTTGACCACTATGTCTAAACTGTACAACTATTGAAATTGAAATAACAGATCTGCAAAGTCCAAGGATTAGTTGGAAAACTTCACGTTGTTGATAATAAGGTGACGAGTGCGTATCCACTTTCGTGTTCACATCTCAATTCAATAACTCAATGTCAAGTAATACTTTGAGATCGACAGTCATTAAATGGACGATAGATGGTAAATATTTCACTAGGTCTGACGATCTACAGAATAATTCACTAAACGGCACAAGTAGCAAGTTCATGTCCACTCCATTATCAACTGAACAAATCGCACGAAAATATTCAACATAAAATTTGACAATTAATCACTAAAACATAACCTACAAACAAAAAGCAGATTTTGCTTGCCAGCCAGATAAAACGAAAAATTGTCTATGGTATTGGTCGAAGGAGATTCGCTTGGCGCATGCGCGGAGATGGCGGAACATTGGCGACGCCCCGTTTCACATGGAAAATATTGTTGAGTTTGCGCCATAAGCAACTAACTAGAATTAAATTGATCGTGCCTGTGACAATTTATAAATGTAGAATTTACTATTAATTTGATCTTAATTTTTATTATATTTAAATATTTTAGTTCACGTATTATGTACTTATGACATAACATAAAACATCGACTAAATTATTTGATTACGAATATTTTGTTGTGGTATGTGCGACAAATATCACAGAAGAAAAGAGCGGCAAATTCAAGTCGAAAAATATCGTATCACCCACTTTGGCTTCGAAGTTAGGACTAACAAAACACTAAATAAAAGCAATAATAAAATATAATTATAAAATAAGAACGAGGGGTATGAAAGTACTGATAAGATAACATTATACGTAAATAATTACACTCTTGTCAAATAAAAATCAATTAAATCTTTAAAGTTATGGATATTTCAGGCATACATTCGTTACATTCGCGGGCTAGTGGACGGTAAGTGAAGGTTAGCTCACCGTAATCGAGAATCTGTGCTACTAGAATTGTCAGCCAGCTGAAACGGCAGCGGGGCCCTGGAACGCAATTGGTATGTGAAGAATAGGGTGATTTTACATCCAAAAAAAGGTACCTACCTACTATGCGAATTTTACAGGGAAGACCTAGCTGATCTGACATATTTACATTTACATATTTTTTTCGGTGGTAGCATTACCGAAAAAAGCATTTTATGAGTCCTCCCACCTGGACAGGTAGGGAGGGACTGTCAGACTCGTACTGACTAAAATCCACGGTGTCCTTCGATATACACCTTCACGTTCCAGGGCCATGGAAATGCGATTATAAGTCCCACAACCATTTGACTGTCACTTGAAAATTAGATTTATCAATAAAATACTCTATGAAATTTTTTTAATCATTAAATTATAAATGTTATTAGCTGTTGCCCGCGGTTTTACTCCCGCTGATAAGGTTCTTTTGGTGGAAGTATGATGTTATGTAGCTTATAGCCTTCCTCGATATAGGTATGGGCCATTCAACACATTTTTTTTACTTTCTAACCAGCCAGTATTACCTGAGAAACTCATTCAACCAAACAAACTCTTCAGCTTTAAAATATTATTATGGATTATTATATTCGTAACATCATCATCAGCCTATTATTTTCCCACTGCTGGGACACAACCCTCCTCTCTGTGAGAGGGAGTGGGCCATAATCCACCAAGTGGGCCCAGTGCGGGTAGATGTCACATATCTTCGAATTTTTGGTTCTAAGACATGCCGGTTTCCTCAGATGTTTCCCTTCACCGTTTTGAGAGCAGTAGTGATGAAATAAATTACACGAAGTAATGCGTATGCGAACCCAAGACCTACAACTCGTAAGTCGGGACCGATACCACTGGGCCACCACTGCTCGCTAATGATCATAATTATTTATTCAAACTTCAGACGCCATCAGTTCATCAAATAACTACCCCAAAATGTATCAAATGTTACCAACGGAATTCTAATCTTTGCCTGTATTTATAACTAGTTGATAATTATAGAAATTCAATTAATGACGTGTTTCAACTACGAATAGGACAGCCTTGGCGGCATAATGTGATGACAATACCTAATGTTGCCTTATCAAAAAATACTTGACGCAAATGAATTTTTCATAAAGTATTTATTTATTACCATAATAATTATCCTATGAACATCACTTTCACATTATTGTTGTTTATTTATTTGCATGCATGGCAAATGCATGGCACCAATGGTAGAACATTGTCGAGAAGGGTTATTAATGCTGGGCCTGTTTGAACTAAATCAATGTAGAATTAGGTACAGTCGCAATTAAGTTTAAATAGAATAAGTAATAGAAAAATATTTATTTGATATAGGACACACACAAAAATAATAATAAAATAATATTATAATAAGACTACCTACCTAGTCCGATTATTAGGTATAGACACTATGATTTATTTACTATATTTATTTTGCAAAGAGGTTTGAAGAAACACTTTTACTGAACTGTCTACTCTGAGAAGAAACAGCCGAAACAAACTCAGAGGTCATAGTCTAAGCCCCAAGTACTCTCCAGGACAGACCTAATATTCAGCTACGGCTGATTACCACCGTTTTAATAGAGGCCACCCTAAAGGGATCTAAGGCCCGAGGCATAATGATATGGTTGAGAATGCGACCAAGAATCTTCGGCATCCACATAATGTTTATTTTGGTACCTACCATGTTAGGACGGATCATCGGGTTTCAGCGTTGAATGGACCATTATGTAATCAGGGGACCCGCGCTGTTTCCAGTTGCTCTTTTTTTTGATTTATGTAAGTACTTCTAGGTAAGAAATACACGGTATATGACACTAAAGAATATTATTAGACCATATTACCATATGCCAAATAAATAATTATGATTATGATATTCTGAGACTTTCACTTTTGAAACCGAGTTATTCGAAGGTAATTGTTTTTGGATCGAAATTGCATTTGTTTAGTGGCTTAATTTGTGTAATTACCTATGTATTTGTTTAGCCATTAATAGATTTGCGCGGGTTGGCACTTGGCAGACTGGCACCGCATCGTAACGCGCCGGTACCAGTCATCATATTTCGATTTGGTTTGATTACACATTGAACGCTGTTTGATATTTTTTGCACACCTATCGAACAAATAACTATTGATATAACCTATAGGATGGGTTTCTCATATTAGGGTACCCGAAGAGATGGCCGATAGGTTTTATTTACAACTGTCACTATGAGCAGTAGAAGCCGATATGCTTAATGCTATACGGCCTCTATGTCAGAAGTTAGTTTCTCCTAGTGAAGTACCATTTTTTTTTTCTTTTTTTTTAGCGTGGTAAAATCATCAAATGAGTCCTCCAACCCCGGGCAGGGCGGGAGGGACTGTCAGACTTCTACTGACTAAAATCCACGGTGTCCTTCATAGCCTGTTATGTTCCGGGGTTACGGTAAGGGAATAATCCCGCGACCCCGGCAGGCTTTGGCTCTCTGAGAGCTCCCGTCATTATGCTGACGCTCTTTGAGGCGCGCGTGGGACACAACGCGCCGTCGACCCTAGTGAAGTACCATTGGGAAAGTTTTATCAGCAGATGTTTGAATGTTACATATTCTATTTAACTCTTGGACGGAGAACTTCATGTCTCGTCGTCACCCTAACAAGTAACTATTTCCCATTTGGAGAATTCAGGCCTGACTCTTAGAAAAGTGTTATTTAAAGGATACAAAGCGCAAAGCCTATTTGTTCACAATCAATTTTCGTTTAGCAGCGGGATAATGAGGAAGTCAGCGGCAAATGCAGGTTGTGTGGTCGCACGTTTGGTCGTCGGGCGGTCGGAACGCGACAGCAGATCAGGTTTGTTCGCGGCCGGCTATTTCCGCGCGATCGATACGCTCCAGAATGTCATTACCCGCTCACCTGAGCCGAGTTGAGCCTCTGACGATCCAACTCGTTACCGTGACTGCCGAATTTCTAAAATGTCATTACCGTGATGTCTTACATGGAAAATTTTAATTCTACCCAAAATAGACGTTGATTAAAAATAAGCTTTAGCAACGGTTTCAGGAAGATGGAAAATGGAGTCATGGTATATTTTCCGTTTTAGTATTCTGAATAAGCAATGCAAAATGACAAATTTCCGTTAGCGATTTGTTTTGAAATTGAAAAGCTTGTTTATTTGAATGTGTATGAAAATTCGTATTGGCACCATTCAGAAGCATTTGAATAGAATTAGACTAGTATTTTTTTAATAAACGCGCTTGAAATGGCAAATTGTGTTCATATGTGTTAATGGCAAAACCTAAGTACCATTTCAAAATATTATTATTTTATTCAACGCGACATCTTTTTTTATTTTAGTGAGATGGTTTTGCTCTTGATTCCAGTCTAGGTCAAAGGTGACAGAATCGAAGTCTACGATGGAGCGAGATTCACTCTGATTTTGAAGAGATTCGGGTTTTTATGCGTTGGGAAACACAGACGCATGTAGTTATTTCCATTTTTGATGTGCACATTACGAAGGAAAAAATGATAGTCTGAATCTGATTTTAAACACTGAATTGTATTTGCTCCAATTTACTAGTAAAAGTTAGGTATTTAAAAAAAAACCCAACGCATTTTAGAAGAGCCAACCTTGAAACGGCTAAATAAATTTTGATAAAACAGGTTTACGAATAATCGCTAGAATCTGTAAAAAAAATCTATAAAAGATTTCTTATTTGTAAGTTAGGAGTTTAACACAATACTTTCCTACGTTTGGTATCTATAATAACTTTGATACAAAAATTTCGCAAAGCACTAATAAATCACAAAGTAAAAGATCCAAAAGGAAATTGGAAGTTGATTATCGGATTCTAACCAGAGAGAAATTCTTATTTCCACATCTATATATTTTGCTCATCGCGATAACATGAGATGTACTCAAAATAAACGGGAATTTTGAAAATGTCAAAATTCTATTTTACTTTACCTCTGAAAGTAGGTCATTACATTCCTGATGAAGGGTGCAGATAATGCACATATGGACACCTAATTATACGTGCAAACCATTACATATGTTATGAGAAGATAAACCCGAGACTTGGGAAGGCTTTACAAAGCGAACACGAGCTCAGCACACGGCCACACTCTGAATCGGGCAACCGTCGCGCGTCGGAGACAATGTCGGCTCTTCCAAGCAAAGTAGATAAATCGTTTTACAATTTACGGTTGAGAGGCATCGCTTTATCAACAAACTGTTCACAACCATATTCCGCTTTGGTCGGTGAATATAGGAAAACAATTGCCTGATCTGCATATGTGTGATAAATTAACTAATTTACTATCACTAACAATTTTGTACGATCAATCATGTTATATTCGCGACGTTGTGTTCTTTGTGGGATTATGGGTAGAGCGGTGAATTCCTTATTCTTTTCATAAATCTTTTCCAGGCGACGGTAACAAGTAACGGAGGCACTTTGCGCCCCTTTGGAGAACCTGCGCCAGTAAATTTGTTGCTTCCTAGAGCGCTACATTATGTACATACGTGCTCGGTTCACATACTTGCGCCGTATTCTACAACACGATAAGATCAGATTTATATATCCCCACGTGCTATGTCAAGTTTCTCGTTCTAATTCTATAAGCCGCCTAGCTTATTTTTGTCAACGAACAACCCGGCAGCGGTTCTCACTCCCCATTTTATTTTCACAATGTGGCTAGTTTCAACTAAAATTCGACCTTTTTATTACGCCACGGTGGTCAATTCTATAGGCAATTCACAAGGGAGTGTTGATTTCTGTGGTATCGTTGATACTTGGCACTCGTACCGTTTGCGTGCTTACGTGGTGGGTAGTTGAATGTTGCTAGTAATTTATGCTCGGCGTAACAGGTGGGGTTACTACCACCATTCTCAGGCTACGCGTGCTTGGAATTTATTATTAATGGTTGGTTACCTCATGATTAGTATCAGCTTCATTAACCAGACTGTGATATAAGTACTTAATTTAAAACACGATAAATAAACTTGATATTTCAACATTCATTGTACTGGGCAGTCTCGTTCAGAATTTCTTTCTTCAGACAGTTAATTTGAGAATAATAGAGAGATAGCCTCGTAATCGATCTGATGTCGGTCTATTGTATTCATCTCCGGTATTGAAACTCGAGTGGATATCAAAATCCGAGCGTTGTCTGAATTCCTCTTTAAGTATAGTTAGAGTCTATTTCAGTGTATTGGAAATTCCACTGGCTACGAGTACCTTCCCGCTTATAATCGGTTCACTTTTTAGACTTTCCAGCGATCGCACGCTATGTGGGCATCCACACGTCGATATCGAGCCACATATTGTTTTATCCAGTTTGTGAGGCACGATTGATAGGCCTCCCATTGAAATGTGCGCAAATGAATGCCTGCCCTTATGAGCATTCCACGAATCCCTGTAGTGTTTTCAATAGCACTCAGTTCAATCATGGTGATTCAAATGATATGTATTTCAGTATAGATAGGACTCGACCGTAATGACTTTAATAAATTCATAGATGGCATTTCATATCTAGTAAGTAATTGGATACTCAACAAACCAAATTACTTATTAAAGTAATATTATAGGTATTTAATTTAGAATCGTTCCCTCTTGCTAAAAGGAAATGAATCTCTTAAGAAACTTTGTTGACGTTAATAAACAGAAACTCTGTTAAAGTAATTCTGCGTCTCATAAAACTGATACCTGTTACTCCAGTTTTCGTGACATATTTGAGATGTGACGCGATTAACAATATTTCATCCCGCAAGAAGCGGCACCAGGGTTATCATTCATCTTTATACGTCACTCTCACCTATTTATTAAAAGGAAAAATTGGAGTAGCTTTTCTAAAATAAATCTACCGACCTATATTTTAGTAAGAATCGTGTAAGCTACACCTTTGTTATTTGTAAATGAAGCATTTTAACTTTTATTTACATTTTACAGAGATGTAAAAGTATAATAAAATAATAGAAAACACCATTTAATTTACTTATTTATCTTTACTAGCTTTTGTCCGTGGCTTCGCTCCCTGGTCTGTAGTCACACTGTCTGTATAACACTTCAAATTTCATCAAAATCGGTCCGACGGTAAACAAATAAATCAATTTTCATGCATTTAAATATGCACTAGCTGTTGCCAGCGGGTTCACCCGCTACAACTCGAAAATTATCTCACGGGAACATAAAATCGGGATAAAAACTATCCTTTGTGTTAATCCAGGTTAGGTATAAACTATTTGTGTACCTAGCAAATTCGTTCAGTGGTTTTTGTGTTACATAGTAACAAACATACCTACATACACAAACATAGGTACATCCTCACATTTTGCATTATAATAATAGTAGGATTAATTACGGTCTCGTGTTTTATCTAAGAAAGGAAATACACATGGCACATGCTGATATGGCCTCTAGTAAAAAGGTAATTTGGATCAAAAGGTTTCTAGAAATGACAGGTTGTTGCCTTATTAGCTAATAGCTAGTTCTACCTCCATATAAGAGAAAAATCGATGAAAATAATGAACACGGAAATAGCAAAGTTGTTAAAACCCGTTGGTACCTAGTGTAGGGGAAGGGGGGGCATGACGGGGACGCGAGGTAAGATGGGGTCACGTACACATACAAGAAACTAGACTCTTGCGAACAGAAAACAATAAGCCAGTATGAAGCCATACTCGATCAACCGTCAGCGCGACAGAAACAGTGATGGGAGTGCACGCGTTTATTATTTACAAATGAAAATCACGTTGAGTGTCTCGTCGATCTAATTTTATGCAGTTAAGACGTCTTTACTGTAAGGTAAATATTACTACCCAATTTATGTGTTTTCTCGTAATGGTCGTTAGTGTTGTTTACTTTGTTGTGGTATAGTTGGACAAAAGTTCAAATAATACATTTTTTTTTGAAAAATTATTTTTCTCTAAATCAGCCTTTGGGGCAAGACGGGGTATTGGGTATGGGGTAAGATGGGGTATAGGAGATCCTCGATCCTCGGCTCAAAAAAAAAATGCCACGAAGAAACAAAAGACCAGTTGTAGCCAAAACGAAAAATGATGATGATGAAGATACAATTTGTCTCTATTGTAATGATGAAATCATAGTTTTCTGAAATAATCCGAAGGTTGGGTAGGCTGCCAGCTTTGTGGACGTTGTGCTCACAATTAATGGTTATGCTGGTGTGGATGATGACAACACTCAAGAAATTCATATTTGTATTTATTGTGATAATAATTAGCTTACCCTATCTCTCCCAATTTTCATTACCCCATCTTACCCCATGGTAAGGGGCAAGACGGTTTTCCGAGAGTTCCTATTAAATAATTTATTTAAAAAAATTGCTATAAGTTGATCTCCCAAAGACTATGCCAAATTGTAGTTAGGTTAATAAGACATTGTGCCATAAATAAATAAGCATAATAAACGTAATAATTATACTGTATTTTTTGTATTTTCCTTAGATACCCCATCATGCCCCCCCTTCCCCTACCTACAGCTCATTATGCAACACAGTGGAAATGAAACGCTTATTTAATTCATTTAGCTTTCGTCGAGTGCTCACGTAACAAGCATTGTTCAAATTCAGGTGCATTAAACATTGCTCATTAAATTAAATTCAGTCGAGTCTTTAGCTTGTGTTTGTAGGGAATAGCGGCAAATGTTCGTTATGAATATTGCACTGTCATTGTTCCCAGAACATCCTACAAGCAATAAAGAGGAAGCCGAGAGTCCGCGCCGCCGCACGCCGCCGCACGCCGCTGCTCGTGTCGATAATAGCCCTTTTCATAAATACTCAATTACTATCTCAAGAACACTTTAGTTAGACTCAATTTTCTTGCATTTAAATACCTATCGTTGGAAAATATTCAAATGACTCCAACTACAAGTTAAAGATATTTATTTCAAACGGCTACAAAAACGGGAATAGGTATCGATGATCGCCGCTTATTGGTATTCATGCGGCTTTCGTGTATTTTTTTTTTTGTAAAATAAACGATACCTACATTCATATGCCAGTATAAATATGTATCAACTCTATTATCAGGGGATAGCCCACGATTCCCCTGCAGGGTGGGCACCGATAAGTTTGTGGGAATGAATACTGAATGCTGTAAGTATCCACGTTATGCCGATATTTTCCACTCAGCGTGACTGGTGACGCTTACCTCGTTATCGGAGAATTACACGCATTACAATTTACTACGGGCTTCTGAATTTCCCTATTATGATTTCGTTGTCAATTTAAAAAGAATTAATGTAAATAAACGTGTGCCATCGATAATAAACGATTCGTTAAATGTCAATGGTAGGTATTCACCTATGTCTTTTATCACTAAATTGACTTTTCGGTGAATGACCCGTGGGTACTGATAGCCATTCAACAATGACCGAAAAAGCCATTTAAATTGGATTCGTTCACGAATCAGTTCCCCGTCAAAGATAAATTCACTCTCCGTTTGTGCTGTTAAATATTTATAGAAAAGTAATAAATGCTCTATCCGATTCCATGGAATCGTTTTCGCTTCGTTGCGATTCATACAATTTTACAGAATAACATTATCGTTCGTTCGCTGGCAACATCATAATGTGTCGGCGGAGTTGAAGCAAAGCTGACAGTTATCGTGAGCCTCCCGATCGCGGAATACAATTTGTATGCTCATGGACTGAATTTACTTCAGTTACAGCACCCATTCAAATAATATGGTATCACGTAGGTACTTTACGGATATTGAGCCTCTCTTCAGATTCTATCACACTTGCTTTAAGGGTTACAGTTTGTTCCCCTTTATCCATGAAAATACAAGTCTCCGTGTCTCCGTTCTTTTTCAGTATTTCATGTTAAGGTAATCAGTTTAGGGTCGTGTTAGAGATAAATTCATTAGGTAAGTATGTAAATAGTAGTATGTATGTATGAAAGGACACCGTGGATTTTACTCAGTCCAAGTCTGAAAGCGGCCCTCCTGCCCCGCCTTGGGTGGGAGGACTCATTTGACGATTTTACAACGATAAAAAAAGGTATGTACATATTGTTATGTAGAAATCTATTTATTTAGCAATGCGCCCTTTATTTACAATAAGTAGCATTTCTACTTGACCACACTTTTTTTTTTTTTTTAGCGTGGTAAAATCATCAAATGAGTCCTCCAACCCCGGGCAGGGCGGGAGGGACTGTCAGACTTCTACTGACTAAAATCCACGTTGTCCTTCATAGCCTGTTATGTTCCGGGGTTACGGTAAGGGAATAATACCGCGACCCCGGCAGGCTTTGGCCCTCTGAGAGGGGGGCCCCGTCATTATGCTGACGCTCTTTGAGGCGCGCGTGGGACACAACGCGCCGTCGACCCGGGCATGGTCCTTGGTCGGGCAGCGAGTTGCCCTTTACTCGCTGCCCGCATGCCCGCGCCTACGGTGGCCGGAGATCATCAAGCGACGTCTGTCGCCGTGGGCGCCTACCAACTTGACCACACTTGGAACTAGTAACATTTCAACAACTACAAACATGAAATGTCAAATTAGTTGTTGGGGCAGCAAGTTACTCAGTACTAAGCTATCAAGTTGAACGAAGCTTCTGGTCTGTTTGATAACTTTCAAAACTTGAAACGACAGATAGAGGAACATAATATGAAGCATCTTTTTATTAAAAGTTTTCAAATGCTGGTTAAATATTACAGATTTATTTGTTCGTAAAGCGTGACTTCATCATGAAAATAAAACCTATTTTTAACCGACTTCAAACAAAGGAGGAGGTTCTCAATTCGGACGGTATTTTTTTTAATGTACATATGTACACCGAATTACCGATTACTCCGAGATTTCTTGTTTGATAGTATGTTTTTTTTTTGTTCAATGCAGTCTATTTGCCATTTGGTCCTATCAAAATCAAAATAAAACGCCAATTGTGGACCAATTTTTTACATTATTTTTTGTTGTACTAGGGATCTTTCACCATAATACTGCAAGTTTCATCATAATCGGTTCAGCATTTTTTGAGATAGGGATTTTTGTGTTTTGCAAAGAAGGAGTGCTAGGTCCGGGATCAGGGGACTGTCTCTGGGAATGTGAGACTGTTTCGGAGTAATGGGACTGTCTGATTAGGTAACCGTGACCTTAAAACGTAGAGTACATGGAAGGATCACCGTGGATTTTAGATCTGCGAGTCTGACAGTCCCTCCCGTACCATCCTGGACTCGATTACCAAGATGCAAAGGGGGTGCTAGGTACCCCACGAAATCAACCTACGGCGCGAGTCACATAGAAAAGACGTAAGACGCAGACGGGGCGGAGACATATCTCTCTTCGGCGTCCTTTCCATACAAAATGCGACGCGTCCTCGACTCCTCGTCTTAAGTCTTTTCTATATGGCCCGCGCCTACCACAATCGTTGATCTCTATGTAAATCATCAAATGAGCCCTCTTGGTCTTGGTGGACCGGAAAAGACTGTCAGTCAAGAGCATGACTTCACAAATCACACCATTCCTCTTTTATCTTGTCAACATTTCGTCGAACGGCACAATTCAAAAAACCCGAAGAATTATACTAATTTTTTCAAGCTTTGTTGTAGAACAAATACTGGCGAATCATGTATGTCGTCCCGAACAAGTGTGTGACACTCGAAAGTTTGCACCTTTTGCACAAAAACTAAACACGTGCCTACCGAAAATTATACCCACGTCTGTGTGCGTTATGCTCAGTCACGCTTATGTAAGTACACGAAGTTTTTTCATATGTGTGTGGAAAGCGGTTTACGCTTGTTGTTGATGTTCGCTCACCATCAAAAGTTTTGGGATAAATTGCGTAGACATGCGGTCGCGGCTGCAAATACTACGGTCTATCAGTTCTTGTGGCTTTCGGAACGGACTACTTAGGACTTGAGCCTTAGGTAGATAAACTAAGGTAACTAGGTAACTACATACATACGCATACGTGTTTCTATCAATCGGAAAACAGGCTATAGCGCTTGCTATATGGCGGTCAATTTTCAGTCATTATCAATTCAATTTTCGGTCATTCATTCAAATCTTATTATACTGACCATTTTTAGTCACTTTGGAATTGAAAAGCTTTTGGTGTCTTTATGAACTTTCGAAGCACTTGCCATAAGTTATATAAGCCACCCATAAGTATTATATTAAACTTAACCATCGCTTGTAATTCAAACGCAGTAACCAATGAATCTGTTCTGTCTCTCTAATCAGTTTTGACGTGAACTGTAGAAAATACATAAATAAAATTAATCATAAAATACTATAAGAAAAAAATCGCCTTAAAACCAAACATACATTGCGAAACTCCTCTATTGTGTCCCAGCGTATGGGTTAATAACTACGACCATTATCAAATACAAACTACCGCACTGTAAACACCAAAATAATATCACAATCTGGTAAGCCTCAAATCCATAACATTTACTGAACCAACCCAGTACCTATGTATCTACTTAATTGCTTATTAATATTAGCGAAATAATCTCATCGCGTCGAGTCATCCCTTCCCTCTTAGCCTAGAAATGGATCTAGACTTTCTAGGCTAACTAATTAGGAGAGTGACCTTCCCTTATCCTTGAATCCGCTTTAGTCCTCTAAGTCGAGAGACCTCATGTTTGTAACAGCCGCGCCCGTGAGCTCTCAGGTGTATAACTAAGTCTCCTCTACTGGGAATCTTCACCATCTTCATTAATAACTGACGAGTTTTTAGGATTTAGGATAAGTACTACTCAACTTACTAAAGTGTAGGCAATGTCAAAATGAACTGAACACATAAAAAATATTACTATCTTTGTCGATTCTATTTTTAATATTTAAATAAAACGTATAATTAAAAATAAACGAAATCGGCTGTACCAACTCTACTCCGAAAAAAGTAAACAGGATTGAATAATAAAATAGTTTCAGAAAGCGTTTAAGTTAAACTATTTTAACTGGGAATAAACAAAACAGTTCTGCAGTTTTAAACATCACAATTAAGGGCGACTTTCACCAACGGTTAAACATGTTTAATATTTTATTTAAGCACAAAATTCAATAGAATTTTGACATTAAATAAAATTTTAAACATGTTTAACTTTTGGTGAAAGTCGCCCTAAATTTGTTTTCCGGTAAGTGACAAACGTAGTGAGAATTGAGCAAAACTTTGCGTAGGTAGTTACCAAACGTATCAGTCCTGAATAAACTTACTAATGGAGCTATTTAAGTCCTTTCACGTACAGGCGCTTGGGGCATACCTTGGTAGCGTGAGGCCGTAACATCTAACTAGCTAGTCAGGTGCTACAGGTGGGTAAAGCCACAGAGCTGTACATGTATATAGAGCCAAGTGGCCAACTTTACGAGTTCCACATAAATTTCAATTTTATCGTCGACGACCGCACTGAAAACTAATGTGAAAAGCAAGCGTCCCTTGTTCACCACAGTCCACTGAACATTTATGAACTTCCGCCGGAGCCACCCATGACCATCGCTCTTTATTAACATTTAAGTGCCAAAACGAACTAAAAATAGAACTTTGATGCTCTCGGTTGTTTACAGAGTTTACCTAGTTTATGTCTAATCTTATTTATGGATCGTTTTGTTTTTACTTAATATCCGTCTCGCTACGTGGCTAGCACGCCACGCGTAACAATTCGTGAGACATTGTAACGTAGCAGAACGACGCACTTTGATTGTTATCATGTCTCGCACTTTGTATTATTCGGGACAGATAACTATTAACAAAATTGCTTGTGACACGAACTTAAAGCCGCACACCGTTGATAAGAAGCGACCTGCTCTGAGGTACCTCCGTGAACGTTAATTGATGGTAGCTGTAGTACTTGATGACACTCTATTCACAGATGCAAAAGGACAGAAAGTGTAATTATCCGCGAAATTTATAAGACTCCTCGAAGCCCCAGAGATTTCTAGAACAGTTAAGGTGACTGAGGCACCGGCTCGTAACAATGTTTTAATTTAAACCATAAAGGGTCCGCTGCCAGCCAGAGACGGCTCGCAATTAACGCGATAAAGACATTTTGTATCCCTCGGATAGCAGACAAACAAACCCTTGCCTGCCTAAGTAAAATTAATACTGTAGAGGGCATTAACAACGTGGCGCCCTCGTCACGTTTTACTTGCTCACTTTTAATTTGCTTTAAATTCCTTCACCCTTCAAAGGATCACTTTAAATTCCTAAAAAGTCGTACATTACTCAATCACTGCGGTGATTTCTAAGTGCGTTGAGAGGATGGGTATAAATGACTTCATTAAGTATCCGCCCCCTTTATATTCAGCATCTCTTAAGGCGTGAGCCTCGCCCCGCAAATTGAGTGTTTATCGCGCGTTACGCAGAACGCGCTTGTTCACGAGCCAATTTAAACCGTTCTCGAACACTCGCTCCTAACAAAGCCTTCTACAAAACAAGAAAATAAAATCGCTGTAACGTTGGCTATAGAGCGTAATACGGTAACAGAAGGGCGTGTTCATAAAAACGAACCCGTTTTATTGACTGATTATTGTCACGTAAAACAAAGGCGAATATCTGTGTATCTGGCAATTGTATTTTTTAAGTTTTCTGCCTATATATAGCGTGGTTAGGAGAAATTAATTCTATTCTGTCCTACTTTTTTTGTAAATTAAAATATGTTTACATCATATTAAAAAATAGAATCCCTACAATAGTGTTGTTACTTACCTCTATGAATACGCGGCAAGATACGTGAAGGAAATGAAAGCTCGAGTAAGCTAATTGCGCGCAATCGGCTGCGAGTAATTGCTAATCTGTCGTGTCGACGACAGCGGCGGTGATCTTCACACACACATCGACGATGGAAATACACGAGCCGAACACGAGAATTTAACCACATATATACAGACCCCACATCAAAAGCAATTTAATTTCCTTTCCATAGATAATTAAATAAATAAAGCTTAAAGCAATCATATTTCCCCGGTCGGAATAATTTTCGAAATAAAAACATGAGATTCATAAATTAACGAGTTTCCGGGCTTCTTAAATCGATGACGCCTCTTGCGAATTGATTAATTTACTCACTTTCAAGTAACAAGCAGACTCAGAAACGAACTGTATTATTGAAAGTTAAAAGAGATGATTTACAATACAATATGCGATGTTACGCAATCACATTATGCGTTTTGTCGAGAAGAAGTTCTACATTCCGGATAAGGCTACGTGGCCGCTACAAGCGCTACGCACCGCTACGAGCGCTACGCACCGCTACGAGCGCTACGCACCGCTACATGCTGCTACGCACGTAACCACACAACTTACGCCTGCTCGTAGCTTAGCTGTAGTACCGATCTGTATCAAACCGCTACGTATACAGAGTGGCATGTAAAAACCCAAACTGAATGTTGCTAATCAACTGTTGAATGCAAAAAAATATGGAAACTTATTTTTAATAAATATCAAAAAATGTTCTGCTTTAATCTCCATTGAATATTGAGATCATACTCTTTGTTGTAAAATAAGAAATCTTTTGCTGAAATATTTAAAGGGGTTTGAAGATTTTACTATGGAGCGTGGCATACCTACTGCCGCCATTTTGATTTTTTTTTCAAAATCGCGGCCAGCCATGAAACCTTTATAAATCGATAGCTGACATCAATAACAACAAAAAATATTAAGACCAACCCTCGTAAAGTTTCAGGTTTCTGAGATATAAAGTGTTAAAGTTGACCACATTAATTCGGAATAACAAAGGCTTAATATTTTTTTATAATATATTTTAGTAAGTAAACGATAATCCTGGTCTGGGAGAAAAAGAAAAACGTAGAATGTGCCAGCTATTTCTCTTTCCGGGCAGACCGTAAGTAAAAGTCGATCGCGGGATAGGGCAAAATGTAAGATCCATAGCCCCTCAGCTTAAAACTCTTTCAATGGGCAGCAGCGTTGGAAGACTAATAAGCTGAAATAAATGCGCTCGTCAATCCGCCTGCCAAGCGTGGCGAGTATGGCAATAACCATCTAATGGATAATCCTTGGGTGAGGCCTTAGTCCAGTAGTGGACTTTCTACGGCTGTTATGATGATGATGATGAATTGATAATGATATTGAAACTAGGTACCTATCATGCCTCATGATGTTTCTGCTTACTGTGGCCATCACAGCAATATTATCTGGATAGAAGCAATATGTTCTTCGATTTGTATCGAGACGAGCGTGTCATATTTTGCATGGATATTTTTGTGATACAACTGTACAACTGTAATTTAGTATACAAACTTCGGCATAGTCGTCCTACTTCTTGTGTATGTATTGTTTCTACAACTCAATACGGCACAATTAGGCATTTTTTACTTTTTGTATAACGTCTGACTGCGAGAATATTCGAGCGCGGACTCGTTAAAAGAAATCAAAATATCTCCTTTTTTTACACGCGAAGTAAATACTCTTCCGGTACAAGCCAATGCAAGTCTGTAGTGGTCATTATTGTTGATGATAGGGATACAATGTAACGGCTAAGTTATGGCTTCATGTACAAACAAGAAATTCGATATTTAAAAATGTGGCAAAATCTAACCATCCCTACCAAAATTGCAAAAAGTAAAGGTGACATACTCGTACCATGGTTAGGTATATTTATCAGTAAAATATAATACATTATACCATAGATGAATTATACTCTTCTCTTTCTACGCATCATACATTTCAAAGGTGCGAGCGAGACACCTACAATGCAGGTGGGTGAAGCGAGTTGTGTCATATTTATACTTTTATTTAACGTATAACTATCGTATTGATAGTTAAATGATATGAAGATATTACATTCAAATAAGTGTAGACGGTCTAAAAATAAGTTATTAAATTCAAAAAGTAGATTATATTAGACGTATAATGTTTTAATAACATCCAGGTATAATGCAACATACATATTACGTACAAAAAGTTATTATTTTTAACATCTTGATACATTCGAACACATACACTAGCTTAGAATTGTGAATGTCACATGATTAACTTTCACGGTTATTATCTCGGAAACCTGAAACTTTACGCGGGTTGTTGTCATAATATTTTTTGTTGGCATTAATGTCAGCTAACGATCTAAAAAGGTTTCATAGCTGGCCGCGATTTTGAAAAAAAATCAAAATGGCGGCGGTAGGCATGCCACAAATCTTCAAACCCCTTTGCAAATTAACATTTTCAGCTTCATGAAGAGTGCTACGTTTTTTTTGATATTACCAAAATTCAAGTAACTCACCTTGACATAAACCGTCTCCGTCATAAACATTAAAGACCACTTAAGGTATAACAATTTTAACGTAGTAAAAGAAAATCTTCATATTTTAAAGAAATAATAATGTCGGTTCTATAACCTAAACGAATTATACTTTCTTGCCTTTATGATGGTAGGCGTCGCTCTTTCTAAGTTACTAGATAATAGTAATAAAATCTCCTGACCCTTAGATCTAATTCAAAGTCTGGCATAAAAATTGCTCCACAATGGGCCAGTGGAAAGGCTCCAGTTAAAGATGTCATTAAAGAAAAAGCCTGTCACTCCAGGGCCTTTTACATTGCAGAAATCTTTTGTCGCAACACGAAAATTATTCACCGCTTTGTAAAACTGCGAAGCTGATTTAAATTGAGCCATTCCTGCACTTCAAATATCATTATCTTTGTACGCGACAAACATTTAGCGAGTAAGTGAAATAAGATTATAGCTATTTACTTTTATTTACAAGATTATGATGTGCTTTGAGCTTGAAATATACAAGCTTCGTTTTTTATATTGCCGGTTTTATTCCGTTCGGAAAGTCTTCATGTTGCTGGCTGTATAAAATATTTAACTACTTATCTTTATACAAGAATCGGAGCAAATCGATACATTCAGAGTAGAGTAAGTAATTTTTGAAGTGTAAGAATATTTTTATCAGAAACGAAGTAGGTACTGTAAGTAATTGACGGGTATATATTTCACGTCTGCAGTGCCAAATGGCACTGAGTGCAATGCACGAGTTATTGCAGTTTTTAAAAGTGTGTTGAAGCCACTCAAACATTCATGTCAAAGAACTTGTGGTGTTTAATTTTATATTTTAATTTAAGTGCTTCATAAATTGTTTAGTAACTAACTTAAATTAAAACATGAAATTAAACATTTTTAATTTGCTCACTCCGTATCCTGTGTTATTATACGTAATATGACGGACGGTACTCAAATGTGGTTTAAAGAAGTTTTAAAACTTTGTCTCTGCGTCCATATTCATGATGGACGTTATACCGTTCCATTTGATGTTTTTATATATTTGATTTGCAACTAATAAAATGTTGTATAAATAAATAATGTCGCATATTTACTTTTTCTTTGTTCGCGTGATGAAAACAAAGTAGGCCGCTAAAATGACGGAGAGCAAAGAGAGGGTAATTAAACCTCTTTACGAGTCCTCCTCATTTGTCCGCGCCGGCCGGCCGCCCGGCGACCTCTCGCTCGGCTCCAATTTACCGGAATGAGCAACATAACATCTGTCTGTGCTCTTCAGTTTTTTAACTAGAAACGTGCCTTTGTGACACGCGTAGATACTGATCCATTTCCATTTGATGGGTGTTCTCCGTAGAGATTTAGGTATATCTTAGAATTTGATTCACTGGTAAACTAAGCCTGAAATGAATAGATCAATTACATTTCATTGTAGCATAAAAATTGGTATTAAACACAAAATACGTTTCTCGCAAAAATAAAATGGCCAGGGTACAACTATACTGTGAAACTCAAACTTTCCAAAGCTGAAATACAAAAATAAACTTGGCGTTTTTAAAATATCGTTAAATGTTCAACCAATACTCCGTATACTTTTGAGATAGTTCCGGAACTAACAGTAGATAAAGTTGGGTAAGTCAGTGAGGCGGGTAAGTGTTCACTTAGTATGCCTAACTGTGATAATTACGTCCCTTAGTCACCGTCATACGCTAGGGGGTTATTGGGGAAGTTGGTAGTTAGGCCGGTAACACACACGCGTATAATGCGGATCAGTACAAACGTAGGAGCAGGCAATGCTTTGGGTTATTATCACGGAGGTTATTATGAGCAGTGGCATAATTAAGACTATAACGGAGAGCAGGCTCGTGTCCCACAGCCGGGACACGGACTCTGAGTTATAGGCCTTGTCCATGTGACAGGAATGTGTGTGGGAGAGGGCAAAATCTTACTTCTAACTTTCATAATTAGTGCAAAATTTGTTACTAGGATATTTGACACAAAAACTACTGAACGGATTTTGATGAAATTTTATACACAGTTAGTTTAAATCCAGGATTAACACATAGGACTTTTGATCCCGTTCTAACGTTCCTGTGAGATGTTATTTGGGAAGCTACTTGAAACAGCGATTTCTACATAAAACTTTTAAATTTCATTGCACATAAATATGGAACTGCACAAGTATGAAGAAACGAGTGCAAGCGCCGATTAATTTGCACTTCTTCTCCATCGTTCTCTCAGTGCTAAGAATCGTGACTCCGTTTCAATTTATCTATTAGACTTCCCCATCTGTTGCGGTCAATGGCCTGATGAACTGCAGTGCTGATTGGCATGTCGAGTTCTTCCGAGATTTGATCAGATTATCGTTTTACGCTTCGCTCTCTAGGTCTTTTGCTCTCTTTTGCTCCATTTTGTTGGTACCTCTGCGGACAATATGACCAAAGTATTCCATGACTGCAGACAGGTTGAAGAGAATGATTGTGCTTTGTCTGTTTTAAGTTGTTGAAGGAACGAGACATTCTTCACCGCACATACTCGTACCTTCAACAACTTAAAACAACTTACAGCCTTACTAAAAAAATTAAACACCTCTTGAGCACTTGTCTAAAAAAGTGTGACTGAAAAACGGACCTTATTTCAAAGTCATAATCTGACATTTTCTTAGACAAGTGTTCAACAGACGTTTAAAAGTTTTTGTAGTACGACGGTTAAAGTCTTAACAAGATGTCGGTATGTTTTAAAAGTCGCTATTAAAATGAATAGTCATACCAGGTGGAAAATCTTCACGACCGTTCCGTTTACAGCCACGATTTCTGTGTCACATCGCTGATTCAAGACAATACAATACTTGCTCGCTAGCGCGCCCTCTGTGTCCTCTACCGCGCCGCTTATGCACTGCAATCTATGTAACAAAGACTTGACATATAGACAGATAGATATTATACCATAACTTGCTTCGTGCTTCGAATACTATGATAGTGGCAGGACTGGTATTCCCAGTTATTGCGACCATGGCATTCGTCCTTTGTTCACAATAATACCGAGGGGAAGTTATATTAGTGATGACGTCAGGGATTACGTATCTTTGTAATGGCCCTGCTGACCCTGTGAGACTGCTTTATGAAAAAGGGAATTCTTTGGTATACAATTACTTTCAAATGATAATTTGAAAATATTATTAATTTGATAAACGAGTTGTTGTATGTACATTTGCCACAATCTTTGTATTGTCTAGCTGAAGGTGTATTTTCATGTAGTTTCAAACGAACAATTATAGGATCATGTGTCTAAGATTGTCCTACATTCCAGCCTATTTTCACCTTTCGCGGGACTACCGAATTACCATGACCCCGAAACGTAAAGGGCTATTGAAGGACACCGTGGATTTTAGGCGGTACGAGTCTGTCAGTTCCCCCGTTCTGCCCTGGGTGGGAGGACTAATTTGATGATTTTACCACGCCAAAAAAAAATGTTCACCTTACTACGTTTGCTTCGTACGAATTATGGTAATATTCATCCAAGTGTTAAATTGTCCACATGCCATTATGTTAAAAAGTCAAAAATTTTGTTATAAAGATCAAGTGACAAAATGTCAATATGACATAAAGTAAAAATGATTTCGTATCAACAAATTAAATTGTTTAACGACATTAGAACGTAAAGGGCTATGGAAACCAACAAAAAAAGTTTGTTCTATTACATATTGTCAAAAAAAAAAAATTAGACGTCGTTTTATCACAATACCTAGCATTTTGAATCACGTACAATATGACATTTGGACTTTCTAACAATTGTTGATTTTTGCAAAACTTCATTCTAACAGAATAGAAATATAACATCAGGTTATTATGACATGTGGACAATTTAACACTTGGAATAATGTTACCATTAACCCTTCGTACGTACTTACTTAAACTAGTTTTGGAGTATTAATGTGGCAATTTAATTCAATGTCCTAAAACACGTCGCCACTAGGTGTTGCACAATATATTATGAGATCCATTAATATCCGGTGAGGACGGCGAAGGAATACTAATCCGGTAAAAGCCTCGAAAGTAAATCGCAGAGGTTCCGCCGAATATCGGCCACTTAGTAGTGATGTCCGGAGCCCCGCGGCCGCCGTGAATAAATGTCACTACACTAACTTGCTGAAAGCAACGTGACGTGCCCCCATTTACTACACATATCCAAAAACATCTACTATTTTCTTTCGTTATTATAAATTTTGTTTTATAAGTGGCAGTGCTGGTGGCTTCCTCTAAGTATTTAGAGGAAGTGTCTGAACAAAAATTCTCACATAATTCTCGGTGCACTAAAGATGATTTATTTGAATCGTGCAAGGGGTTGTGTCATATTTTTTAAATCTTCTTCACATTTTCAAAGGTCTAAACTAATGTCAAAAATCGCAGTAAACACGATATGTGTGTCGAACGAAATCATATTTTCACAATCCCATTTGTATGCAGAGCGATATTGGTTCCTACGTTTTAGGTTGATCCCGATGGAAAGTACACATAATATCTCACCGCAATGGCCATTTGCTCCTATTTTCCGAAGCAAAATTAGAAAATAAGATTTCTCTCTGACATGACGTATACAAAGAGCTGTGAAACACGGAGAATAATTTCCGGGCATCAGTGGCAGCCACTCAGAGCTGGGAATTACGTAGGAAAGTCTCCCACTCATGGTTCATGGTAGATATAATAATCGCGGCCATGACACCACATAATGAGCTGATGCTCTGCTCGGTAATGGTCCGCTTACGTCGTGACATTCTTCCATTATTATGTTACTGATATCCTTTGTTCGTATGTTGTGTTAGATTAATGTCCGTCGAGGTCACTCACTAACTTTAACCATGTAAAAGCCAAATGTATAAAAACACAGTTGAACTAATATACCGTAACGTAACGAGCTCTGTTCACGCTCGTGTTCGTGACATAATCGACACGTAGTTAGAAGTTAATAAACGAAAAATAATTTCATCACATCGCACGCGATTTCCATGTATAAACGCCGTAAAAATGTCGCTAGGTATGCAAAGTCGAATAATTTCCGAAATAAATAACGTTGGCGACATCATTTATGAACGTATTCGTGCTTCTATAGAGATAGTGGGTCGTGTGAAGGAAAAACAGGTAAATTTACCCGTTTCCCTTCCCGGTTTATATAGGTGTGCGGTGGAGGCGACGAGACGACGTCGATACCACGCCCGCCGCCCGCCGGCGGGCCGCGCCGGGCCGCATCAAAATACAACACACTCGCTTTGAAAATTTTTGTGTACCCTTTCATATTACGTTCACTTAGAAAAATAAATAGTAGTGGCATTTGCGCGCAGTCTAACACCCTTTTGCCGTTTCAAATCATAATCTTTTTGACAAAAACTATTTTTCTTCGCAAATAATCAGTAAATTAGTTTTTTTTTTTCAAAAACGCACCGATATATTCACAGAAATGCCTATAAAATTACAAGTGCAGTAACAGCATAGCGCAGATATTTCCGACGTAAAATGAAAATTCATCTATAAATTCTTCCCCATTCATCGAAGTAGGTATTTGCTCGATGAATGCTCTTGTGCCGCTTCATGTACCAGCCTCTGCGCGGATAATCTGTGACCTCTTCACTAACTAAATTGTTAAGGAATTCAAGTTTCAGTTTATAAGGAACTCCGGTAAGTCACTGTGTAATAGATGCACTTTAATACCTTAGTACTTGTTTGTAGGAAACGTGAGTGGATTAGGCTTTCATTAAGAAACTTAGCTAACGTTCAGTGATATTTATTCCAATAAAATTTCTACGAAATTGGTAGTCTGTAGGTAAAATATCATTTTTACCCAGCACCAGCAAGTAGGAAGGCACTTCAGGGAATTCTGTTTTTGCAGATTTTATAGGTAGGTACTCTGTAGAAGTTGCACTCATTTAATCGTAATTACTTTTATACAGCTACGAATTTGTCAAAATATAGGAACAAATATTTTTATCAAAAAGTACTGATAAATCACTTGTCGAACGTACAGCCTATTCTATCCCAATATGATTACATTAAAATTAATCACCCAATCCAAACAAAATTAATTAACAAATAGAGATATTGGACATGAGCCAACGTGGGTGTAACAAGTTAATTAAATTGAAACCGTCGTCTGTAATCCGCGCGTCCCCGCCACGATCCGCGTCCACACGCGACACTTCTCACACATTAACTCTTCTGACAGATTTCACGCCCGCACTCAAAATATCTCTGTTTTAACAGTAATTTGCCGCTACTCCTGCGATGCCTAACATCCGACCCGCCGCCCAAGGAAATTAAATTTTAAAGCTATCCAAAAATATACCGGAGCAAGGTTTGCCCTGCGGCTACACGATATTATGCATAACACTCATAAAAACTCGTATTACTCATGATGATGTACATTTTTGGGAAAGCGAATTAATAAAGTACCTGTCTATAAGTTTTTTTTTTTTTTTTAACGTGGTAAAATCATCAAATGAGTCCTCCCACCCCGGGCAGGGCAGGAGGGACTGTCAGACTTGTACTGACTAAAATCCACGGTGTCCTTCAATAGCCCTTTATGTACCGGGGTCACGGTAAGGAAATAATCCCGCGACCCCGGCAGGCTTTGGCCCTCTGAGAGGGGGCCCCGTCATTATGCTGACGCTCTTTGAGGCGCGCGTGGGACACAACGCGCCGTCGACCCGGGCATGGTCCATGGTCGGGCAGCGAGTTGCCCTTTACTCGCTGCCCGCATGCCCGCGCCTACGGTGGCCGGAGATCGTCTTGCGACGTCCGTCGCCGTGGGCGTACCTGTCTATAAGTTTGGCTGAAACTGAAATACATATGTTTTATGAAAAATCTTTTTGTCAAAAATGTTTCCTATATCTTTGTTTAAAAGTTGGCAAGCTACGTTCTTCTGCAAGAGCTTGATATTGAGTTTATCTACTACTAATAGACCGAGGTTTGTGCCAACACAAGTAACTGACGCGGTGTGTCTGAAGATGACCACAAAACCAGTACCGTATTTATGAAATACGTACTAGCTGACCGAGCATTAAACTTTGTACCACCTCAAAATCATCTTTTAAACCTTCCCTGGACTTTCAGAAATAATTCAAATAAAAAATTAAGCCCAATCCAGCCGTTTTCGAGTTTTAGCGAGACTAACGAACAGCAATTGATTTTTATATTATAGATAGAAAAATATGTAGTACGTTATGTACTACATATTTTTGGGTTGGGTTTTTGGGTTGTAAAAAAATCTTGAAAAACTCTTTGGTATTAATACAAAGGATAACTAATTTTATGTCCGTCGTGTTTCGTAATGAAATAAAAGAGTAGGTCCCGAAAAATCTAAAACTTTATATTCTATTTGGCAAACTAGAACTAGACCTACGACGTCAATGCCGCATTTCGTCCCCGGAAGCTACCAGCTCTTTCAATATCACAGGAGCATAAAAAAAGCTTCGTATGTCAAAATAGAGCATGAAATTCAACGTTCAAATGTGAACCGCAATCTTTTATTTCATCTACCTTCGTCAGCTAACATGGATCGTGTAACAAAGAAACATCGCTAAAACTGGAAAATATGATCTCTCTATGTAAAACGGTAATGATAAAATGCACGCGGCCATAACTTCAGGTTCGTTCAACTATGAACTGAGATCGCTGTTATTAAAACAAATAAACATAACGTTGTTATGAGTACGCCGGGGGCATAGTGACGGGAGACGTAGGGAACAATACGTATGCATCAAGTAAACACTACTTGTGCATAATGACGCGGTGAAACTTGCCCGACGCGGCCGCCGGCAGTTTGCGGACATCATGTCTTGTGACTTACACATTGCACGCCGCCTAATAGCTAAATACATTTTAATGTGACCCCCGCCAACCAGGTCTGTACACTCAGCGTATTATGAAACTCGGGAAACATGGTCGGGAAAACTTGCGCAGATGTCGCTTGCACTGCACGCCGACGATAAACGACTCGAAATTGTATCGGACGTCCATGTATGAAGCAATTCAATTTGAACAAAAGTGTCACGCAGTGTGAAACCAGACATAAACAAAATAATTTTCGTCTATCATCAATAGGCTATTACGCAACGCAAACAATGTTGGTGTCTTTATTAAGTTCAAGTAGGTGAGGAAAAGGGCCGCCGGCGACCAGTGTAGACCCGGCTTATTTCTATTACTAATATAATGGAACAGGGATAAACATGTAGCGGGCCGCCCGCGACATTGTAACTGACATTATTGTAACCTATATCTGAGCCTGCCACCCGACAAAATTGGTAGATAAACTTTTTAATACGTTTCCAGAATTTTGATGCGAAAATTTCAGGTGGCCTACTTATAGGCTCTGTAAGTCTGCCTTTTAGGAAACCGGGTTTTTTTAAATATTTTTGCTTGACATCGCAAATCTGGTACTTTATGTTTATAACAGGATCACTATGATACATCAATAACCATTGTATGATCATGATGATGAATTATTTAAATTAAATGTCTGTAAGTTTAGCTCATTCAACTTTTATGACATGTCATAATAAAGTCGATCCTCCAATTTCACACATCAACGATTTTATGTGTACGAAGTTTTAAATGATACGAGTACAATATGAAATGCGGGACGTGCAAATTTTCAATGATTAATTGTAATTATCCAAACGAACGTAACTGAGAGATAAATAATTACTCGCTGGAAATCATTTGCGAAAACTGTATGTTTTGCCGGGATGCAACCAGGTAAAATTAATTTTATCAATATTTTGTAACCACAATCCGAATAATTAGTGGATAAATCAAGATAAACCAAACCAACCGCGGACTGTTGAATCTATCTGAGTAAACTTATCTTTTTGATGTAATAGACTGTTTGATGTAGGTACTGATTGAGTTTTAAACATTTTAATTAAAACTTCTAGCTGTGAATCAGTCGAGTGTTGTGGCTATTAGTCGCTAACACGGGGGTGTAGCGACCGCTGAACATGTGTATGCACTACCTGACGGTTATTGATTAATATCAGAACTGGTGACGTACGGAGCACCGCGTACTCAAACAAAATTGACAACGTACGCGAGTTAGGAAGCGGCGATGAAACAACACTATAACAATGTTCATTTCATGTTAAGCTGCTATCAATTTTATATAAAATGTTCTTCCTGTCTAGAAAATTTTATAGGGCGTGGGAAAGCATCCGAGATCCTCCTGTTTCTTGTCAGTGAGAAGGAGAGTGGGAGGAAGGATCCTCCTACCTGTAACATAGTGTAAACTGATAACATCTTGTTCCCTAAGTTGTTCAAGAAGGGTTCCGAAATAGGTGAAGGTAAGGATAGATACTCCAAGCAAACCCTGTTATCATCATTAGGAAGAATCAATATTTCCCACTAACAAGCATTTTATAAATATGCATGAAGGACAAAAAAACCGTGTCGTACTCAAAAATCCCATGATAATTAAATGACAAATGGATTTTTGCGAAATCCCATTAATATTTAATGAATACGGCAAAGAAAATATCCGAGACATTCAAGGCATGTTTAAATTAAACATTTATACTTTTTGCGGATCTTTATTTTCCTCCTTATATACAGAACCCTGAAAATTAAAAGTTTGAATAAGCGCCTACTTTTTCAGCTGGACTTTATTTAAGTTACGTCAAAGAAACAACTCTTTGGCTTTAGCCTGCAGAGGCTATACAACATTCATTATTTGTAGCCTCAAAGTCTTGGGGAAACTTTCAACACGAAACTGGAGTTTTGCAAAGAAACAATATTTCTTATCACAAGTAATAACAAAATAACGTAATTTCATGAAAGCAACATTTTATGTGTTTTTTAGAGAGGCTCGGGAGAGGCTTTTGTAATTAATAATTAGGGAGGTATGCGCCTTTGTATTGTAGTTGGGTTTGTTTTTAATCCAACGTATTAAGTCAACAAGTGTAATTATTATGAAAGTCCAGTCAATAATGAAATAATTATCACATTGTTTATTGAACCTATGCAGATAGTTGTAGTTCATATACAGCATTGTTATTTGGTCGAGAGCGAATTCCTGAGAGAGCCACTAGTTCGTATTAAGTTGGATAAAGGCGACGTAATTTGTTAAAACATAAGTTACGTCGTATAGCCGTGTGTAATCATTGTTAGTGTGCGAATGTAGTGGCATGCGAGGCGGGGAGAGGGTGAAGAGCTGTACGGCCGCTTGTGTCCCTCAATGAGGTCTAACTGTGTCTGACTCTATACTCGACTCTGTCGACTGCCTCGTGCGAGTACGTCGTAATTAAGACACGCAAGCCCGCAAAACGACCTCCCTGTTATCTGACACGTACTTGACAAAATTAAAGGTTGCGAGTGACACAGATTTGTTGCGTGTCGTCACAGGAACAGCGTGATGGGACTACGACACGCGTGAACGGCTTCCACCTCGACCTAATTAGTAGTCTGTATTTGTTGATACACGTTTTGCGTCAAAAGTTAAAAGACAAATAATTGCAATACGAACAAAGTGAAAACGTGCTCAGTAAGCCTCGGCTTCTTTGTTCAGAAGTTGCCGACGATATTAGTTGCACGACGCGACGTTGCAACAGAAGTTGTTATAAACATAGAAGTGAATTTTCGCAGTTCTGTGAGTGTGGCTGACTGGCAGCGTGGCTGTGTAGCTGTGGCCCAGCGAATCGTAGCATTGTTTTATACACTGCATAGCTTACGGCCTCGACCGCGTTTCGTGACGCGACTATAAATAAACGGTAAAAGGTTTTGACATGATATATGGCGCCGCCAAATAAACCTCATTTAAACATAATTAAAAGTCAGGTGTTGAAATAAGACGGAAATACTTTGTGACCCGTGGCAACGTTCACTTTGTGAGAAAACATTCTAAAATTATAAAATGAAATAAAGCCGGTATGAACACAGGCTGAGGTTCTATTAGTATAAATAATGGACTCTTTCTTTCAGACTAAGTTAACTTTTATGTTCTTTAAGTACAAAAGACTGAAAGTGGCTCGATATAATTTATACACTTTTTAATTTTACACTAAGAAATTAAAGAAAGAAACCTTTTTCCTTATGTAGCGAACTGGAAGAAACGTGTAGCAGTGTAGGTAAGACACTGAACGTGTAGAGCAGGGAGGGATACTTGCGTCGGTTTATCGTCTGAATTCAGCATAATCTTTAAGACTTGGCTCTATTGTAACAAAGACGTCGTTTCCGCTGCAGATTATACGCTCTTCTGCTTCACTTAGTACTGGTTCTGTGTTATATACAACCTGCGTTATTTACCTGCCTTACTCTACACGAGCCACATGTATAGCAGGCAGGAAATACCGCTGGTTATTCGAATTATTTTATTTTATATTCCACTGCTGAAAACTAATAAATACAAAACAAGTACCTAAAAATATACAGATAATCTTTATAATCACAGAAAAAAGACGAAAATAAACCAATGTTTTACAAATAAATTCATTTAAGTGCCAACATTTTCCAAGAGAAGATTTTTAAGGTAAAATTGAAAACACAAAACCAATTTTAAAGGCGCGCCTAGTAGATTGAAACTATGAAAATTGATAAATCAAACGAATTAAGTTGCTCTTTGAAGCAGAAATAATCTGTTGTTATTAGATTTTATGAGATGGAAAACAAAAGGTTCATGTTTTAAATTCCGTTATTATTTTGTTTAAATTAAATTGTTGTACAAAGTTCTACTTCATGGCGGGTTTCCGATGAACGTAAACTACAAAGTTACGAGAAGTCTGAATCTCGAAATTCTGAAAACCATTTTAAAGTGAAACATTGCACGCTTCAGTAATTGGGTTGCTATGGTCAGTTGACAGACGTTTCGTGTTATAATCAGTAATCGGTTTTACTTAAACCTGATTCCGATATAGGAGAAAATAATATAAAACTTTGGAAATAATGACACGAACATTCTACTATTTTTTATACCGTCTAATTACGGATTTTGAAGCCATAAAATCATGCCGTTTCCTCAAGGGGGTAGGCAAAAACAGAACGCCACCTACTCAACAAGAAAAAGATCATTGTTTTAGACAACTTTTACTTTGCACGAAATATAACGCTGGTTACACCTTGGCCTAATCTTTCATGGATTACAGAAGAAAAATTTCAGAATATTATTTTTGGATGCTAGTTGATACAGGCACATACATATCTCCTACATTCTGCCATTTTAAATACAAAACATAATAACTCTAATGGTACATGCTACAAGCGTTCTACAAAGATCTAAAGATACAATATAACTAACATCTTACGTAAGCCAACTACACAACCTGTCACTACGAAGTTCGTTACCAACTCTTACCCATCAGCTCTATTCCAAAGTTTGTTTTCAATTAGACCTTTAGACCTAATTGAAACTTGACCCATTAGGGACTATAAACGTGATAATATGTACAAGTTTATAAAACTTGTGTATCTCTACGGACAAGAAAGGTAAGAACTAATACGAAAAGGTCCACCGGCATAACATATGGAACCCCCATAATCGAACATTGTAATTAACGCCCGAGAGGAAATATAGCTTTTATCTCACTATGACAAAGATATAGCCTTACGCTAGCTGTGTATTAGCCCTCACAATAATAATGCTGCTCATCCATTTGACATAATCCATTAGTCGTAATTTACAGTAACGACGTGCCACGTGTAAGTTATCAAGTAGATAGACGTACGGAGCGCCCCGAGGGAACAACACCCTCAAAAGCCTGCAACTATCGATTATTTCAGCTGTTAATCAACGTTGTAATTACCAGAGGCTAAAGCGAATGAAACCGTAATGATGATAATTAAATATGCAAGCGCGCAAAATTATTAATTGTACCGAGGCGGGCTGCCGACGCAGCTAACATTTATTATTCAAATGCTTTGGTTCAATGACGAGTTCATCCAGGGTGGATGGGGTCAAGGTCAAATCTATACTACCAAGGTCTGGCTATAATCATTTATCCTAACAAGGACAGGGGTATTAACTAAGCTTGAATACGCGAGTCCATGTTGGCTGTCAACTGGTGTAGCGCGAGAGCGTCGAGTGGCCAGTCACAACATTATTTAGAGTTGACGGCCGCTGCTAAATTTACTCGGCGTGGAGTGACGTCTGAACAAGCTCTTGTTCTTTTAAGTGCCAGCGTCCATGCCTATTTAGTTCACAGACGAGAAAATTAAAACAATCTTTGTTTATAAATATTTTATTTGGGATTTTACAGAATAATCAGCATCTATCTTAGTCAGGTCTTACGTTTCCAAACCTAACTCAATCTTTCGCCACTAATTGTTACAGAGACCTTATAGATCGGCCATATTCATCAAATGACAATCTTATTAAAATGATAATATATTCAACGCAAATCGGATCAAATTTGCAATTTTCACCTCTCTGATATCGATTAACTCATTTCAATAATTACAAATTTCCCATCTAGTCTGTATTCACAATGAGAACGTACTTATACATAGCTAGGGGAGTCTTTAGGTTAATTGCTTAAAGGGCTATTCGTAATAAAAGCGGCCCCTAATCGTGCTAATAAAGCGCAGGCACACACGCACTGCCCTATTACAAGCCGGAAACACCGTAAAAGTGTCAAAACATTAACTGAAATTACTTTTCCGTTTGTATTCGTAGACCGTGGAAACAATTTGTGAAACACAAGACAATTTTAAAATTAAATCAACAACCTCTAATGACCTAAGCTGCGGTTTGCATGACCTAAGTAGAACTATGTCAAGACATCTATAATTCTATAATGTCATTCGGTTTCTTAGAAATATCGTGTTGGCATATAATGTGCATTTCCAAGGAGGAATTTAATAAAACCTTTGATACGAGTAATATGACGAAAACTTATGAAACCATGTAATACTTAATTTCAGAGTGACTTGTTCGAGACTTCGAGAATATTTTCAGAAATATGCATTTATGATGATAGTACCTGGCCGGTACGTACCTACATCAATATCCATTAGGCTAGTCACTGTGCTGTCCGAATAATCGCATTAAAGCTAAATTGATGCGGTCGCCGACGACGGCCACGTATTGATCAAATTCAAAACACACGAATGAAGGCACTGTGTAAACTGGCAATATATGTCAACAGTAGAAAGCCGGCGAGTCGCCATTTATCTGGTTAAATATTGAAGACCTAATGAGGTAAATTTTTTGGTACGTGGAATAAAGGAAAAGTGTTTCCTACTATAGTCCCAGCCAAATAAGTTTGGAATAAAGGTCATTGATCCTTATAATGCATCGTTCGAATTTCATAACACCATCGTTCGAATTTCAAAATAAAATATAAGGTTAATATCGCCACTTACCACGATGCGTTGCTTTTGGTCGTTCTACGACATTTTCTTTAGATTTTTCTATGTTTTTTTTATGTTTTGAAATATTGCAATATATTGGTACATGGGGGTCAACGTATTTTATTCCACACTTATCTGTGGAAATGGTACGTTACACAGGCAGATGTTCTGTTACCCGTTTACTCAGTAAATATTTTAAAGCCAGTTCAACTCAGCAAATACTTGCTCGTAGCGTAGGCGTAAAATTATACGGCAAAAAAAAGAAGAGCAATTCCCAGAAGCTAAAAATATTCATAAAAGATCCGTCTGAAAGCTGGATTTAGTTTATTTAAATACATTCACTTGTGGCTCCGTACCCTTGAATACAGGATGAGCATCAATTAAGCAGCCTCCTCGACACGGTCCCGCTACGACTATATCATATAGGTAGGGAGTAGGGACCGCGACCGACCGCGACGGACCACCCATTATTATATTATTTATGGACTAAACAGTACGAAGTAGCGCAAAAATGGCTGTTATACTTTCATGAGTGGTGCTGAGTGTGCTTTAAATAAAAAAAGAAGAAAAAAAGTTAAAGTACCCACATTTTCTTATTCTCTTTCGCGAAATACACAAATTGTTATATGTGAAATATTCATATTTACAACCGTTTGTCTGTGACTTAGAGCAGCAGGATAAATCATTTTTTAATTTAACAGGAGCTTCAAATGTCACAATTTTATTCTCTTAATCTCAGAGGAGTTTTTGTCAAAAGACGAAAACTTAAAATAAAATCCGATACAAATTCACTAATCTAACTGAATTTCAACGTTCGACCTCTCGCTACGCCAAACAGGCAATCGGGACGGCAATTAAAAACTTAAAAATACTTCCTCAATTGGACTGGCTTCCCCAATTAAAAAGGATCTTATTAATTTATTTTTGATTAATTTATTCTTTCCCTGATTCCAATAAGCCTACTGAATATTTAAAACTCTATTAAAATAATATTATGTCTTTTAATTTAATACTCATTGAAACGTTGTAAAAGAACAAAACAACAACTAAAAATATTTCGTTTCATACATACGAACAATATTTGATAATGGATATTCCATTAATTACAAATATAACGTAAAACAGTTGTTTGAACTAAGTATTTGCTAAAAGCTTTGGTAAATACGAAATAAAATTTAAATAAATTGGGTAAAACGCGTGTAATAAACTGGATTTTAGGGACTTGTTAAAATTTTACAGCATTCAGAGGGTTAAGGCTCGTAAGTTCGGAGGCTTTTTTTTTTTTTTTTTTTTTTTTTAGCGTGGTAAAATCATCAAATGAGTCCTCCAACCCCGGGCAGGGCGGGAGGGACTGTCAGACTTCTACTGACTAAAATCCACGGTGTCCTTCATAGCCTGTTACGTTCCGGGGTTACGGTTAGGGAATAATCCCGCGACCCCGGCAGGCTTTGGCCCTCTGAGAGGGGGGCCCCGTCATTATGCTGACGCTCTTTGAGGCGCGCGTGGGACACAACGCGCCGTCGACCCGGGCATGGTCCTTGGTCGGGCAGCGAGTTGCCCTTTACTCGCTGCCCGCATGCCCGCGCCTACGGTGGCCGGAGATCATCTTGCGACGTCCGTCGCCGTGGGCGCCTACCACTGCGGCTGGGGCGGAGGGAGGACGCTGTCCTCTCTCGCTCGCGGCCTGCCTCCTCCTTGACGAGCATTACTGCCTCGCAGAAGGAGCTGACCGCTTCCCACTCCGTCTCGCCCCGCAGCATGGCCGCAACCAATGCCGGGCGCGAGAGGTCTCCGCCTATCGCAGCCGTGAGGACACGTCGGTGCTCCGCCCAAGCTGGGCAGTCTTGCACCGTATGCTCCACCGTGTCCTCCGGGCGATCTTCGCAGTGGTGACACCCAGGCGTCTCCTCCTTTCGCATCAGCCACAGGTACCTCCCGAAACTTCCGTGTCCGGTGAGGACCTGTTTTCTCTACCTAAACTTCAGCGTCAAGCGGTAGGTCAGGACGCCATGACTTCTCTCCAGCCACTCCTCAAAGAGGGGTCTTACCGCCGCAATTGCGGCGTGCCCGGCCGTCGGTCGCGACAGTCGTTCCTTCCATACTGCCCTGAGATCGCGCCGGAGGTCTTCGCGCCGCGCCTCGACTTCGCGAGGCAGCGGGGTCACGCCCCGGCTCTGCGCCTCCACGCGCCACTCATAGACGCGCTGGAGGGCAGTCGCCTCCAGATCCCAAGGCAGCAATCCGGCAAGCAGGTTGGCCGATTCGCCGGCAATCGTGCGGTATCCCCGGATCATTCGGATAGCCATGACCCTCTGGCATGCGGCCAGCTTCTGTGGTCGCGTCCGGATGCTCAGGGCCCACACAGGGGCCCCGTAGAGGGCCATGGACCGCACGACGCCAGCGTACAGCCTACGGCAGGAAGCGTTTGGCCCGCTGAGATTGGGCAGCAGTCGCCTGAGGGCGGCTGCTGTACGGTTCAGCTTTGATACCGACGCCCACGAAATGGGCCAAACTCAGGAAATGCTCCCTGAAGTTCCACCGGCTGTCGAGGACGAGTCCCAGGTACTTCATCGTCCCCTGTACGCCGATTGGAACTCCTTCCACCGTAATGCTGTAACTCGACTGTGGCGCGTTACGGCGGCCATGAAAACACATGGCCTCCGTCTTGTGCAGCGCCACCTCGAGTCCCAACCGCCGGATCCTCTGAACGACTGTCGCGACCGCTTCCGTCGCCACGTCGGCCGCCGCCTGGTGCGACTCTCCCTGTGCAAGGACGAGCGTGTCGTCAGCGTAACAGATTACGCTGACGCCGTCAGGGAGGTCGCTGCGCAGCACCCAGTCGTAACCGATGTTCCACAAGGGCGGTCCCAGGACCGAACCCTGTGGAACACCGCACGACATCTCTCGCCGGTTCCACTCTCCCCGGTGACCGGGGTAGATGACGGCTCTGTCCGTCAGGTAGTCCTCGACTATTCGGCGGAGGTAGGTCGGCACCCGGTGATACCGGAGTGCCTCCCTGATGCAACTCCAGGGCAGGGTGTTGAAGGCATTGGTGATGTCCAGAGACACCGCCAAGACGACCCTGCCCCGGGCCACTGCATCCCCCGTCGTGAGGGCTCTCACGCGCATGATTGCGTCCACGGTCGAGCGCCCCCTGCGGAAGCCGAACTGGCTCTCCGTCAGGTTCGGACCCACTCGATTCAGGTGCCCGGCGAGGCGGTCTGCAATTACTCTCTCAAAGAGCTTGCCCACCTCGTCGAGCAGCACGATGGGCCGGAATGCGGACGGAGAGTCCGCAGGGCGCCCGGACTTCTGGATCAGGACCAGTTTACCCGTCTTCCAACGAAGCGGGAACCGGCCCCTCTCCAGGCACGCGCTTAAGAGCCCCCCTAGTCGAGGCCCGAGAGTCCCGAAGGCCAGGACCCAGGCTTTTCCTGGCAGGCCGTCGGGTCCTGGGGCGGTATTTTTGGCTTTGAGCCGTTGTACCGCCACTCTCAGGTCTACCTCGGTCACCTCTGGAGCGTCGTAGACGTCGTCGCCGCTGCTGTGATCCGCGTTTGCGTCAGCTTCCTCCTCAGATTCCGTCGGAGACGGAGCCATGGGCGGGGGAGCATACTCCTCCCCTCGCGAAGGGAACAGGGCGCTCACCACGTCCTCCACGAACTGAGGCCGGAGACTCTGCGTCAACGGGGGGGCCCAGGGGCGGAGCTTTTCTCTCACCCACTTGTAGGGGCGGCCCCATGGGTCCCCGTCCAGAGTCCCCAGCATCTCCTCGCGGGCCAATTCCTTGGCCCGCCAGATCGCGTCGCGGAGGGCGGTCTTCGCTGCCCTGTAGCCCTCATGCAGCTCCGCCTCTACAGTCGCCGCATCCGGAGGTCGGGTGCGGCGCCTGCGGAATCTGGTGAAGTTCGGAGGCTTGGCGCCACAACCCACTTTATGTGCGGGTATTCCCAGGGCGACATTACCACCACCAAATCGAAACCTTCGCTTAATATTATCTTTTTTTTTTCGCACAATAACCGCGAAATCCCCAATCCGCTGGAAGAGAATATATATGTAGGACGGTGTTTTTTAAACGACTCGCCATTAGCTTGTCGTGAAATAACATTTGAAATTCAGATTTGTCAACGTCTATCTCAAGGGACACATTTGGAGATATGAAATTGATCCGCTTTTGTTGGACATTACGATGGCCTAACTTTTATCTGTTTTTTATTGTAGTCACTTGTTGGTTGAAAAATATCCAAAACGTCTCTGTAATGGACATTTAATTATAATTATGACTCACAAAAATTAAAGTAAGAACATTGATCGCAGCGGACCAAGGAGACGAGGACCACTTGACGGACTTAATTAAAGACGGCCGACACTTTTAATATTGTTCTAAAACATCAGAGACCAATTACTGCAGCCAAAAGTAATACGATTCATTCTGAATATTGAAATTTACGACAAGTATTATTATTCAAAGAATGAGAAGTATAATCCTCAGACTTAGGAACTTTTAATGAAATATAGAAAAAGGAAGATTGTCGTAAATTTTACCGCAAAGTTAGAGGCTAAGAAGGGATGGAGCTGGGAAATTTGTAGCGGAGGCCTACGTCGCCGACACCGGCACGCCGGGGCACCGGGGTCGCCCGTCGCCGAATGAGTTGTGTGCAACGCTCCACAGACAACACAACCTCTTTTAAATTATCATTGTAGATTTTACCAGTTGGAAAAACGTGGACTCACCCTCCTTCAACTTTACTTTTTACTGAGATACGAGTGGGAACTGGAAAAACTCTCTTCTTCTATTTCGTTACTGAAATATTTTTCTTGTTTTCTCTACCTAAACTTCAGCATTTTTAATTAAAAATTTCAAACAAATTAAGTGGTTCTTGTTGTCTGTTTTTAGATTTGAGACGTACTTAGCAACGTTTACATTTTTGCGAAACATTTGTAATAAAGCACTGCGACGCGACATTGGGGTGAACGACCCCTTACTACACCATTAATCACTTCAACTTAAGTAGTAGGCACTCAGGTGACACCATCTTCTCAAATTATGTCGCGTTATACAGTTTAGTGGTATAATAATGGCTGGGCTTTATCTACCAATTAATCGGACGTGGATATCTCATGGCATAAGACGAACATAAACTTATATTTCAATGTATGTAATTTTATCTGTCACATTATAATTACGTTAGTTAGATACTTATCTAAAAATAGGATTTTTCAATCTCATTAATCAAGAGAGTATCCTCTTTAAAAGGGTTACTACCTAAAGACATTTCTCTGTATTTTGAAATGCCAAAATATCACATTAGCCTTAAAAGCTTCTTCTATGTTTTAATGCCAACCTTACCGTTAACAGTCTTTACTTTAGTCCATGACATTATTATTTTCACATCCATCATATTCCTTCCCCTTTCACTCTCGAAAAAAATGCAGGTTCAGTACAAAAAATTAATTGCTTTTGCGGCTTATAATAAATTACCAACGTGAGATTTTTATTATAATGTACGATGAAAGCGTTCTTGTGTGGCCACACGGCGCGGCGCGCTGAATGGAATACGAGTAGTACTGCCTGCACCTGCTCGAATAATATGAATATAACAAACACAGACTACCTACACAGATTAATATTGTGAGCTATCACTTGAAATAATCTCGACTTTTGTTTGCCGAACGTGTTATGACTGCAAACGTATTACGTCTTCTTTGAACATTGACTCTCGACTCTGTTATCTTTAGAATTTGAAAAATAATGTCTCAAAAGGTTTCGGCATTAAACGTGATTTATCAGTATCAAACGATGAAGTCGCTAAATGGAGATGAATATCAGGGTATCTTTCACTTCATTTTGTCCATACCTTAGGCTTACGCTATGGGTAAAATTTTGTCGTCCAAAATTATGAGGATAATTTTTGTTATCAATGTCGGGCTATTATTCAGCATAAATATTATAAAGTCGTTTCGTTTAATTTTCTTTAAAGGGGTAATGAGCTGCTCTAAATGTATTTCATTTTCTACAAACAGTGATCTACGTCATCGCCACTCGCCGTACATGAAAGCACGTTTTATAAACACTGAATAAATAAATAAATAATCCCGAGATAAGCATTTTCGTTTAATACTTTGAAATATTTCGGCGAAATCTCGCAAATTTAATAAAGTCAAAGATTTGCCAAACCTAGTTTTGAACACAAACTGAATTAACGGGAACGAAGGCCGTGATAAAAGGGAACTAAATGTTTGTTATAAAGTTATAAATGAAGTCGAACCTATTGTCAGTGAGCGGGGCGGAGGCCCGGCGTGCGTATTATTTGTGTTGGCATCTGCCAGCGCGCGGCACGGGGCTCCACCGGCTAAGGGATCGGTTATTCACAGTTCATTAGAGATTCGGAAGGCGACCCTAGCGCATGTAACATATCGCTGAATGAACTTTTATCCTCGATTGTTCGTATATTGTTAAAATAAATTGTTGCTAAATTGGTTCGTGCTACAACATAAATTTTATTTTCAAAGCCATATTGGTATTATGAAACGTATACAAGGTTTTCATTGCCTTTTAATTAAACTACACCAGCATCGAGAAATGTCATACCTACATTGTGTTCATAAATACACGCTCAGAAAACGACAAAAAGTACTTGTCGCATAATACGAGTAGGTATGATTGATAACGTTGAGGGTCTCGACATCGTTTCATTCGCCCATCCTTGTACATAAGCGGATTTGGCATCAAGGCTGTCACTAGATACACAAGGTTGAACAAAAAGAAAAGGAAAAGCAAACACGTGTATTACAAGAAAATTAATGTACCCAAATCTACGATGAAGCCGAAAGTCGTAAGTACAAGTAGGCAGTATTCATATTCCTCGAATCTGCTAAAAATAAACTGTCGCACAAATAAATAGAAGAGCGAATTGAAATTCCACTTCCATAAGATTATATTGCTCGATTCTTATTCGGAAATTTTATGTATAAAGAAATTGGGAGATAGGAACCTTTAACAGTGTACTGTGAGGGGACGTAAGCTTTGAGTGTAGATAATAAAATGTAAGACGAATATGGAAGGTGGGCGAGTGGTGAGCGCGGGGTGCGGGGCGTGGGGCACAGGTGGATCGTTAGCGCCGCGTGCGTCCCTCCCTGACCAACAGCGCCAGCGTGACAGTTCTGCCCCTGTTCTGAAGAAACAGTGGATAATCAAATCAGTGCTGGTTGCAGGACACAGACTTTATGAAACGTACAAAAATACGTGTCATCATAATCGACCGACGACAAGTATTCATTTGCATTTCGCTATTTCTACATACGATTACGAGACATTAGCATTTATGTATGTTCCAGAGATGACACCGCAGACCCCCATACATATACTCGCGGACCCCCGGGAGTCCGCGGACCACAGGTTGAGAAACACTGCCTTAAAATATTTGTACGCTGGAAACAGCAGAATATTCTGGACAAAAAATTGTATGTAACACCTCTGTATAACAATATTCTGACAAATAAACTTATTATTATTATTATATTATTGGGTTATGGGACATCTCGCCCACAAAAAAACTGGCCCACAGGCCAGATGTCCCCTTTTTAAAATGTGCATGGGTATATTCGCCCGGACCAATTTAGTACAAGGGGCCAGATGTCTTCTATTAAATAGTAAAGGGATATTTCGGCAAAATCAAATATTATTTTAATTAAATACCTGTTTAATAATAATATAATCAGCAAAAGTACTAGGCAAGCATAAGTTCAAAGTGGTACGTACTTAAATAATCCTCCTGCCTAGAATTATTATGTATGTACGTAAATAATTATACTACGCAATATACGAAATATCCCTTCACTATTTAAAAGAAGACATCTGGCCCTTTCTACTAAATTGGTCCGGGCGAATATACCCATGCACATTTTAAAAAGGGGACATCTGGCCTGTGGGCCAGTTTTTTCGTGGGCGTGATGTCCCATAACCCATATTATTATATGATTTTGTCAACGCTTCATACAAAATGGCGTTAAGCCCCTTTGGGGTCCGAATGGCCTTTTTGAGAAAAATTCTAAACAACTAGTTGACGCTTCCCGTGACCCAAAAGGGTGGCTTTTACCTTGGCTAGAGGCTTAGGCTGCTTTTCCACCAGAGATGCGCTATGCTACGTTGCTAAGGATGCGTTTGATATCCACCAATCATACTCATTATGTGTGTGCGCGTTATGAAAACAAATGAATGTGATTGGTGGGTAACAAACATATCCGTAGCAACGTAGCACAGCGCATCTCTGGTGGAAAGGCAGCCTTAACGTTGCCTTTCAACGTGGCGATGTGGCTAGTCTCCTGGGTATATAGCCAACTGACAGAGTTGAGGGGTTTTTGATGCCCAGTTATAGTTTTAAGGTAGTTTAGTTTTTAGTCCCTTATTACATAACTTCTAGTTTACGAGTATCATTAGTTGTAACTTGTAACTAGCTGTGAATCTGCTCTGTGTGTTCTCTAGCTCTATCTAGAATGCTTCAGCCATTCTTGCGTGACTGAGAAACAAACAAACATACATCCGTCCAATTAATCAAAATTAATCTAGCTGAAAAATAAATATGTGACCTCTAGGTGGTGCAGAAAGGATTATTGGACTTGACTAACTAAAAACTACTCTAATCTTTCAGTTGCCATTTGCGTTCCAGGACTCGGTAACCTCTTATAATATTCCCGCAAACTTAAGTAGGGGTAATAAAATCTCTAAAAGGATCCTCTCGCCCTGGAAGATCAAAAGGGACTGATCAGAGGCCTTACCACGAGCTCCCAGTTTAGGCTGTGGGAAAGAAACAGCTATACAAGTCATCTAGCACCATCTCTTTTCCACAGCCTAAAGACTCACGCTTTAAGTTTATGGTAGGCCACCTCTGATTAGTATTCCAGAGTTGCGATAATCTGCTAAGACTGACAAGCAACTTCAGTAGGCGATATTCAAATTGCCAGGAAGTCACTGGCAATTTAAAGTCGTTGAGAATAAAATATTGCAATATATTCGTGTGTTCTCTCTGTATGGAGGTTTCTGTCTCCTTTTGTTGCGCGCCGACGGACCGCCCTCCAAACACTCTGATTTCATGATCCGCTGTTTCTTACCCACATTCCGTTTTGAATATGTACCCATTATTGTAACATATGAAGGTACACAAAAGGCTTACGCCTTAGTTAAGCCTCTAGATTTTAATCAAGGTTTTGGAATGTGGAGAGCGAAGTAATTACGGATGTATGTATTATACTAATGGAGTGAGTGAAGCAGTTGTGTACATCTAATAATATGTGTGGGAGTATATCATATTGTTTTATGATAAACATAAGACACAGTGTATAAATTAATTACACATGTTAATAAACTCACGGTCTTTTCTATTGGGGTAGGCAGAAACCGCCGAATGCCATGATCATTACTTGCTTTGATCGAATTGACCGACGATTGTGATTTAATAATTTTAAACGTAGGAAGTTAACCCCATTTTATAACTGAAATAAGTAACAATACAGTGATTTTCATAACTCTAACTCATATAATAATATTAGCATGATAAAGTCGGGCTCTTGCAACTGTCAGCATCCATCACGAACAGAGGAAGTTGTAACAATGATCATTATTCGAAATGTTATCTCTTATTGTAAAAGATAGTCTTAAATTAAAGCGATCTCCCGGCGGAGTTTAATGCGGAGGTATCATTATCTTCCACGAAAAATGTTCTAATCTTTAAGGTCAGAGTTTCGGATTTCACCAATCTCGATACACTGATTCAGTTAATCTCACGATACAATATTGTTTTTCACATTTTCGACGTTTGTGCACTGAGCGGGGGCCTCAAAGGGAGCTCGTAATTAAGTTGACTCGAGTTCCTTCAGTACGACGGCAAGTAAACGATATTAGCCTCCGGAGCGGTTACATAGCAAAATATTTGTCCGGATACATCCGACAACTGCTATCGACACAAATAATCTTTGCTGTCATCTACAGTATCTACGGAGAGTGTTTTTGTAAAGTACTCACAACATTCTCAATTTTCGTACGTAAAACTTTGGTCATAATTTTCTATGTCATTGTAAACATTGTAAGAGAATTCACGACGTAACGTCTCTAAGACGATCTAACCGCCACTTTTTATGCTAAGAAGGAGAAGCGGTCGGTAATCTGCGGTAAGTGCGGCAGGTGCTACGTGAGCGCTACGAGCTACGAGTGTGCTACGAGTCTACGCCGCTACGACACGCCCGTAGCACAATGAGCCATTCCAACATTGCGTTGTTTTGTGAGCGCTTGAAAATATATATTAGAATACCTGAAGATACATAATATAAAAGAGATGTGAATAGTGAACATGCTCTCAACTTATTTAATGAAAAACATTGTTTTATATTTTTTTGGAATAGTAATGAAAATACAAAAATCCAGTGCAGTGTCAACGTTAGATATAATAACAAGGCAACAAATAACTGGATTTATTAATAAGAAAATGAAATTATGCCTATATAACACGGCTTATATAATATTAAAATCTGCGGAAATATGATACAAATCTGAGGAAAAAAGCATTACTTAGTAATATCCCAAAAAATAACACTTTAAGTATTTGCTATCATCTTACTTATATTTCTAGAAGACTTTCACATGTTATATATATAGCTATATGCGAAGTAACTGAATACATATTAGTAGTCTGATAACGTAAGAGATTAAATTTTATAAGGCGTATTTTTCATATAAAAGGGACATCTTCAAATATTAGCACGAGTTAAGACGTCAGTCATTTGAAACCGAGGAACCCCTCTTCACTTAAAGCAATTATGATTAAAAGAACGTTTTTGAATACCAGAGAATATGAGAATAAGAAATAGGCAGACAGAACGCTCAGAACACGCAAGTGGGTCCATCAGAGTTAATACAAAATCAAATCGAATTACATTCCATAATGTTTTCTTTGTTTTTGAGGACAACTTTTACAATGGTTAAAGACACGTGACGGCATATTTTGGCAACCAACAACAACGACGCCCACCTTGGTACGACGCGTAGCTTAGTACTGTCGCGACTTTGTATTCGATTTCGATTTTGTATTAACTTTGGTGGAACCACTCGCGTCTTCTGAGCGCTCTTTCTGCCTATTTCTTTGATCTGAGACTACATAGTTTAAAGTACTTCGACGCTGTTTGCTACTGTGAAAGCAGTTAAAAAATACTAAAAGGAAGGGGAGGCTACCCTTTTTCTTTTAGTATTTTTTAACGGCGAAGCAATTTACTTCCTAGAGCTGCATTTTAGCACGTGTGTCGTTAAAGTGTGCTAAGTTATTTGTGATCTACCTGCTATTATTTATACTTAAAGTGCTATTAAACTCACTATAATAAAAATTTGTTCATAAATCTATATATATAAAAGCAAAAGGTCACTCACTCATAGGACACGAAAGCTCGGAAACTACCAGTGGTAAGGGTTCAAAATTTTGCACAGGGGTTCTTTTTAGGACGTAGGTACCCGCTAAGATTGCTATTCAAAATGAGATTTCATGAACGGATTTTGCGATATTACGCCCCTAAGGGGTTGTTTTTAGGGTTGACAGTTTGTATGAAACTTTTTTGCTACAAGTACTAGGAGTTTCAAACTTTGCATGCGGGTTCTTTTTAAGACGTAGGTGCTACTTTAGAAAAGGGTTTTTCGAAATTCGACCCCTAAGGGGTTGTTTTTGGTGTTGAAAGTTTGTTTGAAACTTCGTTATTACACGTGCTAGGAGTCTCAAATTTTGCATGGGGTTTGTTTTTAAGACGTACGCACTACCCTCAACGGGGTTTTTCGAAATTCAACCCCTGAAGGGTTGTTTTAGGTGTTGATAGATAGAGGTCTCAAATTTTGCATGGGGCTTATTTTAAGGGCGTAGGTGCTCACTAGGACAGGATTTTGCGAAATTTCACCTCTAAGGGGTTGTTTTGGGGTTGATAGGTTGTATGAAACTTTGTAACTGTGTAACTATTACAAGTACTAGAAGTTTAAAATTTTGCATGCGGGTTTTTTGTAGGAAGTAAGTGCTACTTACGACAGGAGTTGTTCGAAATTCGATCCCTAAGGGGTTGTTTTTGGTGATGGTAGTTTGTATGAAACTTTCGTGACTACAAGTGCTGGGAAACTCAAATTTTGCATGGGATTTGTTTTAGGACGTACGCACTACTTTAGACGGGGTTTCACGAAATTCAACCCCTGTGGGGTTGTTTTAAGTGTTGATAGATAGAGATCTCAAATTTTGCATGGGGATACTTTTAAAGACGTAAGTGCACACCAAGAAGAGTTTTTGTGATATTACGCCCTTCAGGGGTTGTTTTTGGGGTTAACAGTTTGTATGAAATTTTTGCTACAAGCACTAAGAGCTTCAAATTTTGCATGCGGATTTTTTTAGGACGTAGGTTCTACTTTAGAAAAGGGTTTTTCGAAATTCGACCCCTAAGGGGTTGTTTTTGGTGTTGAAAGTTTGTTTGAAAACTTCGTTATTACACGTGCTTAGAGTCTCAAATTTTTCATGGGGTTTGTTTTAGGACGTACGCACTACCTTAGACGGGAATTCTCGAAATTCAACCCCTGTGGGGTTGTTTTTGATGTTGGTAGATACAGGTTTAAAATTTTGCAAATGGATTCTTTTAGGACGTAGGTGCTCACTAAGATGGGATTTTGCGAAATTTCACCCCTAAGGGGTTGTTTTTGGGGTTCATAGTTTGTATGAAACTATATTATTACAAGTACTAGGAGTTTTTAATGTTTCACCGGAAGGTTCTTTTACGACGTAGGTGCTTCTTAAGGCGGGATTATGACATGAAATTCCCCTCCTAAGGGGTACTTTTTAGCTTCAGAGTTTGTATGAAACTTCGTTACTACAAGTGCTACGAGTTTCAAATTATCCCAGGGGTATATTTTAGGATACTTTAGGATGTAGGAGCTTATTAAGCTGGGATGTTGCGAAAACCGACTGTTAAAGGGATATTTGTGGTCGAATGAGAGAGAATAGAATTTTAGTTGATTTAGATTTTCTAAAAGTATTGCATAAAGAGGGTGGCTGAAGAAGAAATTCACAGAAAGCAAAGCTCTAAATAAGCGCAGACGAAGTCGCGGGGGAAGTGCTAGTTGTAAATATAATTGTATTTGTTTTTACCCAGTTCCACTCCCCAGAAAGTTTACAGTTTTAAATAAAATTACAAACCCATTTTGGGAGGTAGTCTGTATATCTTTATATGTAATTTATTATGTCTGTTATTAAGACTAAGTATTTACAAATTGATAAATAAAACCAAGGAAAGTAATTTGATCAAAACAAATAATTTGATTAATAAACGTACTGTTTGCACAAACATTGTAATAAGTTATACAAAAATAATTATTAGTAATGTCATACTGATTAAAAGCTAATTAAAATTGTTATAAGATCAATCCTATTAATCCCAGTCTTCGCTAGTTATTTCTTTAATGTCACGACATAGGAGCCGAGCCTATTATCATTACCTGAGCCGAACTCCAATCTGTTACCGATTTTCTGAAGGAAAATCCCAAAAACAACGAACATGAGTTCCGTTCATATAATGACTACTAGATGAACGACGCAGTCACCTGTATCCCTAATAAGGTCCTTAGAATATATTTATTTATTTATTAAGGTTTACCAACAGCTTCAGTGCACGTGTGTGGTCATAGTATTATGTATTCTGTGGTGTGGTATAAATTATAAAACTATTAGGACTTGCACAGTCGCCAATTATTGGTTAACCAGCTTTCACAAAGAATAAGTGGTAACTACACAACAATAAATAAAAAGAAACAATGAATTATACTAATTTAGAAATAAGCAACTAATACTAAGAAAGATGGCTAAAATGTTACGAAAACTAAACATTAAAATTGACATTAATTAGAATAAAGAATTTTTAGATTCCTTATAGGCTACTGAGAATTGAAGCCAAATCGAAGTAAGAAATTAAAATGTCTCCCTTCCTTGGAACCCTAATCAAACGCTAATTATTTGTGAGCGTGGCGCTCACTCAATCAAATGAGTCCTCCTACCCAGGACAGGAGGGACTGTCAGACTTATACTGATTAAAATCCAAGTTGTCCTTCATTAGCACTCTACGTTCGAAAGTCACGGTTGCTCGTTAGTCCCGCAACACAAGACGCGCCGTCGCCGTCACCCGGGTATGGTCCATGGTCGGACTGCGAGTCGCCCGTTACTCGCCGCTCGCATGCCCATTCGAAAAAGTTAACCTTATATTAATAACTTGTCAATAGAAATTATGGAGAAGGGAAAATACCACAGAGTAAGTATAACCCCATCGATATAATGAAATACCACAGAGTACAAATAACCCCATTAATTTCATGCTCAACGTGCTGATCATAACAGTATTCCCGCAAGATCGTTCATTACAAAGATGTGTGTGTGTGTGACTGTGAGTCGGTACAATCACGAGCAACAGTTTGTACTAATGTTTCATGGAGAAAAGTACGGCACGTGCCACATCATAACGTAACGTTCAGAAAAAAAAATTCTTTGGCAAAATTATTTGTAAAAATATTAATGTCGTGGTATTTATTTAAGAAGATGTAAGTTTTATAAAAGCGTGCATTAACTCACAATATGGCGACAAGGTCTTGCTCTTGTTAGTTTAAACATATAGTTTACAAGATGTAAACGGATCCTTCACGTAGTTTTAACTAGACAGCATAATTTTGGCGTAGTCTTACTTAGTCTGGCGTATAGAATACTAAGTAACATTGCACCGAAATTTCCGTTGAGAATTTTTTTCAAATTTTTCAGAGTGCTAAACGTCTTTCGACAACCGACGCTCAATGTCAACACAATGCTCAACGCACTAATGATCAAGTTGGATATTAAATATTCTATTTAATGTAAAATAATGGCATTTGAAGCTTAGCATTTCAGCCTATACCGTTCCCGCTGCTGGGACACAGGCCTCCCCTGTGATAGGGGGACTAGACCGTAATCCACCACACCAGCTCAATGTGGATTCGTGACCTTGTATTCAAAAAAAAGTTGAAAAAGTTGGATCTTTGACCATTAATATCTTCGTAACTAGAGACATGATTGCAATAACGGGAAGAACATCTGGCTTTAGGCTTCATTAAAGGTCTTTTTACACCTTTTATACTTACCTAAATTCAAAAAGCTTTTAGTGGGAATAACCTCTGCCAGTTTGAAATAAAATCTGTTTCGATTCCAGAATCATGTTCGTAAAAACATACAGTCAATAATGTAGTAGGATAAAAGTAGCCGAGTGCATAGACTTCGATTGATGTTTGTAACTGTACATGAGAAGAAGTATGTGCATGTGTGTGTGTGTGTGTGTGTGTGTTTGTGTGTGTGTAATGAACGATTTCCACCTGAACATGATAGTGACGAGTACCGTGACGCGGTGGCAGACTTTGAGGCGTTTAGAATAGACTTGTAACCTTATAGGAGTTCAAAGTCAAAGAACTTTGATCCTTCAGTGATGGCGAGGGCAATTATTGAGTTATAACATTATAATTGAAATATTTACATTATTACAAACTGATAGTATAATGTAGAATTGGTTTTCTCAATATTTTGGTTGATATGGTTAAGTAATTTATAACCAGCAAGAAATAATTTCGCCTCTAAATGTAAAATAATAATACTATCCGTTTTTTACATAAACTATACTTCTTATATTAGCTGTACGGTGTGGTGTAATTGCCGAACTACACACAGGCAAAGCACGGGTTAATAATGAAGTCACATAATTTGAAACAGAAGACAGAAAACTATTCTACCCCTTTTCTTGGATACTCAGAATTCCTTTAGGATAACGGAACATGATGTCATATAATAATTATGCTGTAACATGTTATTTTCAAACAACAGCAAACTTATTAAGATATAGGAGTTTTATCATTGTCTCAGAATTATTATTAAATTACATAGCTATGAGACCTATTCTGTAAGCAAAAATGAGTTTATAGGATCTTTTCAAGATTTCGTATTAAAACGTGTATGTTTCACATAACTAATTAAAATAAAATAACTTATAAAAAATAGAGGTTTTGCACTGTTTCTCCGACTGCTAATTGGGGTTACAAAGTAGACAGGACAGGTTAATTTCAAACACCTTGTGTCACAATTATTATATTTCCGTGAATTTCAATTCATCATCAACTTTAGAACAAAGAGAAAAGGGAAACCATCATGGAACCTTTTGCTAAATATAAATTCAAAATTGCGAATTTCTCTTGTGTGTGACACCGAGTGGCAGGTACGGCTACCAAGCTAACTCAAGGTGGTATAATTGCCTTGCACGGCAAATATTTAATGATTAGAGCTTCGACTCGTGTTACTTGGGGCATATAATTAACAAAGCGACGAGAGAACCGGACGGACTAGCGACTGTAGCGTTCTATTGTGCGACGCCTAAATAATTTAGTCACACCATTAACGGCAATATGTATTCATTGTTCACGCGACCAACTGTTGTGCGGACGAAATCAATCAAACGGCTACTCACTAATGCCCTATTAAATATTCCTGTTTACACCGGAACAAAGGCTTAAGTGATGATATATTATAACTAATCTACTTATGCACACAAAGCCCTCATCCTTCAACTTTCGTAATCTATATTATTGCACGAAAACCCTAATAATGGATGGTAGACGTCCCCGGACCTACAAAAATAAACTTTACGAAACGATCACTTTTCATGACGTCAGGGATTTTGTGAAATACGAACTATTAATGGATGAAAAGGGATGACATATTCTTTTTATGAAACGTTATTACTTCGCGTGTAAAATACTTGAAAGAAGAAGTAAGAGGTTTTTAGCTATGCGTTCACAGTTTTGGTACTGTGTTTGCAATGCATCATTTGCACATCGACCCAATCTAAGCAATTTATTTCTCATACTTAGGTATCTATTAAAATTGCCTCCCTTCTAGAATTTGCAAAGATTCACGAATAACAAGCCGTCTAGTCTCCGCAACTCTTGTATTTACATAAGTTTTCAGCCACAAATACAAAATGAAAATCTTCCACAATACATTCTGAACAAATAACTTGAGCAAGTCTGAATAAAGGAAACAACGATACATCTATAAAGATTGTAACAAAACTGGAGCCCTCCAACTTTACCCGCAATATTCAAGATCCCTCCAACATTGCCGTCGAATAAAAATGTCTGTACAAATATTAATTTCTCTATGATAAAAAGGGTAGAGGAACAATGTATTCGGGGCGGGAAGCCGCGCTGAAAATCAATAGATGTTGAGTACGTGTAAAGAACATCTTTGCGGAAGGTACATTATTTACAAACACATATTAAACGAGACCTCGTTTGTAACTTCCCAGTAGTTCGGCATTACCTATTCACTATGTGGGATCTAGGTTACATGCGGATCAAACAACATCACATGTTTATAAAGGTACTATTAGCTATGGAAAGCTAACCTAACCCAATTAGCTGTTACATACCTTCCATTTTCCCATTTCTAGACGGATGACTTTCATTGACAAGAACTGTAAACATCAGCTGTTTTCTGTCGCAATAAAATAGCGCGGTAACTTTGGTAACTCGTACTTAGAGGAGAATCATGCACCTGTGTCGGGTCGCAACTCGTAAAACCAGGAACTCGTTACTTGATCGAGATGAAAGAGAGCCAGTGTGTCTATGTACTCTCACTTGATAGCTTTTGTAGGCTGACAAAAGATAGGAAAACATTACCCTCTTTATGAGACAGGCGGATAAAAAAATACGCTACACAAATAATAGAAAGACGGCACACATATATTGTTGTATTACAAATTGGGTGTGGGTAGGTTTTTACTGTAACAAAATGTTTGAAGTTAGGCTTCGTTTTTCATTTAATAAAGTTAGTTACTACGCCCGTGTGTATGTAGACTATAGTATGAACTTTAAGTAGTTGTAGTTCTTATTTAGACTTAAGCGTGATAACATCAAAAAACATAATAAAAAAATGCTTTTATGTACAATTCTATTAATTTATCACTCGATAAAAAACGAAACTGAAATGTACAAAAATAATTCAAAGAATTTATTTATCCATTCTTAATTGGGAATAAACTGATACGAATCATTATAGAAAATATCGAATTCCCAGTAGAGATCCGGATTTCAGGAAAGTTAGAAATAGATTTCCTCGAAATAATTATCTGAACGTAGGTAGTTTGCCGAATCGTTATCCATTTTATATTATATCATCACTTTATTGGGATCTGAAGTATTCATATACGGAAAGTACAAAAGAAAACTCGAATATTATTCTCAAGTGCTATACATACTTATTTTGAGCGGTATGAAAACAATTTTCAAAATTATATTATCTTTTGGGTATATTGAAGTTTACCTTTACATAATCCAATAGGCATTCATGGCTCCGAACACAAAATACTACAAATAACACCTGTGACATCCTCGAACATACTTGTCCTACATTCGCTGACATGGTCATATATTATGAGCGACATAAGAACGTGTTAAGGACGTAGTTTACCTCTGTAACTCCTGTAAACTAGGATCTCGTAAGTACGGTGCCACAAAACACACAAAAATTGAGCTCGGAAAACCGTGGAAAATTAGACTCAGTCATGATACCGCAACAAAGTAAAATAGGGAGAAGTAACAACAAATTGTTGCATGTTTTTGTTTAGTAAGACCGGTCACGATTAGGTATATTACAGGTTGAATGTGTGTTCAAATCACGGCAAAAAGGTTTTAGACTGATATTTGCAAAAGCAACGTAAGTAATGACTTCTTTAATTATTTCAAACATTATTTAGGCTTATCCCTATTAAAATGCACAAAGGAGAAGAACACACGACCTAAATAATCCTATTAGAGCTTAACTCTCACAAGTGCAGATCTTTGACACCGGCAGCCTTCTGTCCTATAAAGATACTTGTTGCCATTAGTCCGAGTGGACGAGGGACACTGAAATGAAACACTCTTTAAATAAAAGATGACTCGTAAGAAGTATCAAGACGCCGCCAAACGGCGAGCCGGTAATGGCCGCCGCTCAAAGCCCCACATTTAGCCAACTTTCCTCTGAATATTTAATGTCGGTTTCTTTATTTAGCGATAACATTATTCTTAATTATGATATCTGACATTGACCTTCCTTCACCGATTTGTAATATAACAGGAACAAAATGCTGAGACTGTTAAAAGCTTTGGGGTCAACCGCATATTAGGTCGCCCATAACCGGGAGAAGGGTTACGCTTTTGAAAATATTTGGAGGGTACTATCAACAGTCCCTTAACACTCGTTTGGAACACGTGGAGTAAAACAATTTTCGCTTTTAAGGTCAGAGTAGAGCAGACGTAGCAAAAGGTTGAGATCTTTACCCATCGCATCTTTGACACGACAAACCTATTATAGGTTGATTTAGGTAATATTCTCCCAGTCAAGTCTCAAGAGACACAGGCGCGGTACGTCCCTTTGTCATTTGCATATCAATCAATACTTAGCTCATCATAAAAGGTATATCAACGCTAGGCGCACCATTCAGTAATCGATTCTTTATACCTATCTTTGTGCTGGCAAAAATTATGTTGGTGGCACAAAGGAAAAATAGTTCAGCCAGACGCGACAAACGTGACTATGACAAATGATATCTTTAAATTGATGCCGTGACGTGGAAACGGGAGCTTTTATGTACAAGTAATAGTATGTAATAATAAACTCCCTCCCTTAACTAAATAAACAAAGTTTGGCGAAGTTCGTAAAATGTTGAACAGTGTTGCAGTTTTGTTAATAATGCACCACGAATACTCGCAGCGTAAAACTTTGTACAACTTACAAATTCCAGCTAGCGTTAACTAAGTTACAAAAACTTGAAGAGTATCATATAAAAGTGAAGTGATGCATGTAAGATGGCGGGTGCAGGCTGCAGCGTGGTGACGTCACGGTTCGGTCAGTAGGCGAGGGAATATTTATAATGTGAACGGATGCTAAAAGGAAGGCACGGCCATGACCGACTTGTGTGACCGATATCCGTGCTCCCCTGCGCCTGCCCTAGGGCTGCCATTAGCGACGTGCACGCCCCAACAAACACTATTCCGATTCTAGCACATTCGAAAACGTTGGGTTTAACGTTAATCATAAAACCTGTTTAGGAGCTTTGATACAATTACAACACATAATCGATGTAACATTGATTGATACTCGACCGTAATTCATACAGCTAATAGAGAGGCCTTCTCTCGTAGACCGCCACAACACAATGAACGACAATGGGGATATTGTCATAACAATCACAATAGCAGGCAACTTAATGACCTCACTGCGAAATTATTATAGCCCCGAGTGGTTGGTGGTTAAATAGGATCTCAGATAATATTAAACACTATGAACAATGAGAATAAAATGTGATAATAAGATCGTGAGGAAAGTTAATTTTCCTTTTAAAGTTCATAACTTCTGTATATTGCACTGGATAATGGAGCACTTTCATTACTATACTTTTATTATTATCACGTAATCGCTCGTGGACTACCATAGACAAGTTTATGGGGGTTAGTTGCCGGCGCCATTATGTGCTCCAGTAGACACTGATACAATATGCTCGAACAATAATAACATAAAATAGCCACCTTAGCGAAAAACTTTGCACCACTGGACACTTATAATTTAACCTAAATCATAAAAGTATGGTGATAACAATGAATTATTTATGGTTTTTTCAAGTAAGGCGCAGGGGTTTAAAATATTAAAAATCTATCAACACGGATCATCCTTTCATCGACGAACGTATTGCGCGATCAGTTTATCGTGAATTTGATCAAAGTATCGGATCAAATTGACACCAAATTCACGGTTTGGATAATCTTCGAACGAAACGAAGCCCCATCGGTTTGATTTGAAGTTTGAATCTACGCTAAGTTAAAAAAATATATATATTTGTTAATTTAACCTTTTAAGGGCCAGTTGTTTGATAAGCAAACTACCTACTTCTTTTTTTTTGGGGTTTTAACATAATATACTTTGATTATTGATCAAACAACTGGGCTTTTAGCGTTTTAACTTTAAACAGATTACACGCTACAATAAAGCTGTGATCTATTACCGAGAGTTAAATCAAATGATAGTACCGACACAAACTAGTTTTTTACGCTTTCAATAGTCACGGAAATTGGTATACCGTGGGGGTGGGGCGTGTAGGTAGCACGAAAAACGTAGCTGGCACTGGTTATTTCAGTTGTCAGTCACAACTCGGATAACAGTTATTTGAAATACATTTACCTTTTCGCTAACATTCTAGTTTTATGACTCAACCGACAGTTGAAAACCAACCAGTTTCATGGACAGGCTTCAAAGCGCCGTCAACCTTGTTTTAATGGAAAGCAAATTTTCAAAGCTGCACAAAAGCACAAGCGGTAGTGCCTCACTGCCAACTTAGTTCACTCAATTGATACGGTTCTGCGACATGCAACTTAAATGTACTAAAAGTACATTAAAAGCTGGGCTTTAAATTGTGTCAAGGATTTTATTACTTGGTACTTTTAATACAGAAGCAAGGTATTTAATAAAGTAGTACTTATAATTTGCAGGTTTTAATAAAGTGGAGATACCTTGACCTAGTATTCCTCGCTGCCGCCCAAAGAGGCGCTGACTGAATATTCCGAGAACTGAATATATGAGAGAGAGCCAATAGAGTGACATTCACGGACATTGAATACCGGGAATACCTGGGACTATATATAGAGCTTGTGTCGTTCTGCAATCAATACGACGTCCACATTTCTATGCCTTTTAAAAAGCAGTCGAATTGGATCAATTTCAAATGAAAATAGCTGGCTTTCGTATACTGGCTTTCAGGATATACTTTGATCGATCATCCATGGAAATACCTGTCAGAAATCGTCTGCAAAAAAGCCAATCACAAAGATACGTTACCTCTGTTTAGTTTATTATTTAAAATCCTACATTTTAATTTAGCTTACAAAGAAAGAATATTAAAGAATGATTGAAAAATTAAATGTTTCCTCAGCAGAAATAGTGTTTTTACATATACATATTTATCACACGTGTGGCCAGAAGAAAAATGCCAAAGGCTGACAATAATAACGGCCATTCCACAACTATTAAAATTGACTATTTCTAAACAATGTAATAATTTTTATTGTGTCTAAATGAGCGAGAGTAAAAAAAAGAGTAAATAACAAGCAATCCATATTCAGTAAAGTTCAGACCGAATCATATTTTACGACGTTATGAAGAGATGATAATATGATACCGTGGGACAGTGTTCGCGCAACTGATAATATATTTACGAGTTGTGATGTTGTGTCTAGTAATTCTTTTATCTTGGACCTGACATTGTCACGAGCCAATAAGAAGACGAAATAGACTAGAAATACACTAGAAGTATACAAACTGAGCTTCAGTTTGTATACTTCTAGTGTTAATATTACGTATCGCTTGGTTAGTTTGATCAACTCATCATCTGAGATACCTCTTAACCATCGTTGTTATTCAAGTCATCGATTTTAATTAGTAAAGCTTTAGTAGAATTAAACCGAACCCATGTGATCATTATCGAAACAATATATTTAACCGACTTCAAAAATAAAAGTAGGTTCTCAGTTCGACCTGTATGTATGTATGTATGTTTGTCCGCGATTATCTCGCGTTTAGCTGAACCGATTTTGATGCGGTTTTCAGAAAACTGTTTGTACATTCTAGGGAAGGTTTAAATATATAACAATAATAGATATCTCGTGAAGGTGCTCGCATATATCCGTTTTTGTTACCTACTTACTAGGATTGTAGATTTTCAAAGACGTCGATTTTATGAAGCTTTTTGTTGAATATTTCAACTAAAAAGGGAAAAATAAAAAACTTTTTGAGAAAAAGGGAACCGACTTCAAAACCAAACATTAAAAAACTATAAAATAACTTTTCTTTCGGAAGTCGGTGGCCATCTGTCAATGAAATAAAAAACAAAGCCACCGACTTCCGAAAGAAAAGTTATTTTATAGTTTTGTAATGTTTGGTTTTGAAGTCGGTTCCCTTTTTTTCAAAAAGTTTTTTATTAATCACACTGGATTCACTTACCAAAAACAAACATCACCACTTATTAAAACTCAATTTACATCCACTATCTATAACTTAATTACGTCGTGAATGGTTGAAAACTTCGGACTGACTACTAGTTATACCTGAGCTCTCTAATGAGCGCGAGTGCGGCCAAAAAGTCGTGCCTTCATTGAGGTTATAACTTCAAAAGTTACAACAGATGCGCCGGAGCCTGCAGAGGTGGTAATTAATAAAGCGAAGCACAAGTTTGTGTTGATACTTGTGACCTCCACAAGCAATCGTACCTAATATTCCAGTCATAGACAAAACGCTCCTGGAACTTTTGTTTAAATATCAATATTTTATACAGAATCATTCGGTTCAAACCCGGCCATAACTCAAAAGCTCTGTACAAAATGACGACCAAAAGCACTGTTTGAATTATTATTTTATTCAAACGGCCATTACTACCCGGCAAACTAAGCCAGTCAAGCAATTCATCCTCAGAAATAGTTATTATTTGAATAGTTTATTTACGAAACTTACACATTAGAACTGTTGCCCGAAATAAATCCCATTGGAATGGAAACATAAAGTGAAACATGTGGGACTCAATTACAGCAGGTCGCTTGTTCGTTTCACGTTTTGTTCTTTACAATTTCACCTTTATGACCTGAGGAAAGCATATCAGTCGGGGTCAACCGGGCGTCAGATTTTAATGACGAGAGCACGTGTACTTCATGTATTTGCATAATTTGTAAAGCCACTCAGTAATTTCCTCCGACCGACGACGGCTGCCAGCGACACAAGGTACTGAATACATTTCGTACTTTTTTTCATAATTCATTTCATTCGTGATCTATGTCAACGAGATGAAGAAGACTCATTTGTCAGCCATTTGCTGGTAGAGAGATGGAACACGTAGCATGTTTGTTTTAAATCGATAGCTTTTAGGAATTGTAAGTAAATCCTTTTCACAGAATACAGCCAGCCACACTTTAGGAGTGACTTATTATTGAAGTGAAAACTTCTTTAGCGGCGTTGTACACTTTTTCTGTAATGGGTAAAAAATTTAAAACTCGCGTCAGGGTCACGTGACCAAAACTCGCGTCAGGGTCACGTGACCCTGATCGAAAATGAGTAAGACGTCATTCAAATTAAAAATAAAACATAGTAACAAAAAAGTTTTCACTTCTACCGGCACTCCTGGAGTGCAACCTTTTTTTGAAGTGAAAACTTCTTTAGCGGCGTTGTACACTTTTTCTGTAATGGGTAAAAAATTTAAAACTCGCGTCAGGGTCACGTGACCAAAACTCGCGTCAGGGTCACGTGACCCTGATCGAAAATGAGTAAGACGTCATTCAAATTAAAAATAAAACATAGTAACAAAAAAGTTTTCACTTCTACCGGCACTCCTGGAGTGCAACCTTTTTTTTTTTGGTGATTTCGATATTGCATTCTTTGAATTCAAAGATTTTATTAAGCGAGATGTTTAAAAAGCCATGTTAAAATCTTACTAATATTATAAATGCGAAAGTTTGTGAGGTTGTATAGGTATATTTTTTACTCTTTCACGCAAAAACCACTGAAAGGATTTCGACGAAATTTGGTTCACAGATAGTTTATAACCTGGATTGACACACAGGATAGTTTTTATCCCGATTTTATGTTCCCGTGGGGTAATTTTCGAGTTGTAGCGGGTGAAGCCGCTGGCAACACAACAGCTAGTAAGTTAAAAGGAACTTAGCTTAGACGCTACGGCGTTCTCGCCTTCAACCAGACGCAAGTCCTCCCGGCCACGGTTGTCCCGGGAGATACCTCAGGGATTCGGTAGCTGATGAGGCTCAAAGGGTGCATTCGGAACAGTCATCCTCGTAACGGAAGCCATCCTCTACCTCTCGCCCCAGCCACCGCTGAAGACGCCCAGGGCGTGGGAAATCGCGGAGCATATTACAACCGCTTACGGACTTGGAGTAATGGGTTGCTCGCCGTCCGACCAAAGACAAGGCCCAAGTCACGGCGCGTCATGTTCTACGTGCTCCTCGAGGTAACATAGGGCCAAAAGCCTAACATGACGTGGGTGAAACCGCGAGCAGAAGCTAGTGAATAAAAAATGAAATGATTTACAAACAAAATAAAATATTTGGGATAGCTTGACTCGTCCATTGATAAACTATTCGGGATGGACACAATCCTATGGTTCTATATAAAATAAATCCTACTAAATATTAGGTATCGGGAAACAATCAATTCCATTGAAGTTTATTCTTATATTTATGAGTAGCTTTTTCCTATAGTACCTATCTCGCATGGCTTCCACAATTGAGTAGAAATTGTTATTGCATAGTGGGACAACGAAATGATAGATATCGGCTATCGAAGCGTGAAGGAACTGTGAAAATTGTGTTGGGATTTTCCGATAAAGGTGTGTTTCCGTTTAACAAACGTCGAGTGCAGAAAGGGGTTAAACAAGCGATATTGAACGCTTTATGAATGTTTTTCAAACTTTTACGTTTGATTTTCAAACAGAAAAGAAACCTTTATATTTCACAAACGGTAAGGACTCATTACGTAAGAATTCGTGTTCAAGATTTCAAGATCGGCTGTAAGTCCTAGAAATAGGTACTCGTATCTTACGCAAGATCCTCAGAAAAGCCGAACTTTAAGAATCATGATTTAGAATCAAGTTATTTCGCAATTAAGTTGTAATCGTGTGCCATTATTAACTTTAATGTTGGGATCAAGGGCATTTTTCTAAAGTACAATGTTTAATGGAAAAAGTTTTAATGGGATTTCATTTGAACGGAACGCTTCTTACGGCAGTCAGTTATGGAATCGTTTCTTGTCTCTTCCGAGCCGCGGGAGTAGGAAGTTTGTTTATTTTTATCTGTTGGTAATAAGAATTGATGACTACGAAGTTAGGAACACAATGACCCCTCACAAACATATGAATAGCTCAGGTTGTACGTCGGACTAAAAAAAACTGCGCAAAATTTACCAATTGCGACTTTTCACAGTTATACTCGTTGTATGCACTCAAAACATTGTACTGATGGATGTCTTGTAGTAGTAGTTGCAAAGGTCATTACGGGTATTTAAAATACAATACACACATTCGAAGCCTGCAATTTTAAAAAGTTGGAGTTTTTAATCTCTATAATTTAAAGGCGTTAGAAAAAAAAACACCATGTTTACAAGAACACTTGCCTTACTGCTTATTTTGAATATTATATTTTGCTTTGAATAAAAAGTATAATCTATATATCACACACATTGCTGCCACTTAACCTAACTATGCTTTATTAAAACCAAAACACATAAATAATAACAATATTTAAAAAAAGCGGCATAAAATGTACCTAAGGGAAAACCCTGGAAGAGCCGTACGATCAATTTGACTGAAACCTTCTGGTAAATAAACAAATAACGAATTTTCAGAATTCTACAAAACTTTACACAAAATACGAGTATGAAGGTTTACCTTGCTGAGGCTCCAAAAACAACTTTCTATTTAGAGAGATTCCGAAAATTCCTAGTTAATATGTATGTATATAATTATATACTTTAACACAACTTTTTTGTTATAAACGTGTTCTGAATTATCAAAACATCTATTTGAAAAGAAACCAAATTATAATATTAAAGGCTGGCGTTATTTTCGAAACTGAAAAAATTGAGCTCAAACAGCGGTAAAAGATATTATATCCACATTGAAAATCTAATAAACCAAATAATTGGAAAATTGGATGAAGAAACGATTCGTAAGGATGAGGAAAACATTATAATGTACACCTCCGTGTAATATTATTAAGAGGATTTATTTTTAGTGTTTTTACACATAACTTGGTAGGATCTAAGGTTACATGATATTATAAGATACTAGCTGTTGCCAGCGGCTTCACCCGCTACAACTCAAAAATTACCAAATGTTAGCCAAATCAGTTCAGTAGTTTTTGCATGAAAGAGTAACAAACATACCTACATACACATACATATTATATCCTCACAAACTTTCGGATTTTTAATATTACATAGTAGGATAGATACGCAATAGGTACCATAGGTACGACGACAAGAGAGCGACGACGCGTTGGTTCGATGGCCGGACATAAATTAAGAAAGAATGGCCAAAGTCGTAATAGCACATTGAACAGATTAAACGCTTATGAGACGTAAACGTTTCGATCTTGTGATCTCGCTCAATGGCTACTATTTTCCCAAGCTTACTTGATTCATATCATTGTGCTAACTTTTGTAGATACGACGTTTCTTAATTAGGCATGACTATTAAGTACTTCTATCTTTTTTGAAAACTTTAATTTAAAGTTTCTAAAATATCTTAGTTCGTTTATGTTTTTCATTGTAAAGTACGACGCAAACCACTCGCTAATACACTTTGTTTTAATGACGATACTTTTACGTATACCTGTCTCAAATCACGTTAAGTTTTTCATAAAATGTCTTCTAAAAGCTTTCAGTGAATAAAAAGGTTGTCGCTGAAACATCATACAAGCAATGTTTACGTACCTTAGCCGTTAAAACAATAAAAATATACCTTATACATAGTTAATATGTAACTTACCCTGAGGGCAGATCACGGGCTCCCTTTGTACCTGAAAATATGTTAAATAAGTTAGGTTTGTTCAGCTTTGATGAGGGTACACGAGACATTTTTGAACTGTCTTAAATTTACGAATAAGTAGATATAGGAATTCAAAGTATTCAGGGGATAATTGAAGTGACATTGCCGGAATTGTTTCAGCCCTCAGGCGGCCATGACAGATTATTTTGTATTGTAAATCGGGTTTATTTTAGCACTTGTAAGATAAAACCAGTAAATCGTCTTAGACTTGGATAACAACAATATTTTACAACCCTTCTGGAATGAGGTTTGAAAGGATAACCTCTTTGTATCCTCATTCTGAGAGGGGTGACTAGAATTTCAAGTAGCTGTGACCCTACCAGCTGTAAATGCTAACAGCGAGTTAGAAAAACTAAATTAACTGTTTCGTATTTTTTTTAGACTATACTGGCCTGTTTCAAAGTAATCGACGAGAGAGGGCCACTACAGCTTGGCCAGAACGTCTTGAAACGGAACTAATCTTTTTGTTTGCTGACATTGCAACGTTTTAAAATCTTTGATATTTAATGTTAACAAAGACGCAGGTTTGTTAGATTTATTATTGTGTAAAACTAACGTAATAAATGAAAATAAATAAAATAAAATCATTCAGTGCTGGTGGCGAGAGCACAGTAGCGACTTCCGGTTTTCTACTGTTTTTTGCCAAGCTGTAATTTAATTGTTCTCTGTTGACAGGATGCTCTCAGTGCTGCAGCGGATCAATAATTGGATTTATCAGCTTTTCCCAAAATAGTGCGGAATCCAGATAGATATGCACAAAATAGACACCGAAAATCGAAGTCCATTGCAAATTAAACTGAGCTTCAATAAGCTTGCTAATAATGAAATACGTGCTGAAACATTTCCACTCAATACCTTCTGTAAATGCAAATTACATTTTGGAACTTTAAGCCGTGAAGAAATGTCATGTTTGTATGTAGCGTATACCTAAATGTTTTACACGAAGTTTCATTATTTGTATAATTAAAACACACAAAATCTCTCTTTTAGATAAAATTACGAAACATTTTAGGTGAGTGTTAGTATATGAAACGAATACTACTTACCTACACGTGCTTACTTAATATTTAGTGCTTTAATATCATGTCTTCCTTTTACCAATTATTAATTAAATTAACAAATAAAAAGTGTTGAAAAAACTGTAATAATTAACACTGGTGCTAAAAAGAATTGAACATGAGTGTAATCGTAAATAAAATAACAGCAAATTAACTTCATTACGCAAAAAATTGTTGACAATGAATTATTAAATTAAGATGAATGAGCGAGTTTCATACGTTGCTGAATACTTCATCCTGTAGGTATTTTATTGATGGCCTCCATATAACCTGAAGCTCACTTCGTACTTTACGAAAACCATCATGGCTGGCTGCTCCTGACTTCGGCAATTAGGATCTCTTCCATCCAATGAATACTCCGATACCAATAATAATTTTAAACCTCATCAAATGAAATAAAGTTATTACAGGGCCGCTCTATTAGAGCCGGTGCGATCAATAAAAGGTAATACTTTTAACGATGGCAGACGTTTATTCAGACCAGCAATTAAAATAATAATGATGTAACTAATTACACTTTAGTAATATAATGTTCTTTGATTGCTATCAGCGCTGTTATGATGACCATTTTATGTTTAAATTCCTAAAATCTTATAAAAAGTGCACATTTAAAGGGTTGCCGTTTTCGCTAATAAAATAAATGAATAGAAATTGCACTTAGATTCGCACTCACAAAGATTTTACGGAACAAGAAACAGCAGGAAATGAATTTTCTTTGGCAGCCACTCAAAATATTCGTTTGAGTCGAGGCAGCCGCCACGTTCTGCGAAGCCGACCTCTTTAGTTTTGTTTTAATAATACTTCAATAAATAAGAACCCGGTCACTTTTATTTAAGATATTTTTATCTTCCTACAATATTTCTAAGCAGTGTTTTGAGAAACACTGTAAACTACAACATTTTAGTATTTAATACTAAAATGTTGTATATTTATTTATATACAACATTTTAGTATGTATATATATAATAAAATATAAATGTTGTATATTATGTTTTATATAATAAAATATAATGTTGTAAATAATATATAAATGTTGTATATTTATATTGTATATAATATTTTAAAATGTTGTAGTTTAGTTCTTACTGCTGGGATACAGGCCTCCTCTTTCGAGGGAGTGGGCCACAATCCACCACGCGGGCCCAATGCGGTGGCTATCACATGTCGTCCAATTTGATGGTTCTAGGACATACCGGTTTCCTCACGATGTTTTCCTTCACCGTTTTGAGAACAGTAGTGATGAAACACATTACACAAAGTAATGTGCCAGGCTGGGTTCGAACCTACGACCTACAACTCGTAAGTCGAGGCCGATACCACTGGACCACCACTGCTGAGTATTTATTAAAACTTCTTAATCACATAGGTTTCGTACTTAGATTTGAGTTACAGGCCAGTAAAACTTAAGTTTAAGGTAGGTCAAGTTGAATCGTTCCCAAGAGTGCCATGAGATAAGACTGTCATACTGGTATGTAGTTCAAGGTACTCATCAACATTTAGCTGAGAGGCTGGACACTCTCGTTTCAGAGAATGTCTTAAGATGATTCCCAAAAAAAAAAGAATTCTCCAGACTAACTAATAGAACTTATTTATTTATTTATTTATGTACAGTCGACAAAGTTGAATCATGACCCATTTTGACAAAAAATCGTTTTAATCCGTTAAATTGACAAAGATCAAAGTCGTTACCATGGATGTGTATGTTTACGCAAATGTGTACCTAATTATATTTGAGTGTCTGTTAGAAAATAAGCTTATGGTGGGTCATGATTCAACTTTGTCGATTGTACACACACAAATATATACAGGAAAATATTTTAAGAGGAATAAAAAGTATAAAGGCACTGCTTATTTCTAAAAGAAATTTCTTCCAGCAGACCTGAGAGAGGAAGATGTAACAGATAGGTGACAAATCAGAAAACTAAAGTTTTCTTCGGAACCGATATTCCGCACTCAATTTTGTCGGCCATAGGTAGCAAATAAAAACACTAATAAGGGCCAGATGAGGCTTACGCCTAATAGATTGATTACTTCACATGAGCCGGTCTAGGCAGCCGAGACGTTAGCTTAACGACGCCCGTCCGTTCTCCGCCCACGGTATTAGGTTTGCGCCTTAATCAACTTTCTTCTGTATGTACGAGTATCACAAAATGAAGGAGTAAACGTTATTTCGCGGAAAGAGCTCTATCATTTTTACTTGTGGAGTCCCAACGCTATTTGTACTGCCATTCTAGATAATAAATTCTAGGTATTTTATCATCTTTAGCTTGAAATAACTTCTAACTTATCATATTTTGTGATCTTGTTATGATTTTCACGCAAGTTTTATCTTTTTATTAGCTTTCTGAAAATGATAATAGCTTTTATATTCGGGTGGGGAATATTGTTTATACTCGTATCTAACCTCCTTATTAATAAACGTGCACCAAAGTTACATCCAGGATAATCCTCGGATTAACCATACATTTTTTAAGGATTACCCTTTTTTTTTAGCGTGGTAAAATCATCAAATGAGTCCTCCCACCCCGGGCAGGGCGGACTGACTAAAATCCACGGTGTTCTTCAATAGCCCTTCTTCTGGTTCCTTTCCTTCTGGGTGGAAGAATGCCCTTGTACTACCTCTTCCTAAAGTCTCCAATCCCTCTTCCGTGTCACAGTTCCGTCCAATTTCAATACTTCCTGTCCTATCCAAAGTCCTTGAGAGTGTTGTCAACAGTCAACTGTCTTTTTATCTCTCTTCTAATGGCCTGTTGAGTCCATACCAATCGGGTTTCCGTCCTGGCCATAGCACAGTATCGGCACTGGTTAAAATAACCAGTGACATCCGACTGGCCATGGAGAATAAGCTCCTTACGATTTTAGTGCTATTGGACTTCAGCAGTGCGTTTAATTCAGTTGATTTTGACATACTCTTGGGTATCCTTTCCTCTCTAAACATATCTCCTTTTGTAATTGGTTGGTTTAATTCTTATCTTCGGGGTCGTTCGCAGTCGGTTCGCTGTAATGAGGCTTCCTCTGAATGGTGCAATCTTACTGCGGGGGTTCCCCAAGGTGGTGTCCTTTCTCCACTTCTTTTTTCTATCTTTATTAACGCTATCACTAAGATCCTAGTTTCACGCTTCCATCTCTACGCAGACGACTTACAGATTTATCGCCATTTCAAGCTTGAGGAGTTTGAATCTTTGGCTGCCATCAATAATGATTTAAAGAATATCGCTCAGTGGGCTAAAAGTTTTGGACTTTTAATTAATCCAGCAAAATCTCAAGCAATCATTATTGGTGGTAGGTATTTTATCAACTTATTGAATCACCAGTCTCTCCCACCAGTCATGTACGATTCTGTTCCGATACCCTATTCCAGCAATGTTAAAAACTTAGGTGTATTTCTTGACTCCAATCTTTCCTGGAATGTTCACATTGCGGAAGTGAGCAGGAGGGTGTTTTGCTCTTTTCAGTCCCTCAAACGTCTCCAGAAGTTTCTGCCATTACCAACTAAAATAACTCTCGCTCAGTCTCTTCTTCTACCTTTACTAGACTATGCTGATGTCTCCTTTCTCGACGCAACTGAGGAACTTCTCGACAAGCTCGAACGTCTGCAGAATTTGTGTATCCGCTTCATTTTCGGTCTTCGAAAGTACGACCATGTGTCGGAATTTCGGAGACAGCTGAAGTGGCTGCCTATTCGGCAGCGTCGAGATTCTCATGCCCTTGCTTTCCTGTTTTCTGTGCTTCATAATCCTAATTCTCCTATTTATCTCCGGGAGCGGTTTGAGTTTCTTGTCCCTAGAGAAAAGCCTTGTCGCTTATCCTCATCTCTTCTCCTTCGTGTCCCTTCTCATACTTCGAGTCGTTATGATGGATCTTTTACTGTGCGTGCTGTTCGCCTTTGGAATTCTCTTCCTCACTCCTTACGCGATAGCCCGTCGTTGGGAGTTTTCAGGAGAAGAATTAGAGAGCATTTCCTGTCATCATGACTTATAGGTATGTAAGTATGTATTATTTTATATATTATATTGTATGTATTATGTTTATACACGTATTTGTTTATTTAAGTATGCATTAAATATTATTGCTAAATGTTTGTACACCGTATATCCTCACTAAAATAATAATCACTCTATCGCTCTAAGGTTTGCTGTTAGAAAACCCAATTCTGGGTTAAGCTCGCCTTTGTACATAACTTACCCTTATGTGAAGTGTTATTTTAATTATGTGTGTGTACAATAAAGAATAAGAATAAGCCCTTTATGTTCCGGTGTCACGGTAAAGAAATAACCTAAGTCCCGCGACTCCGGCAGGCTTTGGCCCTCTGAGAGAGGCCACGTCATTTGCTGACGCTCTTTGAAGCGCGCGTGGAACACGACGCGCTGTCGACCCGAGCATGGTCCATTGTCGGACGGACAGCGAGTTGCCCTTTACTCGCTGTAAGGATTAACCTTGACGTAACTTTAGTCCACGTTTATTAATAAGGGGTTAGAAGTATAAATACTTACTTGCTCCATTAACAGGTAGGTTCGTAGTACGCATGGTCTACACACGAACCGCCTTCCCAAAAAACGCTTTAAATGGCACCTTTCACTAATGCCAACAAAAGCTCTCAAAAGGTTAGGTTCACGCTTAGGTCATTATCTATTATTGTCATGTCTTTGCCGACGAACGACCCAGCCATTATTTTCATGGTAATTTATTCAGACTAAAGCAACATTCCTTTGATATGAGTTTACGAGTGTGACTTATACAATAGGCTAGTTGCCTAAAAAAATGTAATTAGTCTGTCTTTTAGATTATTCAAAAATAAGGGACACGTATTTTTTTATTTGTAAATTAGACCAAAAATTACAAACATATAGCCTATTAAAGTTACGTGTGACGTCACGATGCGTGGCATTTTTCGCGCAGAGTGACGTCACAGGTAACTTAAATAGGCTATTATCTTTGTTCTTTTTTGTTTAATCGAAAAAAGAAAAAATACGTATCCAATGTTTTTTTTATAATCTTAAATACGGACTAAATAGAATGTAATTATTTTGACCCTGGAAACACTATTGCAACTTAAATTTTCATACAAATATCACTTTTTTTTAAGTGGTAAAATCATAAAATGAGCCCTCCCACCGAGGGCAGAACGGGAGGGACTGTCAGACTCATACTGACTAAAATCCACGGTGTCCTTCAATAGCCCTTTACGTTCCAGGGTCACAGTAATTCGATAAGTCCCGCGACCACGAATATTTACTTGGAATATGAAACAAAACCATACCTAATGAATGCTATGACAGGTCTTCCAAGCCATTGTGTTACCTCTCCCGAGGTGTCGACTCTTGATATCACATTTAATTAAACAATTTATTTCGTACATAACTTTGTTTAACATAACTAATTACTTAAGGATAACTCGCGGAACGCTTATAAAGAGGCTCAGAAAGTGGAAGTGTCAGTCGTAAATTACGCGACAAGTTAGTAACATTATCTATATGTGAGTCTCCCGAGGGTAGGCTTGTCAGTCCTCAAGGGTACATTCAAATGAAAACAATGCATACATAAACAGAGGCGGGATCTTCACCAAACTTGATATTAGTATGTTCCATTTCAATCACAACTGAACTTGAAAAAGTTTGCGCGATTTGCGATACAGAAACACGCAAATCGCCTTTTTTGCATACACGTAAGTAAGTGGGTAGGTAATGGAAGATAAACTAAGAAAAAAAAACAAACACAAAAAAAACGAAGTACCGTTCCAATTGCAGGTATGCAGTTTTTCGAAAGATGTGCACGTACATAAGGTTAGGCGATTCATTTTTATACTTATAAAACATTAACTATAATTATTACGTTGGGCGTCTCCAATCTATGGATCTCTCAATCAAGGGAGTTCCCTTAACAAATCAAGTTTTCGTCAATATTAGTTTATAAAATTACGAAGCCCTTGTTAAAATCGAAGTTGCTTACCTTAGGCCGGTAAGCAGGAGGGCTTAAATCTGGTCGCCCAAACCGACGCGGCTACTCTCTTCAAAATGTCAAAGTATGACAATTTGTCGTCAACGCTAAAATGCGATAAGTTAGTTCAGAAAGATGAACGAAAGATAAAACCCCTATCCTTTTGAATAACTCGGAGTAAATTGGAAATCTTGATGACGTCAGAGAGCTTAAGAACCGAAGCTCTAGATGTGTTGTTCGCTTTCGCTTCGCACTCGAATGAAGCCGAAGTCAAATTTGAACAAATACATGTTGTATTTTTTCCTACACGTTTTTATTTATGACAAGATTACAGCCCGACACATTGCCACTGATTTCATTCCGATGTTTTGCTTCTTTACATTCAGAGAACTTCCGGGATAAATCAAAACCTTCAGCTGTAAATGTATCTGTTTCTTCCGTAAATAAGTCTTAGACCGTAGATGGAAAGTCTTGAACATTACATTTGGAATAACGGGATGCTATAAATAATACAACGAAAGGATCGTTTTGAAATAAATTACATTCCAATGTTTGGCTTATTTTCATTCAAAGAATTTACGAAAAGGTCCTGCTGAACCAAGCCATTATGTATCGTGTAGTGTACGGTCCAGGAGTTATTCCGCTCCTTCTTTTCTTTAATTCTAAAAATTCGCGGGGTAGACGTTGATGGACGGACGTACTCACACAAATGCTAACCTACACATGAAACTTTTTCACGAATTACAGTCACACTTGTGGGGAGGCAAAAGCGATAGTTAGTTATAGAGAACAGCTGGTTTGGGCGATATTGCCCCGTTCCGTGCGAAACGTCCAATGCTTACAAAATACACTATGCTCCGACAAATCGATACCTGCCGCCTGCCATCACAGCAACGTTATATTTGTACTATATGGATTCACAGCTCACTTTGTACGTACATTCGTACTTGATATAACATTGAGTATAGTATCATTCAGGTACACCGTACACGTGCAGAACTATTTTTGTTCAGGATCAAAAGCGACTGCTGTTACAACGTGGGAGTTGAAAATAATATTCCATTTTGTAAAATGTAAAACCACGCGAGCATGAGCTTATGCAAAACCGATACGATGTTGTTGGGAGTATATTGTAGGTTTATCATAATGTGTTTACTCAAGACATTTTTAAAAAGCAAAATTCACGACCCTAGCGCGCGTTACGCCTCACGGAAACCCGTAAAAATCAAACTATTGATCTTTTAAATCCACAAGCCAAATGATTTACCTCCTTAGAATTTATTCAAAATGGACTAAAATAAGGCTTCACGACCGGCATGGTTCAAAATATTCTCGAAAACGACCACCCTTCATCGCATCCTACTGTTTACAAAAGAAGTACAGCTAGCAGCGCAACAAACTCCCCAGCGCGGCGGCCTCATAAGTTACATCTCGTAATTATCAATTTCCCTAAATATTTTTACAAGGCGGCTTTGTGTAGGAGTAGTAAAAGTTATGAATTATGTTGCCCAAGACGTCAATTTCGCTTTATTTCTATCGTGAAAACTCTGCGCGTTCTCATTTACATACACTTTGCTGACCCAACAACGATAAAACCCTTTTTATCGTAGTAAAAGGATTTCTGAGCTTCTACAAAGAATTCTTTACTATTTAATAGAAATCGGAACATTTAACGGACCATTCACTGGGATCCGTCATTTAAATTGGCGTTATTATTTGATCAGGGCCAGATGGTACTTTTCAATTTATTTAATACAATTTATGAACCAGACGTGTGTTTTTTACTGTATTTATTTATTTATGTACACACACAGATATATACAGGAAAATATTTTAAGAGGAATAAAAAGTACAAAGGCATGAATTATGTACATATTTAAAACACTGACCGCGTGACTATCATTATTTTTACGGAGTAATAGGTATACCTACCTACTATTGTATGCAAGCCTAATTATTTACAATCGATTAAATAAGGTATCTTAATCTTTTTAATCCAATTATCGAGAAGATTACGGGAGAGAACAAGTTACTGCGTAATTGATTGGAATAAATAAATCTGTCTTAATACGTTATATATGCGCTCTTAGTTCAGAATAAATGTAACAAAAAACCGACAAATGCGTGTCGGGCCACGCACAGTGTAGGGTTCCGTAGTTGCCCATCAAAATACTTATGCGAACTAACTAAACTGATTCGCTGAATTTAATTTTAAAAAGAAAAATTTTCAAAATCGGTCCAGGAGTCTTTGAGAAATCGGGGAAAATACATAAGAAAAAAGATTACAACGAATTTAGAACCTCCTCCTTTTTTTGAATTTAGTCAAAAATAGTTGAAAATAAAAACCTACCTATCCCCTAAAAACATACCTATAGAAGCTGTAAAAATAAAGTTGACAAACTTACATTTGCAGTTGTCTCCGATACATTTTGTTTAAGAAAACATGGATATAAGTACATTTTATAAGTTGGTCGACTATTACTCGTAAAGTTGTAAAGCCTAATTAGTCATGATAATTTTCTTTTAAACTTCGTTATATATACTACTATTGTGAATTTTTTCACACCCCCAAACATAACCGTTTAGCTGGTAGAGGGGGGAGACACTCGAATCGAGCAAAATTTAGCACTTTACAGCTTAATATTTCACAAACGAATTTTTTTATCAAAAAATTGTTAATGGAAACTATCATTATTTTTTAAAGGCCTATTTAATGATACCCCACACTAAGGGGTACGCGAGAAAAAAAAAATCCTCACTTCACGTGTAAGTACTGGAGGTACCCTAAAAAAAAATATTTTACGAGATTTTATTTTACCACTTTTTTGGCACAACAAATCCGTATATTTACACCAAATTACAGCTCTCTAGTACTGTCCGTCTCTGAGCTAAACTGCGGACAGACGGACGGACGGACGGACGGACGGACGGACGGACGGACGGACGGACGGACGGACGGACGGACGGACGGACGGACATGGCGAAACTATAAGGGTTCCTTGTTGACTACGGAACCCTAAAAATCATGAGCCCAGTACGTAATCTGTGCCAGTACGTTCTGTTGCACAACGTTTTTGATACAATACAAAAGAAATGCAAAAGTTTCGCAACTAATCTGCATACCAAACACATAAAGATAGATATGCCTAAAGAAACACAACAGATGGAAGCTCTGATCGAATTGCAAGAGAGTACACCACATGCGATGAATTTGCACCTTCTAGCAAAACTGGAGAAATTCGATAAAAATAAGATAGCCGAAGTAAAATATGCACGTTTCGATAGATACTCGTATAAAAGCTAAGCTGATGTAACAAATGCATCTAGTTCCCGATTTGGATGGGAGCGATAAAAATTCGCTGATCAGCGAAAAAGGGTCGGGCGTTCAAACGGCGGGGCGTGCCCACCCAACCATTTATTTTCGATTGTTCTAAATCAAGCAAATATAGCTTCCTGTTACCAATGTTCACTAATCCGGATTGTCAGTCGATATCAAAATTGTTTGTTGTCATTTGGGATTTTTTCGTCACACTTTTTTGTTAAGAACTCCAATCAATGTTGAATCTTTTATTACGATTGGCACAACGTTACATAAAGATTTTGTCCTTTACCAAACTTTATTTTCTGTCCAAACTACGCATTATTTCATCATAAATTGGACCTTTCTGACCGAACTTCTTAAGACTTACTGAGATTACGTAACAGTGCGTCTATAGGAAAGGTTTTCGTGATCGTTGAAAGTATCTCCAAAATGCATGATTCCTAAATGTTATGACATTTAGCAACACCTACGGTTTCATATTCCTTTTAAACAGAATTGGTTTATCAGCAATGAAAAGACTCCCATAAATAAATTATTTACTTCGTAAAACACTCAGAAGATCCTTATAAAATAGATTACTTGAATGTCATCATCATCATAAGCCTATAAATTTTCCCACTGTTGGGACACAGGCCTCCTCTCTGTGAGAGGGGGTGGGCCATAATCCACCACGCGGGCCCAGTGCGGATTTGTGGATGTCACATGTCTTTGAATTTTTGGTCCTAGGACATGCCGGTTTCCTCACGATGTTTTCCTTCACCGTTTTGAGAGCAGTGGTGATGAAATAAATTACACAAAGTAATGCGCCTGCCGGGATTCGAACCCACGACCTACAATTCGTAAGTCGGGGCCGATACCACTGGGCGACCACTGCTCTGAATGTCGCATGTACATATTTATGATAAGGTTTATAAAATCAGTAGAATATACTAGAAAATCAATAACATTATTGTACAGTGTATTACATATTTATTGACTTGTTGTTCAACAAATTAATTTAATGCAACACGTTTTGTTACAAGATAAGAATCACGTCATAAATTCTTGGGCGAACTAGTAAATAAAATGGCGCTGTGAATCAGGAAAAGTCTAACAATTGTATCTTAGATGTATCGGGAACGTGTCTTGGTGCAGAGAGAGGTGCTAGTATCCCACCTGCCATTTTCGACGTCTACTACCGAGTTACCGAATGAAAGTATGAAATATGAGAATTTTCACGAGGAGAACTATTACGATCTGGTAAAAGCAATTTATATGAACCCATTTTAAGATAATTTGTTTTGAACGATGCTCCTGATCTTGGACTGATAAATGTAACACGTCTTCAAAACAACTTGAAATGATTTCATTGTTCGTACTTTACTCTCATGAACAATGTTGCCATCGTTCACGATACAGTCTATTTGTTTATCTATTTTCATCCAATTCAAAAAGGGAGCTTTTAAATACAAGACAATTTACTTCGGCTTAAAAGACACTAACCAATCAGCTTGGTTGCCAACTCTACTGACTGGCTAATTCCCAACGACACAAGGTATTCTCGCACTGCCACGAAACTCCAGCACCTAATATAAGTATAAAAGGTATATATTTATACAAGTAAGTTTCGAGAGATTGTTTATCTGATCCTGAACCTAAAACAATAAAAAGGGATAGGTGCCTTTATCGAAGCTTTTAACCTTGGCTTGCGTTTTTGCCTAGAATGTATTCAGTAAGCTTTTTTAAGGGATGAAGTGGAAAGGAGTCGGTCGTACGTGGGCTTTTAGAAGAGACATGGCGGTACTAAATATAGCGCGAGGTGAATAATCGCTGGGAAACCTTTGATCAGTGCTTTTGATGAGCCTTTTAAGTGTGGTTCTACCGGTACGGATTCTTTGAAGTTCAAACGTACACACGTGGAAATGGCAATGAAGTACGACGTAGCGGTGCTTTTATTTATAAAGAAGCAGTTTGTATAAAGGCAATATATTAAGGCAACCATTCATATTTTCATGACTTGAAAATTAATTTAATTAGTCTTCATCATCTTGAGGCTAATGAGTAATGTCACATATTTTAATCGACTTTTTAATTAACCGAATTTAAATATGTTGGATCTTCACACGAAAAATGGCCCACCTACATTTTTATTCAACAATACAGCCTTGACAGAAAGTGTTAATATTAGAATTCTCTACCAATTCGTAACTTCGTTTCCAGCAAATAAATGTCTCTCACTTTAGAAATATAATTTCTTAGTCAACCGTGTTTCCTTTTCGGGAAAATTTAAGACACATATTACACGGCTATTTCGAAAAGGTATACGAAAATAGATACCTAGCGCCTTTTCATCCAAAAATATATGCGATAAACTTAACAGAAAGGCAAAATAAACTATGTACCTACATTAAGTATGAACATTGTGCAATGTGTAACAAGATAGTTTACTCCAAAGCACCTCAAAGAAGCGTATGGAACTTTGTAAAGTTCTCCACATTCTGGCGCACCATCCGTAGTGCGTCTGACTTCTAAAACTACTTGACGAGCTCATCACAGCAAACAATAAACTGTTGTACGCAAACAAACTCTTCAGCTGAAAGCTCTATCTACTGCGAGTACTTTCTAAGTACCTACATTTAACTTTAAGTTATAAAGGTAAAGGAAATTGGTACTCTTCACCCCGTCCAAAACGTTTGATTAAGTAATATCACAGTGTAGCTATAAAAAAAACCCATCCTTTGTGTCCATAAAATACTGTGAATCTCCTAACAAATGAGTCGTTAAAATCTCACTCTCCTCTAAATATAATTTCTGAAGTGTGTCCCTTGAAATGGGAAGTATTTCGTAAATAATGGTCTGGCTGAGAACATTGTGTGTTACGTTATTGGATGTCGTGTTCACTAGTCTTCACCTTAATGGTAGGTCGCTGGAGGTATTATGAAATTGTAACTAGGTCATGTCAACATCATATAAGGTACTAATGCAATATTATTAAACAAAGTGGAAAGTTTCGTTTGTAAGGTATTCACAGGAAACTGTTTATTGTAATCATAATTATGAATTTATGACATACACTTAACTGCCTAAATAATTATCTGTTCAGGTAAACGCAATCGATTTATCGTTTTAAATTAAAAAACGAATGCAGTGAGAGATGAAATTATCGACCATAAAAAGGAGACACTTTAGTGCCAATAATACTTTAAGAAATTAGTATTCACGATCACAATAATAATTGAATATATAATAAGTAAATAAATTACTTAGTAGTTAATACGCATCGATAAGGTGTTGTGTACTGAAGCATGCATGATAAGACACACGTCCCGAATTAATTAATAATGTACACAACGTGCGTACACAAATCTATTCACTCAAATTAGAAGCTTGGAAACTAATTATATTATTGTTAACAAAATCCTTCCACAGAAGTCCAACACCAATTTCCATTTAACCTACTTTGAGAAATATTTAAAACTTTGGCCCTAAAGACGGACAAAGAAATGAAACGAACGCCGCGATTGTAAATAACTTTGAGTGTTAAAAAGAAAAATAAGTTATAATAACATTGCAACCTTATGAAATAGGTACCCACTCTGCTATACTCTGGCCAGCTCTCGGTTGTTTTCTTAATTAATCTTCACGATCCCCTTCGGGTATACTAAAAGCAACTCTTTATGATTTTTTATTAAAGAAGGCGATAGTAAAAAAGGGAAGACGAACGAAGGTATTACAAGTTACAAGAGATTCTGTTTGTAATATTATAATATTAAATCTGTTCTGCCCTTTGTTACACGTGCTATCATGAGATAAACTATAATTATAACACCTATTTGTCAGTTGAACTAGTTCCCATGTTAATGCGAGTACGTAGTTGCTACGAATATATCAAGTTTAATTAATATTAATAGCAGACCGTGCTAAGTAATACGTAAGTAGTGTACGTTACGCCGCAAACGGGGCATGTAACGTTGCGAACAAAGACAAATTGCATGAGCATACAACACCAGGCGAACACCAGCAGTGCGCTTTAATGGAAACAAAAGGTTTGATTACAACTGTGGAATCATTGACCGTATTCACCCATTATCAGGTGGTATATAGAGACAGTATAGTAACTATACTATCTACATACACCCATCTAAAAAAGTTTGTGATCACTACAACAAGTTGGTATTTTTTTTAATGTTATGGATAAACAATTGAGCTGTTTTATTGTTTTAAATTCTACCTCTACATTATGTATTAAATGAATAATCTTAAAAGAAAAAGAAATCATAATTAATTAAACGTAACTAAAACGATTTCAATTTATCGAGTGTTAAACAGTAAAATAACTATTAAACCTTTTAAGTTAGAAAGTTATAATAATCTCTCTTTTTGAAAGGAAGATAATGCCCAAGGCATTAAGTCCGCCGTTGTACACGTTTTTTGTAACTTGTGCATAAAGTGTAAATAAATAAATAAATAAATACCTGTAATTTGTATGGTCTTTTTTTTTTTTTTTTTAGCGTGGTAAAATCATCAAATGAGTCCTCCAACCCCGGGCAGGGCGGGAGGGACTGTCAGACTTCTACTGACTAAAATCCACGATGTCCTTCATAGCCTGTTAAGTTCCGGGGTTGCGGTAAGGGAATAATCCCGCGACCCCGGCAGGCTTTGGCCCTCTGAGAGGGGGGCCCCGTCATTATGCTGACGCTCTTTGAGGCGCGCGTGGGACACAACGCGCCGTCGACCCGGGCATGGTCCTTGGTCGGGCAGCGAGTTGCCCTTTACTCGCTGCCCGCATGCCCGCGCCTACGGTGGCCGGAGATCATCAAGCGACGTCCGTCGCCGTGGGCGCCTACCACTGCGGCTGGGGCGGAGGGAGGACGCTGTCCTCTCGCTCGCGGCCTGCCTCCTCCTTTACGAGCATTACTGCCTCGCAGAAGGAGCTGACCGCTTCCCACTCATTTGTATGGTCTGCTTATTAAAATGTATTCTATCTACCTATTTAATCTCTCATGTGTTAAAACTGCACAGAAATATAAAAAAAATGCGAAATAGAGTGAGATCCCAGACCCCCAGACCTATATCATTTTAGCAAAGCTGAAATCTTATTCTTTGGGTTGTACATTTGAAACTTGCCATGAATTTTAACATAAGTAAGTAAGAAAGATTGGCACTTTCAGCTTTGCTAAAACGACGAGGTGTGGGGGCTCTCGAAAATAGGTCTAAAAAAATTCTTTTAAAACGTCAGTCAAACAACAAAATAACTGGGCGGCCTGCTGGCCTCTGAAGTCGGCCTGTCGAGCTATAGATAGATTAGATAAGGTACCTTCGTACAAGAAATGTTTCAGGTGGAGTACACCCTTTGTAACGATAAGCCCATTTTATTGTCTGAGCTCGTCGCTAGCCGCAAGCCTCTATCTTTTAACTGTCGGCCGGGACTGGCATTAGCAATATGCTCCACAAGTTACGGTCTGAACGAATACTGAAAGCTAACAATTATTTTTTACAGACTGGTCGATATTAAACGCCGAAGTACATTAACTTTATCAGAAAATGTTACAACAATCAACAGTCAGAACTGGAATAAACTAGGAGCGGCTGCGCGCTGTATCAAATATAGTTGATGTGTAGGCGTATCGCTCAAACAAAGAGTAGGTACGTGACTGGTGGTGCGAATGTAATCAATATTGCATCCGCGTGGAGGTTGCTCCGCTAATTGGACGTATCTGCTCTCCCGAACTATTTAATAACTTATATCCAATAACAGTACTAACGTAGTAATTCTGGGAATGAAAATCCAATCACCAATAATAATTATGCTAACTGCTGATGAAAAGATTGAAAAAGCACAATGTTTCCAATTTATTTTTAATTTATCTATCTTAATTACGTATCGGATCGTTTAGTATCCTCGTAAAAAAACATTAACTACGCTCGTGACATTAAAATTCACACGAAAATTTCACAGCTGTTGGAACACCCCCGAAGCGATTTTAACGAATAATTGGAGAAATGGTCCACATTAAAACATGTTAATTTATTAAATACATTAATTTAATTAATTTAAACATAACAATTGACCGTTTGAAACGTATCTGTTACTGATGAATTTATTTAGTTAATTTCTTCGTGATCAGCAGCGCTAAGAGTAGAGATGTTGGCCATAACAAGATTATTTTGTGTACCTACAACGAAACCGGTCATCTTAATATTATAGGTAGATTTATACGTAGAACCCAACCTGCTCTTAATATTTTCTTAAACTTCAAAGCCATTTAGTGTAAAGCCTCTCTTTTCCGCTTGGCCGGTCGCTCCCGAATTAGGTTTACTTTAGTTGTTGCCAGGTTTACTGACGGTGTACGCTTTGGCTCAGCTTCGTTTATTTTGAAACGCTTCTGACAGCAGACTTCACTTTATCCATCTGAAGTGCGCGAATTACCGACTTGTATGCTAATTTTGAAGCAACAGACGCGATAAACAGTAAAAACACTGCTGATGCTGCAGCCTTGCTCCCGACGAGCAAACGTCAAATTCATGCAACTGAGAGCGATATGGGCGCTTTCTTTGCCGAATGGGACGCTTCTTCTTTTCGTTTTCAAAAACATTAGGAATTGCTTCTGTGTCGTAGCTACAAACATTTAAACTCACACACATTAGCCTTACCCGGAACAACTACTTGTAGATCATACAAAATATATGTTCCGAACGAGATTCGAACCAGCGACTCGCAACGCAGCTGTCGATTGGTCGCCCACAGCGCGAGACGTGCCGTCTTCGATTCATCAGTTGAATTTACAAAGTATTGCAACCGCAGCGCTGCAGGCCAGCACTTTGTGGTCAATTTGAAGGCGCCCTAAGTTCCAACTGTCTCAGAAATTTACCAACATCATCCTGTTATATATCAGCAGAAATTCACTTCAAGAACTTTTCTTTGAACAACGTTATTTCTCTGTGAATATAGATCTTTTTTTAACTGTTCTGGGCACTATTCCTAGTGTCCAGAACAGTTAAAGAAAAAAGTTCTTCCTGTATCGTAGATGCGTTTACAAACATAGAAACTCACTTACAATGATTTTCAATCATTAAAAAAAATATTATTTACGAAGCTACATTACTTGTAAAAATAACAATCAAAGAAAAACACTCTAAAAATAAAACTAACAATCAAATAAATAATAAACAATTTCAACTCCCGCAAAACAGAAAGGTTTGTAAGCCGCACGGCAAATCAGGAATCCCGATCAAGTTCCGCTTGTAGCGATCGTGAGCTTGACGCTACATAACACCGCTGAATTAAGGACGCTGGCAAGCCGAATATCTCCGGCTTATGATAAGGACAGAGATATGAAATGCGTACGCTAGAACGAGATGGAATGGTACTGGACTTCGTAATTTGTTTAGATAGTTTTATTTGGATGACAGATTCACATTTGTTTTGGCTTTTTATAGTTTTGAATAAATTGTTTTCAACTGTCCATTTGCATTTAATTTTGTATTGTTTTTAAAATTGATAAGTTTTGCGTAGTTATCGCAGTAAAAACATGGTTCGTTCAGTTCAATGATAATGTTTTTTAATGTTCACCGTAAAACGGTGTATGTTAGTTAGAAGTTTTCAACTAGATGGCGTTGTGCAATTACATCACGTTTTTGAATCGCGGTGTTAAGATCTGTAGGCGATTAGTATAAGGTCTTGGGAACATAGAATTTTTGGAGTTAATTGTTAGATTGTTATAATTGGATAACCGACTACAGAAAAGGTGGACAAGGAGGATACTCAAATACGATACGGACGGGTTACGAACGAAGTATCCATGAATATTACAATGTTTTTTGTTCGCGGGATAACTTCGTCGTTAATGAACAGATTTTGATGATTGTTTTTTTGTTGGAAAGTAGATATTTTAAAGGTGGTCCCATGATGAAGAAAATCGGGGTTTGATGATAGAAGACCAAAGGAGAAGTCTAGTGGAAATTTCAAAAATCTTAGGGGCGACTAGTGTGTTTGTAAGTTTTTTTCATAAAGTATTTCAAATAAAGGTCTGGAGTATAATATCTTGATGATGGAGCCGAGAGATAGTTGAGAGAACTCCTCAACGATTCACAGCAGCTACCTTGTGTTTGAGCTTGATTAATTTGTATTGATGAGATCTTTTCACCTAGACGGGTTGCAACTGTAATTAGGGGTCTGATGACGAAAACGAAGAACAGTTCAGGGAACTCCTGAACGGTTTATAGCAGCTATCTTGTATTTGGACATAATTCATTTATAGTGATGAGAACTTTGCACCTATATGGGTTATATTATTCGATGCCTGCCGATTCCATTTGTTCCCATAAAAAATAATTTTGTTTGGTTCAGTAGTTTTTATTTTATGAGCATTTTTAGCTTATTATGTAAGTACATGGGCGATGTTATAACCGTTGCTACGGATATTACAATTCTAGTGCCCCAAATTGTTGTTGAATATTTAAACTAAAATGCTAAAATTAGCCCAAAGCTACAGTTACTAGGATTCACGTTTTGGTCCGGGTTCACCTTCAAAATTTTTTGCCCTGCGCCACTGAAACACACCCAGACGCTATACAACTAGGTACTTGTACATCACACAAATATTTGTTTCGTGTGGGAATCAAACACGCGACACGCTGCGTAGCAGTCCATCGATCAGCCACTGCGCCAATCGTATCGTCAAGTTGTCACCACAAACTGAAAGTAGCCAGCAGCTGATAACTAAGTCCCTACTGTCACCAATTATGCCGGGAGCTAGTCGTGAATGTTCCTCACGTTTATTTTCCCTCCTCTCACAATTCACACATTTTTCATGCTCATTATCTCCACTTTGCACTGCATGAACAGAGTATGACAGCACATTCATTAGAAAGCCAGTCTTTTTCATCTTCACTAACTTTTGTGTGTAGGTAGGTAACTTCTTGTCGAGGCATTCTTGGTATTTTACAATGTTACTAAGTGGCTGGAGGCGTTATTATGTTCATTTTTTTCGTATATTAATAAAACCTTTTGCGTTTGTGCTTACACAAGAATTCACACTAGTAACACAATACACAATGGTGTACGAATCTACATAAACACAGCTTCACAATTTCACATTAAAAATATTAAATAGCGTGGACGGAACACGTTTACCATGAAACAGTTTCTGTTGTTTGAAAAACAAATACAGCGCACGAAAATTGTCTCCAAATACATTTTTATTTAAACGATTTCTCTTGTCTTCCTTTTCGGTAAATCGTTAATGACACCATATTGTAACATTTTGTTACAACATTTTCCATTTTCCTTCTTTAATCAAACTCTCTTTGTGCATCATGTTAATAAAGTCGTCTTACATCAAAAGGACTTCAAGGGTTTCCAATTATAGCGAGTGTTTGCGAACATTCATTGTTATCTTATCTCTGACTTGTGAATCTTTCTCCCAGCGGCAGCGAGGTGTTCTTGAGTTGTGTCGCTACCTCTGTTCCCTCGCTTCTTTCTCTCTCAAGTCTTTTGAACAATGTTAATCCCCCTTCATTAAGACGAAACAAATAAATATTTATCTGACTCGCCGCTTTGCAGTAACGAGACTTTATAGATCCAAATGGATAAAAAAGGTTCACTCCACCGTAATATAGTTCAATACTGTAAAGCTTTTAGATGAAACGAGGTACAAGATCACAATGCAAAACAAAGGACATGGTTCCTTTCTTTTAAAATAAAATACACAAAACCATTTGAAAGCTTTCTCACATTATAAAAATGTAATAATGTGTTGAATGTAATTTAGGACTTATGAAAGAAGGCAATGAAATTTAAGAATGAGCGCCGTTATAAACATATAATAGTGGCAAATATCACGTCTCATAACTATAGAGAAGCCGCCCTGACTTACTGACTGTAGGTGTACACCTTTATGAGCTTCCTGCTCGAAGGAAATTATGAGATAAGAGTAATGGCTAACGTTATATAGGAAGTTCTAGATTACAGTTATCATAACGAGACGTGACGACGTTGTCAAATACCAAACACCTGGATGAAGCCGCACACAACGCGACACACACAGCGCCATTACGGACATTAGTTGTAGGGTATTTTACTTAACTTCTAAATAAGCTTAAAACATATAAAACAATCAAATACATTCATTTTCTAAATAAACGTCAAAGGTATGGTGCTTCGTCATGCATTCAACAGGTACAGTTACATGGTAGACATTCACTGAAGAATGGATGCCCGTTTACGATATCTTATAGGAGCGCGATAATGGAGTCGTCGGAGCGGCGGCTGCAGGCGAGGTGCCCCTGCAGGCTGGAGGCGGCTTCCTGCTGGCCCGCGGCCGCGCTCCGTCGGACTCAGGTAAATAATTAAATCGGGAAAGCGCTACTTACGCGGGGTGCGCGCTCCGGGGCTAGAGTAGCGGTGGTGTGTGAAGCCGCGTGGCCGGGCTGCGGCAGACTGTTGCTCCCGGGCCCGCTTCACTTGTTACGTGCCTCCCGCCCGCCCTGCGCGGATGGTAGCCGCCCTCCGCGCGTCGCACCTTCAACCCCGTTTCGACAACCCCGCCCCGCATCCGCTCACCAATATCACGGGTCCTTCACTTTGCAGCATCCTCACTCACTTTGATTCGCACAAAGGTGAGCCTTTTCATCACTTTCTTTCGGATGCAGCCTTCGTCATTCAGACACATGTCACGTCCCTCGCAAGCACAGTTTTTGTTCAAAGTCAAGTTTAACATGAATCAGCATGACATTGTGCTTTTCCCTCAGTATAATGAATGTTTAGTAATGAGTAAAAAGCTCGCGTAAAGCCTGCGAAGCCAAGGTTGTTTTTGTTTTCATTTTCCTCAAACCTACAACTGTGGATCCAACCACTTCTGGGTACATTTTGTTCAACTGGCTTCAAAGGTTACAAAAACACACGATTGTAGTTTCGTTTCGGTAAAAATAGAGTGACATGACGGTGACGATCACAACACTATCTGGAAAGCAATTCAATAATAGCCAAAGTATACAAGTCGAAGTCACATTTACCTTCATAAACACCTACTCAATGTTTATATTTAGACATGTTACAGGTTTAGGGTTCCCTGAGCACATGGACTCTATATATTTTCCTTTCAATTTAACTGCAAGAGCCGTTTGTCCACTAACTCTGTGCTTTCCCACGGGTATCGTGCAGTGGTCTTAGTTGCGGTGCAGCAGTAGGTATCATTGCCCAGAAAATTTACCTGTATTTATAACACTAGAGTAAACGTAAGGAATACATTTAAATTTATTAGTAGTATGTATTAGTATTCTTTTTATTACCTAAATTCGATGTAATGCCACTATTTGTCGACTAATATTGAGGAGGCTTCATGGAGGTATATTTTCGAGATTAACGGAAAAATAAAATCTTATCCCTCAACTGATTTCAACAAAGATTCCTAGAAAGGTATAGGATTATAGAATACTAAAGGCAGATGTTGTACGAAAATGAAAAATGTCTCATCATGTACCTACATCGTATAGCCTTATATTGAACAGAAATCTTCGTGCTCATAACTACTCGTACATAAAGTGGAATATCGACACATGGTACATAGCGATACGTTTCGTTACAATGTTAAATAAAGTTTATTTTAATTAATGAAGTTAAGTATGCGTTAATTAAGATTGGAGTAGAATCAGAGCTCGGAAGTAGATTTGCGGGAGAGATAGCCTTGACCCATACAGGAACTGCGGCGAATACAAAATTAATTCAAGGTTGAGGGTTAAAACAAGTACAGGTACAAGATAGAAGCCTCGTGTAAGTGGTTCGGCAGCGGTAACGCCCCGAGCAAAGAGTAATCGATAGGTAAATGCAGAGGCGACATCAATCGCGTGTCGCCGACGACAGATTCGCGATAATCCGCACAATTAAGTGACAAGCACGTCGCCCTCCGGACGTATGTCACAGATTAAAATAATAATTATACGACGGAGAGCCCTCTAACGGCAATGAGAGTGGTGCATCATTATTAAATGATGTAAAGTTGATGAGCGGGTAATTGGTTAGCGCCGTAATGAGCGTAATGTAATGTAAGTGGGCCTGTTTAGTAACATTTTGCTGTCTAATCTCACAGGAGTCGTGGAAAAGTGTAATTGGAACCTAAATTTAAAAGATACAGCTTTTTTTTTAAAGTGGTAAAATCATCAAATGAGTCCTCCCACCCCGGGCAGGGGTGGGACTGTCAGACTTGTACTGACTAAAATCCACGGTGTCCTTCAATAGCCCTTTATGTTCCGGGGTCACAGTGATGGAATATGTTCCGCGACCCCGGCAGGCTTTGGCAATCTGAGAGGGGGCACCGTCAGAAGCTAGCAGAAATACAAAAATACTCAGTACAAGAACAAAACGGAGCTTATAAGTAACAGTACCAAAATAGAAGCTTCGCCTACAAGCATTGCATTACACCCGGCTTCCCCGTACTACGTGGGCAGGTTAAGCAGTATGCACCGTGTGATAATTCCCTCCTCCTCAATTTTACAACAAAATGAACACCAGTTCTTTTATTAAATGACCAGTAAACTGCGTGGTAGTTGGAAAATAAACTGGGAAGTTATTGACGTAGGTAGTTCGCTTATTTTAGGAAAGATACGAGTATTTGCAAACTTTCCAGTGTTTAATTTTTGCTTTAAAACTGCTTTTCATCCAAATAGCAGGAGTATTGGAAACTATTTTTCAACTAAAAGTGATTGTGCTATTTCCGTACTTTGACAGGTACTTATTGAAAACCAAAATAGCCACCGGCATACCAAAAACACAATCCACACCTCTTCCATTTTTTGTAAGGCGTGTGTCATTTCTTCTTTTTACAGGAAACAAGACGTTTTACAGAAAAAAGAAAGTAAACAAACATGTCAATGTTATCCAAATCGTAATACGAAACTTATGTTGTTAAGTGAAATATAAAACAATTTATAAAATGGTAGGGTTCAGCCGTTGGCAAAGAGGGCGGCGCTCGGCTCTCTCAAGGGCCTCGTGCAACTCTATTCTCAAAGCTAGTTTTTTTTCTACATCTCCAAATGATATGCCTCGTTTCAAAATGTCAAGGGAACAATGGATTTTCCAATAACAACATGGAAAATAAAGATGACATTAGTTTCCAATTAATTTTATATTTGAGTTGACCTAGATTTAGTTTTGAAATGACTTAAGACACATATTTTAGTTAATCGATATAGATAATTATTATATCGATTAACTAAAACAATGACTCAAAGAAAACAAAAGTAAATAAAAAATGCAACACCTACGTTCCTTTTTGACAAAATTCCCATATTTATCTTCTTTATCTTCTTTATCTTCTTTATCTTTTCTTTACATATAATAAAATCGTAGAGATGTCATTCCTGTACATTGAATATTTTTTTCTTTTTGTATTTTTTTCGAGATAAGGAATCGATTCTGATGCCAGATCAACTTTTATTTTTTTTCGGAATTTTTTATGTTTTTTTGATTTAATCTATCTCCGAAACTACTGTAAAGTTGTCGATCAAATTTTCCTCAAATATTCCTAATAATATGCTTCTGTTAATATGCTATGTATTATTACGCTATTTTTCCTGGGAGATAAGCAATTACGAATTTTGTTGTTTTTAACTGTTTGTTGATAGTTGGAAGCTAAACCACTGGATATTATTTAGTCAATTTTTCCTCAAATATTCCTTAAACTGCTCTTCTATTAATAGGATTTGTATAATTACGCTATTCCCCTTGGGGGATTAGCAATTTTATAATATGTTGATTTTCAGTCATTGTTGACATTTGTACAAGAACCGCTATTTGAAAATCACTGTCAGCGTACTAGCCAGTCCGGTCGGTAACCTGCTTGACTTTCGTGTAAGGGGTCTCTGGATCAAATCTCGCAGTTTTTTTTTTTCTCTTTTTGAGTTTTTTTTTTATTTGTCCCGAGAATTTTAAATAAAAAAAAAATGTGCATACTTTTGTTTCAATATTATTCGCGATTTTAAATAATTACTATTCTTTTTCAATACTTCTCTGGGATATAAATCTACACCGATTTAAATTGTAGGTAGTAAGTTGCATTTTTTTTTTAAAGGTATTGGTTTCGAGGTGTGGAATTTTAAAGATTAGAAAAAAATCAGGGTTTCTATAATTTGTGTTTATTTATGTTTTGAATTGGTGCTCAAACCAGTGCATAGATTCTGTTTTAAACGACGATAATTTGTACTCATCGAGTCAGATAATTAGTTATTTTTTAGGTATCACGCGGTATGCTAAAGGGAGAAGAGCAATGCTATCGTACGTTCAATTTGCAGCGATACTGTAAATCGACCCAAAAATGATAGTCTAATGTTTAAAATAAACACGTTTCTTTGAAATTAATGTCGCTCAAATATGGACGTTTCCTATGCAAACTATGTACCTAGATATAACATTATTGATCTAAACTAATAATAAAAATGCAAGTATGTTTGTTTTTTACCTTTTCACGCATTACTACCTACTGAATCGATCGTCCCAAAATTTTGCATATACGTTGTCAGGAGTATAGACACGCGCGGATATAACGTATCTTTCATCCCGAATAACAGAAGAGAGCTGTTTCCCAGAAAACAATTACGTTCATATTCCAGATGGCGCCACACGATCCGTATTGTTTCTCAAATTCTAAAATAACGCAAGCGAAGCCGCGGGCAAACACTAGTATTAAATTAAAATTACACACAATACGCCAGCAACATAAGTGAAAAAAAACGCTTCTGTCTAGCCCTCTATACAAAACATATCGAACTAACAAATCGTACTAATTAGTAAACCCGTATGAAACTCATTAATGCATGCACCAGTGCGCCTGTGATAAGTTGCAAGCCTGTTGTTTATTATTGAGCCTAAGCTAAATATAGTTTCAAACAGTTCCCCACTAGCTACAACGATTATGCAAAATTATAAATGGGAACTACGCCTTAAATGCTAATTAAGTACTTGTTTTTCTCTGCACTAGGAATGAATAAAAACAATATTTTTGCAAAGTTTCAATAATTATGTCTTGCGTATAATAAACACAGAATATCTAATTCTAGATCAAAATATTTATAGTTTTGCTGATTGCCTGTAAATCGACACAAAAATAAACAATATTTACTTATTAACATTCAATGCCATTCATTCAGTTTAGTCAAAACATGCGTCACAAGTGGGACGTCATTGTGACCCATTTAATTAATGAAACACAAATCTGCGCACAAAATATTTAATAACAAACATTAATAATAACATAATCCACGCCATATTTTGAGCACAAAGACCCAAAAATACCTTCGAAAATATGGATAGAAATATCACAGCGGAGATGAAATGAAACTGGATATTTTTAAACAACGACATTCGCTTTGTAGGACCTCGAGTGGGGTTTGAGGGGAGGAGAGGGCTATCCCGGACATAAGTGACAGATCTTCACATAAAAAATACACAAATCACATTTATTTTTGTGTAGTTCTTTAACTTACCAAGCGAAAACAATTCCGTAAATTGGACAAATAAGTAGTTAGTTGGTTACCTATTTATATTTTCTTGATGTTCTTCGCGTTTCACTGTAATTTTATATCTTATATAAATCTATCCCTTACCGGGAATACCTTTGTGTGGTTCTCTGTAAATTATTATGTTCAACTGAGTGTTCAACTATAAAAAGGATTTTCAAGGTATTTTTCCTCTTATTTCACAATTCTTGGGAAACATCGATTAAATCTGCGTCGTTGTGATAAGTTTGTTGTTTCTTAGTAAATGTTATTTTTTGTTTTCCTTAAGTCATAGTACAAGTTCCTTGTTAATGGTTCGTGATTTTTCAGATGAAATAATTTAAAATAGAGCTTAGGTAACAAATATGATTAAACAGTACGAGTATGTAGAGCATTCGTAACAGATAAAGCCCCTATTATTCTACATTTAATATGAATTACATCCTACTACTATTATAAAGGCGAAAGTTTGTATGTATGGATGTATGGATGTATGGATGTATGGATGTTTGTTACTCTTTCACGCAAAAACCACTGAACGGATTTGGCTAAAATTTGGTACACAGATAGTTTATAACCTGGATTAACACATAGGATAGTTTTTATCCCGATTTTATGTTCCCGTGGGATAATATTCGAGTTGCAGCGGGTGAAACCGCTGGCAACAGCTAGTATCATGATAATTGACACTACTTTTCACGCTTATAGGTAGTTACGCTTATATTCCCGTAAAGAGAATTTTTATTTAGCTGTACCACAGAATACATAATAGTACTAGCTGTACTAAGTGTGTCCCACTGCTAGACTTAGGTTTTTTTTTATCAACTTTGTCCCACACTAAGGTATTTTACTACCTATATTATCACTTTTGTGGGTGCGTTTACGAAAAGGAACTCACATGCCCAGCCAGACCAGGAACAACTATTCATACAAAAATTTGTTCGGGATCTAACCCGCGACACGTTTAGCAGCAGTTGATCGTTCAGCCACTGCGCTAACGGCGCCGGTGCCTCTGTTAAAAAAAACAATAGATTTGGTTGTAGCAGAGACGGTTTATAGCCTTTTTGTAAATATTAGGTTGTCTTTGTAAAAATACGGTTTGTTTTTGTAAATCTTAGTTCACTGGTAGGAATAACGATGTACTAGGTTTTATCCTCTTCCGCAGCTGGACCAGACAGTGTTAAACTTTGACGGCTCAGTTGGTGTAGCGGTTGAGTGATTGACTTCCGTTAGGTAGTTGTTCCGGGCCGGGTGTTTCTGCAACTGGGCTTTTGTAGTTGATCGAGAGATAGAACGTTTATTTGCTACAACAAAAGTCGACACAAGGTTTAGGCATCAAAAGGGTATGACACGAATCGGCTGGATTCATAATAATATTGTGTCCAACAGAATTTCTAAAATAAGGATATTTCCTAGCATTGAACAATAATGTGAGAATAATAAGCAAAAATGTAAGTACATATGTACAATCGACAAAGTTGAATCATGAGGCACCATAAGCTTATTTTATTTTCCTACAGACATTCAATCATCCATGGCAACGACTTTGATCTTTGTCAATTTGACGGATTCCAACGATTCATTGTCAAAATTAGTCATGACTGAACTTTGTCGATTGTATATTTTTGGATATTACTCTCATGGTATAGGTAAATTACATATACCTCTTTAGCGCCAAACTAATATAGGATGGTGGTCGCTAGCCATTGGTTGTGGTGAAACCTACCATTGCCTCTGCATACTCATACCTAGACGACAAGTTCTTACCTATGTCGGGAGATAAAAAAAATTACATGACAGACTACCTGCCATTGGCTGTCCTTCATCCACAGACTAGATAGCCTTCATCCTTATACTGTATATCCAAAGATCATCCTGAAAAAGACACTTTAATTTTCATATTAATTCTAAATTGCAATAGGTATAATTCTAACTAGGTATTGAGATTTCTGTGTAAAGTACTATTAGGTGTTCTATGGCCTAAACTTTTAATCTTCAGGAATAAAGTCACTTTATTCCTGTGCTTCCTTTAGTCCGTTATATAAAGTGGTGCAATTTACACCATAATAGAAGCAAAATATTCTAAATATTCAAGTTTCTACAGAATCATTTAATAAAACTCGGTTGCAGCGACGGATTCATCGATATTGATTGATAAGTATGACCCCGTATTACATTTTAACCTGACCTATAGGATTTTTTTGACAAGAATTTGGAACAAACTGCTACGCATTATAAATCACGAAAGGAACTATTATTCTTCGCGTGACCATCCGATCAAGTCAATGACTGATCCGACGGACAAAGGCTAATATATTTCCGTAAGTTTTATGAATTAAATAGATTGTAGTGCGAAACACTACCGATAAGTCAGATTTGGAGATGCTGCAAGAGACAAGTTATATTACATCAGAAATCACAAAAATATCTATTAATGAGGTCTGATACAATATCTGCTTAGTCCTACTTAAGAAATATTTTGATAGAGAGTGTTGGAAACAGGTGGCCTACCACGACCTCTTGAAGCGTGATGGGTTCCGCTCAGTGAACGAGATGGCGCTAGATGACTTATATAGTTCAGTCTCTTTCCCACAGCCTAATCTCACGCTTTGAGACGTCATGGAGGCTACCTGAAGTAGGTAGGTAACTATAACCTATAAGGAAGGGCAAGAAAATGCAGAAGCGGACTGGTATTTGAGATGCATCCAGGGTGTCGAGTCTGCTAATTATTAGTCAGAATGGCGCCACAATAGCGTTTCAATTGTAGTGCTTATTCGAACCATTTGATACTGCTGAGTAAAAAATGGTTCGAAAATTGAAAAGCCATTGTGGCGCCATTCTGACTAATAATTAGCAGACTCGACACCCAGATGGATCGTAGAGATTTGATGATGATGTTAGAAATAGAAACGGTTAGTGTTTAAAAACATTAATGCGAGTCTGTGTGTCATCAAATATCCACAGATAAACTTCACCCACACCCGGGTTTAGTTTAGGCTTCACTTCGCTCGTACTGAGCTCCACGTTCTTTAGTTAGCCTCATCCAAACTAGCCCTTCCTGCACTACCACCGCACCTTCCAGGATTTTTATTGTTTAATTTTCAATCTCGTTTCGCTAAATCTTTCAGCGTAGGTTCGTTTTATTCTTAGGTTGCTTTACGGTTGTAATACGGGCCTAAGACCCGTAAATAGAACGTCATTCAACATTCAAGCATTACTTAAAATTTGAGTCAAGACATTTTGATTGATTGAAACCATGGACCTAAAAAAAAAGTCGGACGGAACTTCACGAAGAAACAAGTGAAGCACCCATAGTAAGTCAGTGCGCTAATATGTACACGCCAGAACACACACATTCATACCATAGTAAGTCAGCCGTCGGCCATTACGCTTCGAACGACACTCGCGGTTTTATACGGTGTTATTTTGTCTACTAAAAATCAAACTATGCCGTCATGTGTTGTGAAAAGTTGCCGAAACCACAGTGGTTCAATCAAAAATAGCCAGGGGATCACTTTTCATAGGTAAGCATGTCAATTTGAAGCTTATTTCTCGATTTTACGTCAATAAATTTAATAAACATCTCGAAATCAATCAGTGTTGCAACTATTTCAAGGTTCAAATTATTTTAAAATGGGGAGATTTATATTTTATGTTACTATTTATCGCTACCTATTGTATTCTTCTATATTTTTACAGATTTCCCTCAAATGATGATTGGAAAAATGATTGGATTAAAATAATAAGGGAGTGTAGACGTGAAAATAATTGGAATCCATCAAAATCTAGTGTAATCTGCAGTATACATTTTGAGAAGCATTGTTTGTACTCAACTAAAGGCGGACTTCTTCGCGTTGTTGCTTACGCCGTACCAACAAAGGTACCTAATTAAAATTTCAATTAATTTAAGGTCCTCTTCTTACAACCTAACCTTTAAATAAATCTTAGTTATAAACTTTAATATTTTGACACTTAACAGTTTAATAACAGTTGAACTTTTTTTTAGTTTTTATTCGATACGTCAACAATTCAAGATCTACCGACTGAAGTAATTACCTCCAGCGTTTCTGATGAGGTGTGTGTTTTTTTTTACTGAAACGCTATTTTATTCTAAATAAAGTTATGCTTTAGAATCGTTTCTAACCTGATTTTATTATTTATTTTAGAGTTCACTAGTGATTGAAGCGTACATAACAATAGTCATTATTAATCTGTTAAAAACAGGGAAAGAAAGTTGTACTGAATTTCATTCATCCTCTAGGGAGAGAATGTGATTTGAATTTCGAATACTTACCGATAGTGAACTACATCAGTCTGTCTTTACACCATTGAGTTTGTATGTAAAGCATTATACAACTTTTTGAAAAAGGAATACGCATTTTTATTATGCAGTTATGATTAAATAAAATTACGAAAACCGAAGAGGCCGTATGATCTTGATGCCTTTGCTTTTCCGACTAGGAATTTGCCGCGTTTTGTTTTCTTCAAATACATAAACGTTTAGTTTGTTTTAATTTATTTTTTTAAATAAGTTATTGTTAAATTTAAATGGTTAAATAATGCTTATCTCATATTAGTATTATGTTAATTTTTTCGCAAGTGGTACGAAAAGTAGAGTATTTTCCTCAGTGATAAAGCTGTCAGTCTTGGGTGAACTTAAATCCCTCGCTACAGTCAGGACGCGTGTTAAATCCCTCGCTTCGCTCGTGATTTAAGTTTCTAACACCCTCGCTACGCTCGGGAGTAAGCCTCGAGTCCTTCGTTATGCTCGCGATTTAAATCGTCACCCGCGACAGAAGACACTGCTTTATCCCCTTGGTTAATAATCTACTATTTCATTCCACCTATTCGAAAAGGACGACTTGGTTCGCCTTTAAGTGCGCCCAAAACTGGTGTTTTCTATAGGGAACTTTTAGCGGGCAGTAATGAGTTTTTAATCCTCTTTATAAGTGCGCCGCAAATAACTTTGCCGCGCACTTTTGATAGGAAGCTTTTAGCGGGCACTAATGAGTTTTTAATCCTCTTTATAAGAGCGCTACGCTCAGGATTCTACTGAAGAATCCCTTACTTCGCTCTGGATACAAAATAGCGCCCTCGCCGTAAAAATATTACTTTGTCATACAATCTACTATTATTTTAATCTTGTTTTAATTATTTTACCTTTATTTTAACAATAGGTATACGTCACAAAAACTTGTAATTAAACCCATGGACCCTTTTTTTAGGTCCATGATTAAAACTAAGTTCGAGGGGAGATCTTATTAAAATATTGTTTGAAAATGGGTAATTTTTTCCTTCATCTGGCAACCCTTTAGAAACCCACACATAGTAAAGCAGACGCCATTTTGGTGCTTCACTTGTTTCTTAGTGAAGTTCCGTCCGGCTTTTTTTTTAGGTCCATGATTGAAACTAGCGTACTGTAATACTAGGTACCTTTTTTGTACCTATTCGTTCCTAATACAAAAAGGTAACACGGAAACCTAGCTTATAGGCTTTTATAAGCTAGGTTCTTCTATTCCTACGAAATCGAAGAGCTGACACACAGGCAATGCATCCGCAGTTATTGAATTATTGACTTGTGGGTACTATTAAGTGTTTGTGCTAGTGGCAAATCTGCCATTCGACTTGCACTTCGATGGTTTTAAGAAATCCTTTATCAATCCCATTACACGTCCTGCTTTAATATTTTTTTTTACTTCCGTGAACATAGGATACTACTCCCCAGCGCCAACGCCTTTCATATTGACTCTTTGACTCTCGCCCTGTGACGGAGCGGAAGTGACTGTCCGACTGTAATAGGGTCGATCTTAAATTTTTGGACTTCCGTTGAAGATAATGACGCGCGATACTTTTACTGTTAGTGCAACCATCCATTGACAAAAAACAAAAATAGAAATTATTTTTATTTCATTTTAGTTAAACGTAATTAAAATAATTTATATTTTTGTCATCATCATCATTATCCTCAACGGAAGTCCAAAAATTGAAGATTGACCCTATAGCCTTTTACGTTCTAGGGTCACAGTTATCTGTTTACACTCCCCCTACCCAGACAGTATGTTTTGATCGAGACGGCTCCTCTATAAAAGCGCAGTGAAGTACCTACCCTTTATTTATCGTGATAAAATCAACAAATGTGTCCTCCCACACAGGGCAGGGTGGGAGGTACTGATGTCAGACTCATACTGACATAAAATCCACGGTGTCCTTCAATAGCCCTTTACGCTCCATGGTCACGATAATTCGATAAGTCCCGCGACCCCGACAGACTTTGGCCCTCTGAGGGGGCCGTCTTTTTGCTGACGCTCTTTGAGGCGCGCGTGGAACACAACGGGCCGTGGCTCGACCCGGGCACGGTCACGGTCCGTGGTCGGACAGCGAGTCGCCCATTACTCGCCGCTCGCATGCCCGAAGTACCTAGCTAGCCTCTGGACAAAAGTTATAGGTGTGAGGCGAACCCCTCACCGTACCCAATTATTATTTCGTAGTGTAGATATCACTCGATACATTCTTATCATTCGAAGCGTTACCCTCTAATCAACTATTGTAGGGCCTTGCCCTGTCCTCACGCCATTAGCAAGAACGCTACATGCATACTTACGAGCTACTTTGAACTCGCCCTTATCTCACTATTATTAGAAAAGTTTTCCCTTTGTCGGGAATATACCACGATAAGACATTGAACAAATATTTATCTAAACTAACGATATGTTGTTTTTAATTTATTTGGTTAACATAAATATGAATGATAATAATATTAATAAACCTCGCCTTATTTTGTCAGTATGGTCTTTTAGAATCACTTGAGGAAGGCAAAACATTCTGATAATAAATGGAAGATAAAATCAAGGTTTTCGATCGTATTTATGCAGAAGTGTCATATTTATTATTTACTGCTAATAATAGCTGCGAAAATATTTTTTAGATTTACATTAATTAAATATTTGATCAACTCTCTAGCTAGGCGATAGGAGGCAGGACACCGGAATTAATGCGCGATGCACGATGGATTTATGTTACCCATGCCATTTCCAGTCATAATAGACAATAAGGTTTACTATCTTCCAGATTTTTTGCCGCGACTTCTGAAGTTTAGGTACCTATTCCTGTCCTTAGTGTCCAGGGTTCGATTACCCGGTTGGGTAACAGGAGTGTTGACGGCATTACTAATGTCTAATGTTATACATATGAGCTTATCGAGTCTCCTCGATGCAGCCGAAACTCTGAAATATTTTTTTTACATTTGTATAAAAAAAAAATCTCCCCTTGTAACAAAGACAGTGTGTATACGCACTTATAGTAAGCGTAGGTGCCTTTTCATTGTATTATTCGGGGAATAATCGGCGTTTCCTGATAAATTTCTAAGAATTTCAGTTTTCAAGCATAATCAATCATCAACAGTGAAATCATCGGGTCGTTTAGTCATGTTCCTTATAAACGAGGTCAAGTGTACTGAGTTTATGCGCACAAATAAATCCAGAGGCGTTTCGTCGACATCTAGCGCTTCGATGCACTTGAGGTCGAACATAGTACACGCCCGCGACACAATCGGCGTTTGGCGATAACAGTTGCATCCAAGTCAACAGACTATCAATTCCTTCGTATTATGCCAGATCCACACGCTTGCGGTGATTGCCAAACAGAAGGGGACGGCGCTATACCAGAAAGCAAGACGCAAATAATTCTATCTCGTTTCATAGTATAGCGCCGTCTCCTGTTTGGTCAATCCAATATGACTATATAATTTGTGATAATTTAGCAACTGTATTCTTCAAAATTATTCGTAGATAAAAATACATTTTATCATAGTACGAATCTAAAAATAAACCTCGCAAGTTTCTAATACTTCATTAATAATTCAGCACCAATTTAATTGAAGTTATTGTACATTATTGAGGTCAGTGCTATTATGCAAGTCGATTATCAGGAACCTCCAACACTCGTTTAGTTTAATTAATGTTATCCTTTAAATAGACGGCGAAGTTTGAATTGTTGTTTTGGTGATTAAATAAAACAGAAATTATACGCCATCGCATTCCTTATATTGTAAGAAAACATAGAACATTAAAATTCATAAGGTGACAAAAATGCAATAAATTGATTTATAACATTAACAATTGATTTAATAAATGGGTGTTACAAAAATATTTCAGAGTAGTCGCCATCGCGATATGTTTACGAGTTCATATTTTCATTACAATGAATGCGACCTATCCTCTAAGATGAAAGAAAAATGAAAAAGGGCGCCACCTGTTTCTCTGATGGTGTTGTTTAGTATCCCTCTACTAATGATAAAATGGTTCTTACTGCTCGATGAGTTAAGATCTGCTTATCTGAGATACAAATAATATCTATATATCTTAATGTTAATTATCATCAAAAATATACGAAACTCCCACAACTTCTTTTTGAACAGGGTTCACAATGCGCGCTTCTCTGTCGCGCCATATTGACAGTATCCGATCTCTGGAGGTGGCGGCGGAGGTGGTTTATTTGATAAGGCCTTTGGCCTTGTAAAGGTCGCGCATTAATCCCTTTAGGTAGCGGATCTCGCGCTGTAAGTCGGAGCATTTGTCGCTGAGCTTAGAGTTTCTCTCGCGCATCTGCTGCTCCTCGTTGAGAAGGTCTTCGATCTCAGCCTTCTTCTTCTGGCGGTAACGGGTCGCGGCATTTTTGTTCTGCTCCTTCTTGCGAGAACGGCGGTCATCGGAAGGGCGCGAGTACGGCTTGGGTCGGGATGAGGACGACCACTCGTCGTCGGTGTAGGACGAGCGCGGCGACGACGGCGGAGACGACTGCGGGGAGACGCTGGCGCTGTCCCCCGAGTGCTGCGGCGACGCGAGCTGCGCCGCGCGGTTGCGCACGAGCTCCTCCACGTCCTCGTAGCCGCAGTTGTAGTGCGGCGCGTCGGCCACGGGCGCGGTCACCCACTGGTCTTGTGACGGCACGAGGGGGAGCGCGGGCGCGAATGGGGCGCATTGTGCTTGTTGAGCGTAGCTTAGGAGCAATTGAGTCGCAGGTCCGGGAGGACTCTGAGGCGGAGTGAGATGAGTCAACTCTACGGCACCATACACGGTCTCGAACTCGCGGAGGAGGTCCTCCGTAGGCTGCGGCGCGAAAGCGGGCGCGCCGGGCACGATGGGCAGCGACACCGGCGGTGACGGCTCTACGCGCTCCGGTACTTGCGAGATATTCTCAAAAATGGGAAGCTCCGATTTCTCCTCTAGCCAGTTGGAGAAGATATTCTCTGCAAAGATAAGAAACAAGAGTTTAATGTTTGAACTTCTTTTTGATTTAAAATTGATGATTGTTATGATTGTCTCAATTATGGGAGATTTACAAAGATCGATTTTCGGTAGAATTCGCCGATTAAAACAATCGTCTAAATGGTCATTTAGCCGACATATTTTATGGTCATTTAACCAAATCGACCGTGTAAATCAGAAATTAATTAAACCATAACAGACTTATATTTTTTCCAATAATCACTACTTTCATAAATATTTAAAAGGGAATAACCGTTCGTAGGTACATAAATAATGTATAACTAACAATCATTAAGATAGCTTTGTTAGGAAAATTCCGTTGTAGATTAAAATGAACAAATTATGCAAAACAATAAATTATTCAAGTAATAAGCGTTGGTGTTAGGACTACAACGTAAGCAAAGATGCTAAGTAGGTATCCACCCTGAACTAAATAAACAGTGTCTCATGTTGCACGCAGACGTCCGAACAAGTGACGGACCATTGTTCGATCATTAATTACTCTATTTATACCTTATTAAATGTCCATTATTTAACCGAGGCAGAATCATCAATCCACTTTAGACCACAAAATTACCTAAAGATTAATGTATTTACAGACTAGGTATTATCACCAAAGTCATTAGCAGACGCATCCAGTAGTAGTAGCACTGATTATATTGAAGAACTATATTTCAATTCAGAAGCCTATCTTTTAACGTGTTGTATTTGATGGATCATGGGTATGTTGATCATTTTGTAAATCAAAGATTCTGCATTGGCCAGGCCAGGGAATGTGTCGCAATTCAAAATGTAAAAGTAGACAAGTATTTATTGAGAATTTAAACGCAACGAACAGAGATGACCGTCGCCGCAGCGCAATCGACAATCAATTGAACGTAATTGTTCAGATTGGTGTCTCAGACCTTAAGAGGAGAAAAGAACATCAATTTAAATGTTATCTTTAGGATATTCTTGCAAGTTAGCGACGAATATCTAGCAAGCAGCTCGGTCGACTGCAACACCCTGACCCCAGATAAACCTGCACAATCAGAGTTCGGTGACACCGCGCCCTCGATAGCAAATCACTAGATAAGTCCGCCACATTGATGCCAACATATTATTTTAAACTTGTTAAGTTTCAAACTCGCTACCGTTTTAAGAAAAGTAAGGAATATTCCATGTTGCCAAATCGAAATAGCTGATTCGACCTTGTTATAGTAAACTTGTCTTGAATCAAGCTTTTTTATAACTGTAGTAGAATAGTAATCTTGTTTTTATACTGAATTCATTTAACGGTGCTCTGTCTTTCAAAGGCTATAGGCCCCTATCACACTAGCACATGCGAGGTGTAGCGTAAGCTTTTCGTTAGAATTCTGAACGGATAATCCTTTTCTTTTTATTACATTCAAACAACAATTTTAACATAAACAAAAAGAATTGAAGGACTGGTTCAATCAAAAATAAAATGACAACAAGAAAATAAATCGGAGCAAGGCAATCAAAATAAAAAGTAAAGTATATTTTGTCACGTTTACAATACGTGCCAAGATAACTATTTATCCTACATTCGAAAGGTGTATTGGTAGGTCATATCTGTATCAATGTGTAGGAATGGAAACAAGTGGTCAATAAGTCGCTTTAATTATTGGGCGACCGAGCAAGCGAGGCCGCCTTGTGCGCGAACTGGTTTATCAGTAAAACACGTCCCAAGTTATCAGCGAACAGCTTCTTGTTAATGTAAACTGATCTTCGAGAATTTGCTAGTAAATACTGATATGAGATGTCATAGACTATAACCATGTATGTCACAGATAGTAGAATGCTGTTGAGAAGTCAGTCAGTTGTTCAAATTACCATAAGCTGAAATGTGAGCCACGCTGCATTTCGTTACTTGTACCACAACTTGTGTTATAGTATATTTGTTGCGCAGGGGGACTAAAATTCCGACAAGAATGCTGATGAATAAGTATTTAAAAAAAATCAGTTGCTACTGTACTGCTAGATTGTAGCTAACAGAGATCTTTGGAAAGTTCGTTGTTCATTATCACATTCTGAACATCAATTTTACTGAACCTACCTCATCAGGATAATTATTTTTTATTGATATCGGTGCACGTCATACTTGTAATGTTTCCGGCAAAGTGAAGCTAGTACTGTATCCATGTTGTTATACAAACAAACAAGTTTGTTACGTAGGTGGGTTATCGCTCCAAATCGAATCGTTAATGTGTCCATTTACTTAATTGGAGTGAATATTCCAATCGAGTTAAATTTCAAAGACATAAACATTTTATTACACAAAGAACAAAACAACAACTAGAGCATTAAGACCTTGCGTTCGCCTTTCCACAAGAATGACTCTGAATAACAAAACAAATAATATCAAGTAAACATAAAAATAACAAAAAAAGCCACGGATACCTACCAACATACATTTCTGCCAGAGCCATCACGAGTCCAATTTATGTTATAGAAACTGCTTTACTATTCCAAAGAAGAATGTCCTTTAATATCCTTACTGCTACAATACAGTTCTAACGATAAACGATTATATGGGCAGTGGTATTCTAAAACTGGAATCCTCGTGGTGTGAGCAATGGTCGTCGTTGAAGGTTCAAGGGCCAGATCCTAAGATCTAACGTCTTTTAACAAGCTTTTGTGAATTGAAAACTATTTCTTTATTCCAGATGCAACGATAGTGGCACTTCATTCTAACGGCGTCCAGACAGCGCATCGACGGCGGCAGACATAGGTTAAGAGGAGAGCGCGAGCGCTCAGAATGTGCTTCTCGACTCGAATTTATTGTCACGGGTTACAAACAAAGAACGGTCACCAGCAAACGCGGCGCGGTGCAAGATACTACTGAGCGCGCGCGCACACTTGGTGCCCGACCACAGACCCCCGCGCCTTTCCCCACTACTCTCAGCGAGCCAACATAATAAATACAACGCCGATGTGTGCAATGCTGCGTTCACATTTTCACTTATCAACATACATGCAAGAAATATAATGTTTAACTAACACAAAATGATTTTATCAATAGCTGTCAATTGGTGGCAGAATCCTAAAAATATCCTTTTAGATCTAAGCAATTTTGACAGCTCTTTTTTACTTTTTTTTTTTATTTGGGACAAATCCACCACACTATTCCCAAACCACTGCAACTCCTGAAAGCCAGAATCAACAGTGGCAACCACCAGAAAAGCGCCGAGACAATGAAGCGCGACGTATCCCGGAGAATAAATTTACCTGTCTTGGATACTGCAACGAAATTAATCAGAAAAGAATAGTGGAGGAGTAGGAAATATTTTTTTCAGATTGGGGTTAATGGTGATGGACTGATGAGACTTGTATAAAGGAAAAAACATTCATCAATAACAATAGTGAAGACAATAAACCCATGACCCATTTAAGCTCAATAAAAGCAAAGTTATGTAGCTGTGCTTTCATAATAACGCGTACATAATATGGCCAGTAGCCGACTTATTATTTGTCTGCGTAATTGATCGAGGCCTCGGCGACGTGTCACAACAGTGCAACAACCTGCGCCAGTTAGCCCTTTCTATTTTAAAACTGCGATTGAACTCGAAGACACTCCTTAAGAATTTAATAAATGCCTTTTCATAAACATTGATGCTGGTCAGATATTTTTTGTTCAATCTTTTGAATGTCAAATAGTCTATTAATATTATAATCTTGCATTATGGAACTGGAAATTCAAATGATATCTAACTTTTGTATAGGTTTGAATGCAATAATTTTAGCGGAATGCGTATCGAATGAATCACATAACCAACCGTAGTTAATTTTCAAACAATATCAAACAATATAGCTGAAATTAAGAAATGTTTACTCAATTTTTACTTCAATTTTAACTTTTTTTTTTCTAATTTTGGTGACACAAGAATCGCAGCTTATAAATATGCATTGAGTATTTCTTCGTGTTATTTAATTTTCAAGACCATCTTAACATTTTATCTACTATTAAGATTTACAAGCGCCTGTGGTAAATATCAAACCAAATATTCTACTAGCCAACATTTACAGATTGCGCACGAACAACAGGCGTTACCGTCATTATAGCTGACCAATCCGGTAGCTACATTCAAGCTGAGTTATCCAATCATACGTGCTTAAGCTACATCACTATTAGTCAAGTTTAGAACAACCAAGTTACGTGAACCAATCAGGATTAATCACGGAACGTTTCTGTTCCTCAGATTGGCTACCCTCTTTGAACTGCTCAGTGAATTATCTGCTTTAATAGCTAATTAGCAAACGATGATAAAGTCGGTAAAATCACGTGAACATGAAGTGACAAGTAGTGGTTAGAGGTGTGTCACACCGAGCTATCTGAGGGTATCATATTATACTTAATCTTAAGTTTGATTGCAACCTTGAAATAATCTGGCATACCTACAACGAATATTCATTAAGTTGGAAATAGCATTGGACAAAAATACATAGTGAACTAAATAATGTCATTCAGACAGCCTACAGATGCCACATAGAACCTTTATATTTTATGTTGCCTTCACATTTCCTTATAAAAAAGTCACAAAAGTGATTTTTACACGCATGCATGCCGTGCTGAACTGGTGACATATTAAATAATTTTCCAAATCTCCTTTTTGATAGCAAACTTCAAACAAGATATTAGTTTCAATTTTATTTACAACTGTCTAACACATAATCAAATAATGGTGGTGTCATTGTTAATATTGTGATACTCTAAATAAAGCTTGATACCATTGCTAATTATAGAAACACAGATGTTGTGATTGTACACAAAGAATTAAGTCAGGACAGGACAGAGTTGTATATCCCAGTAATCATCAGTCATCCCAGTAATCACATTTTTATTTGAATGCATTATTTGTTCTTTCTCATGACCATGGGTCTCAAGGTCCCAAAAGCATTTCATTAAGGATTGATATAAGAAAGCAAATAACCATTTATAGCATTTTTTCGTTTAACTCTATGTAATAAATTGGATTAAAGTAATCGATTGGCGACTGTGGTTAAACACGAAAACAGATAGAGAACACTAGAATCTGGTTGATTATGAAATCAGAAATAACTTACTTCAAGTATTTATTATTTTCATAAAGATTGGAAACGACCTTACAATAAGGAATGACTGAACAAAATTTTACTAACTGCACGCCGCCGCTGTAAAGACATAAATACTTAGATTCGAATTGATTTACCAAAAATACATGATGCATCAAGTAACTAGCAATAACAAAGAGAAAACTATCACGAACTCATCATCATCTTCCTGCCCTTATCCCATTTTACTTGGGGTCGGCGCAACACGTTTTTTTCTTCCATTCTCCCCTATCACACGTCATAGTATCATCTACTCCTATCTCTATCACGAACTATGATAAATTTTACAAACACCCTGGATATTGTTGGGATTTGGAGCTAAAGATTGCAAAGCCATTAGAAGACAAGGTTTTCAAGGGCTATAATAGGCTAGGTATGAGCTACGTCAATCTGAGTAAGAATGCCTTACAAAGCCTGACTTAACGTTGTGCCAGGGTCAAAAACTAATTCACTAAAGATTATAAGCATCTTTGCTTACGTGGGTCTATTTCTCTTGGGATCTCAATCGAAAGTGTACAAGGACATGGTAGATATCGCATTAAATAGTCTTTTGCATCCCCAGAGACTAGAAAATATACTACGATCGAAGTTAGACAGCACCACTGGCGGATTTGCCATAAGGCCCAGTAGGCCCGGGCCTAGGGCGGCCAGATATTAGGGGCGGTAAAATGTGTCAAAAAAACACTGATGGTAGTAATATAAAAAGAAATATAATCCCTGAAACGTCAGAAAATATTATAAACTAACAGCTTTCAGTTAACGTGAACCTATTTTCCGAGTCAGTTTATAGTGGGCAATTAAGTAAATTCATGAATAATTAATTCTATCTGATAGTTCCTGATAAAAGGGGCGGCATATGGTGTGGGGCCTAGAGCGGCTAGGACTGCAAATCCGCCACTGGACAGCACGATGATAAATATCGATTTTTTAGGGTAGTTTAACCTTGAACACTGTTTTTTCTTCAGATCTTTTTGAATCTCTACATCTACTGCAACAGATGCGTACAAATTGCCGCTTTGGAACGCTTTCACCTCTGAATTCCTTTACTGAGGCAACTAAGAGAGCGTTTTATTTCTGTACGAACTGCCTCACGAGTCTAGGTGGTTGGAAACGAATGGGCGTCTGGGCATGAGATCCTTGGTTCGATCCGGATCGAAGATCGGGCAGTATAATGGAGTATCACCTTCAGAAATTCCTCAATAGAAGCTTCGGATTGACGGGAACAGGCTGGACGCTATTGACATCAACCATCACCGTAACCTGGTGTAATATTAGATACACTACTGCCTTTTTTAAATTTTACAATCATCAAATGAGTCTTCCCACCTGGGTGGAGAACGGGAACTGGAGTATGAGTCTGATCGTAATAACTAAAATCCACTGTGTTCCTGCAATTTTCCTTTATATCACAGGGTACCCTCTTTTGACAATCCTGCGACAGGGATCAGTCGCAGGAGATTACAATCGTGACGTAGAGGCTTTGTAGAATCCCGTAGAAAAGGAGACTTTTTTTAGTTTCTATGAAACAAACAGGTAGAGTAAATGCAATATTTACCTTGTTTCAAGTTGTTGTCTAGCTGCTGCAGAAGATCGTTGGCGAGCTCGGCGCGACTGGGCTTGATCTCCGGTGGGGACGGAGGATACAGGCTCGTCGACACGTCGTCGTGGAGGTGGTAGCTGTCATATTCCGTCTTCGGTGCAGCGCTTGGGAAGGTTTTAAGCAGATCTGTAGACAAGAAAGGAACACTTCTGAATAAAGGAGAAACTCAGTCCTTGAATATTTTGTTGGATGATTGTAATATTGTAAGTGTGAATATTTGTCTTCAAAAGTCTCCAGTCATTATTGAAGCTACATTTGGTGCGTAATTACAAGTCATATTATTTTAATAGTGCGCAATTAAATTGTTTATTCTTTTGATTATCTTTTAAGTTGGGTGGTCAATACTTTGGTCAATGTCTCATTTTTTTATAATTTTGTACAAAATTAAAACTAAGTATAAATCCACTTTATTCATTAATATTGTTTGTCCTTATTTCCTTAATTCACAATAAATGTTGGTTTTATTTAAGTTATTTTACTAAGTTCTTACTTTGCAGCAGCGACAACTGGAATTCTCTACACAAGTCACACATTCCATTATTTTTATAACAACACATTTTTGCACAATTATTGTGATTGATTATGACACAAAACAAAACTGATTTTTATCCAGAATAATTAATTAAAATAATTAAAGCAATGCGAATGAGCAAGTCGCAGAAGCTTCAAGGTAAGTAGCTTAGATAAGTGATGTACAAAATACAGCGTGAAGAGAGGAGACGTCAATATATATATGAACGATATCTGTCGCACGATATTACGTCAAAGTAACGCCCAGATGTCGTGATGCTTTAAATCTTAAGCGATAATGTCATAACAATTATTTCTGTTATTATAAAAACAACTTTACATTGTTCATTTTATTCTTATTTTTTTAAGATTGATCTGATAAAGCATTAGGGTTACGTTATATTCTTTTATTCGGTTTAAAATCACTTCAATTTATTTTATTTTTTATTAATATTATGCTTTTAAACTTCAATGTGATAAAGCTTTTTCTTTGAAGCTGCAAAACGAGCTTACATTGATAATTTATTTTTAAATCGAAAATTGTAACGTTTATTATTTTTTTAGATGGCTAAAATACATGATGCTGTTGTGAACTGGATGTCGTAGAGCTTTTGATTAATTAATTTAAAACAAATAAATTTTATTTTGTAATTTTAGGTTATCGTTCTAATTAAGAACATTTGGATCAATACTTCAACTGAATACTACCTACAGACTGTTTTAAGTATACGTTTAAGATTGCCATAATCTTGGCATTTAACATTCACATTATTTCAACCCATTATTAGGATTCATGTGCTTTTAAGCAATCCATGGCATGAAATAATAAAAAGGAAACCTATCAAATCCGTATGTTAGTATGTTTTGATTCATTTCGATTGTCCTTGACAGTCAGTTTCTCATCAAGACCTAAAGTCAAAGTACTTGTTATAACCAAACCACACTAACGGCATTTTCCGTTAATTTTCGCGATAATAGTCTATAAAATAATGTTCGTATAAACGTCCATTAACGCAATAATCAACGACATTTCCCGTTAGTGCAGCCCTAGTGTTACTTGTTCATGTAAGTCACAACTAAACTAAACGCCTATAGATTCGCCATAATTATCACCTTCGTAGTGTCTTCAAAGAGCTTTTTTACTCAAAATCTTAATTAAGCTGTTTCTGTTGCTTCTAAAGGCAAGCACATCCGTCAGTAAGTAAAAACCATGTGTGAACACTGCCCGGCAAATACATGGGTAAGTTACTAGTTAAGTAACGTAAGTTTAACTTGCTTATAACTACAGGATGTGTAAATCAGCCTTAGTCGATGGAGAGCCTGATATGGCACACCATAAGCGTAACTCTCTCGCCTCCCACCATAAGCGTAACTCTCTTTCCTCTTCTTACGATATTATGGTGAAGAGGCCTGCATATCAGCAGTGGACATTTTTTACTGCTGTATCTAGCATCTAAAAATTGAATATTTTTATCAGCAATTTTAGGTTTGGAGTTTAGCTAGTAGAGAAGTAGTTTAACTTGCATGTTCTTGGAAGAAACATCAGTCTGGTTTACTTTCTTATAAAATTCATAGGAGGTCTTGTCCACGGCGATTACCTTATAGTAGTTGTAAGAATATAAAAAATATATTTATCTTGTGTCATTTCGTGCGACTGGAGCATGGTGTACAGGACAGACAGGGCTTTAAAAACATTAACTGCCTAGTAGTATGTCAAAAACACGCAGTAAATGTTTGAAACATGAAGGTATTATTCATATAACATGAAGGTTCAAACACCATAGTATCAATGACTTGCTGCAATATTTTGCTAGTTTAATTATACCAAGGAAATAAAATAAACAATACTAAAATAACCACGCCTTAAGTCCGTAATATTCCGTATGCAGTACAAGACAAACAACATGTTATAAAATTAAATGTCAAAACATATTTTCATTGGAAACAAGATAAATAATGGAAACTAGCAAACAGGCGATATGCAATTGAAAACATGAGCAGAGGCCAGTAACTCAAGACAAATATGTTTTTAGAAGATGCTTGATGACGTCATTCTTATCTCCAAACTACAGTCACTAACCAAGCAAGTGATTATCAAGACACACCCACGTTCTCGACATGGCAACCAGTAAAGTTCCTTTCTTTAAATAACTGTTCGCAGATACAGATAATTATTATATCTTTGTATCTTCAGGGACACCAAAGAGAAAACAATATTTTAATAATAATATGGGGGCGATTTTATATAATCTTGGTAGCCAACTGAAATTAATGTAAACGTGACAGTCGTTAGGCACGTTTTGTGGGGCGATGTGTTTACATTTTATTTAATAAATACCTTTAACTAGTATTAATAATAACTATTGGTTGCTATCTAGAAGGTTGATGGTGCCTAGCAAAGATTATGTTAGGTTAGGTCCGTTGATAAACTTTTAGATTGATATGCGATAAAAGACTCTTATATTAGGAAAATATAAAGTAACTAATACAAGGCTTTTAACTGGAGAAACCCGAATTTAAAAATAAAATATTCACAAAAGCTTTCATATTATGAAACATGACCTATCTTTTTGCCCAATTTCGTGTAAGTTGCCCTTAAAAATATTTTGTTTTTTTTTTAATAATCAAATTTTCTGAAGACTGTTTCTGCGTCAAAACAAAGTTTAATAGCGTACGAAACAGATCATCGAAAGCTCGTTTAAGACTTATACTGCTCGTAAATTATTATGGGCTGCTAAAGGGTGCGTATACACAATTGGCCAAAATGCCTCTAGATCTCATCCCGAGAGAGAACAGAGTGTGGAGTAATGAATGTCATTATTATCTTAATTTTTTTAGGAAATTTATCCGACTAGCTGTTGCCAGATGAATGGCTAACTACAACTCTAAAATTATCACACGGGGACATATTTGAATCAAAAGCGTTGATAGAAAAAAAAATTAAAACTCATGACTTGAAGAAGATTAACGGTGCTTTTTCATAAGGAGTTTGCTCTAGCATGTTTATTTAGAACCAGCACTACTCCCGCAACATTGATAGCCTTTGTTACTCCCTGTTTATGTCGGTTTCTATTGGTAGAATCATTTCTTAGTCGGTCATAATTAAGTTTATCCATTAAGCTGATTTCAGAGTACGCTATAATATAATAGCATATAGTATATAGCTCATAGCAAAACAATATCGCGCTCCATACATCGTTTCTACAAAAATCTTTACAAACTTTACAAAAAAAAATCGAATACTAATTTATACATAAACATAAACGCACGTTTTTTATGTGTTTAGTCTAATAGTTACATACACACAAGTATTTCTAATCGTCATCCAATCGGAGAATGCCAGGAGGGAACAGATGGACTATTTAATTATACACTCCCTACACCATGACAATTTTCAGTCTTCGATGGCTAGTATCAAGTAAGCTAGGAGGACCCCGTGTGATAATAGAAAATTCTACATACTATTTTCGTCAAAATAAATTGGATGTGATAAACAATCAGGATCAACAGTTGACAACAGGTTACAGGATCTTGTGTCAGCAGACCATTATAGACAAGATTATTCGGCAAGCGAAGTCGCAGGGACCACCTAGTACTTAATAATATTTACCGTGACTAGAATATCACTCTAATCAAATTGACCTAACGCATTATCGTTGTGCATGAGGTGAGTTCGTGGGGGTGCTGTCGAGTCAGGAATAAACCACATTAATTATATGGCTTGAGTCAAATGGTCACGCGAGATAATTATGGACGCTGATAACAATGGAGCGAATGATAATACTCCAGGATGTTACGTCGACCAAGGGAGATGTGGTCGGTTATATAACTTGTATACGTCAACCCGCCCACGATGAAGATTAGTAGATTTTTCTAGAACAGGGGGATAAAAAAGACCGTTTCGGCAATATAATAGGAATCGCGATAAAATTGCTCACGCAATCAAATAGATTTATAATAGCTAAATCGAAATTCATATTAGATTCTAATAAACTAAAAGGGACAGAACAGAACTTCTGTTTTAATCTTGTGGTATTCATAAGCACGACTACTGATCGTGGCCCATATCTAGATACCTATCAGTCGGCTAAAAATAAATGAAATATATTCCATTTAACTGTTCGCCCTGTTTGTATGATCTTGAGAATTGTCAAATAAGAGGAAATATTGGCGAACTCTACTTTTCCCATCCTGGGATTCCATTCCCATTTTTGTAACATCAGAAACCAGTAATAGCAGAAAGACCAGTAATAACAGTTGCCCCTCAGAATGATATTTGACCAATATGTATGATAAAACATATCCTATAAATGCAACAGTATCCATGGAGTTTCTTGCCCTTTCTTTTCCAAAAAGGTCTACGCTTTGAAATTGGCAACTTCAGTATTTCCACGAATATCTTATTTTATCTGGGAGCTGGACTGTAGCCTCATCTTTTTCTTTTAAACAATTTAAAGAATGGGTACGGTTAGCCGATACAAAAATCTTGACAGCACTAAAAGAAAAATGGCGAATTCTGCCTATGCTGAGTAGCAAAGACTGCTGGCAAAATGCTTCGCTCTCGTCTGAAGTCAGCATGATTTCAGCCGATAATTTTAGTCAGCATAGCTGACTGTTCAGCATTTCCTTCCAGATTCTGTATCGACTAACCGTACCCATTGCTTTGAGTTCAATGAAATTTAACATCACGTCTATAATCCCCAAGGGGATAAGCGCAGGTGATCCCCAGTAGTTATTTCCACATTTAACCCGCTATGTTCAAGACCCATGTAAAAGGCGTCGAGCCCTGCGGTATACTTTCACGGCGCGAAAGTCTAGAGTCCAGGCAACACAGTCCTACATAGGAAGCAAACCCAGGTCCTCATCTTATGCAGTAAAGTCATAGCTATGTATTGAAGTGTCATTATCAATATAATGACTGGAGAACCGCATACTAACTTCGCTTTAGGTATATGTAAATCTGTGAAACAATTGGCCAAAAATACACATCAAGTAATAATACTCATTAAAATATGCCTAAAATAAATTTTACTAAAACAAATCTTGATAAGTCCAATTATAGTTATCAGTGAGTACAAAAATTCCATTGAAGACAGTTAAATGCTGACGTCTTCACGCAATAAAATAGTTCAATAGATTACCGAGAGCATACTTTATCTGAGAGTGCCAAATAAGGTCATCGATTAATAGCGCGTGTGTTGTCTCACACGTTTGAGCGAGCGCACCAATTAGGTACGTGACACTGTTGTTTTTGAAACTGATTGTTGGATATTATATAACCATTATATCTTTCCTATATCCATGTGTTATATGCCTGATTGCTTTTCCCACTCTTTTGTTATGTTTGGACCCCTTCGTTATAGCCAAGGCAAGACTGGGATCTGGATGTACTGGTTATCGCCTTTCAGAAATGTGAAAACTAATTTCAGGACCGGCTTGCACTTCTTTCAATTCTGATTTACTTTACGTTTGGGTCGCAAGAACTGGGAATTTCTGTGGAGTCCCCGAACCTATCTACCGCCTGGCTTGTGACAATATCCGCAAGATAGATGCGTGTGGGCCCGCAATGCTAGGCCCCGGCTGGCAAGCCCCGGCTGGCAAACACCTTAACTATATGGCCAGTGCGAAGCTAAGCATGGCATTTGCAACAATACAAAAATATTCGAAACTCAAAACATAAAATAAACGTGGTAAATATCCCGTTTGATAAAATAAAATCTTTTTCATGATAATGCTAAGTTTTTAATCTTAATTATAATTACTTGAACTTTTTTAGTTTTCTAGATAAGTCTGGTTATTGTGGGCATGTAGGCGATCTTTCAATAATAATCTCAGAATGTTTTTTTGTTTAAGTGTTCATAAAGATATGTTATTAAATTGATATAAAGAAACTTTTATACCAAGTGCCAGATAAAAAAATCCGGGCCCCCAAACCACGCGGTACTTCTCTTACCTAACGATTTTATTTATCAAACTCAACTATGATTTGGACGTTTTTCTTGCATGTCATTTATTATTTTAAGAAAACCACGCCCATAAAATCTTTACAGAATATTCTGTCTTAGTACTGCAGACACCAATTGACCACTCATTTACCGCGTGATGTGATCTTCATCCATCTATGTATATGAAATCTAAAGTCGGCAAAGACATAATCTGTCTTTAACCAGCTGTACTAGCGTCGACTTCCAGTCTTACTTGACGCAGCTGAATACGAGTCGACAAGCACTTAATAAATTAAGACTAGCCTGAAGCCGCAACTTTTAGGTTCTAAGCCCTCCAATCGAAATCAGAGCGATTTGCAAAATTACAGCAACAAATATACTATAATACGCTTACTTGACTAATGCCCCAAGTGCACAAAAAAATAGAACCAAGTTCCTAGAATGCATAAGTAAACTACAATTGGAAAAGTACCAAAAATCATGGTCAATGTACAGACGTCATTGCTAATATCATGCGAGTGCTCCGGACTTTACCCTCAGAATTGTTTTAAAAAAAGAATAACGAGACTGATAAAACAGAAATATGATAAAGCTCCGAGCTCGCCGCACTGTGCAGTAGGTGGGGCTTGAAAAACGTTACAAACAAGCTGCTTATTGGTTCAATTCGAATTTTTGGCTAACGATTTCTTTGTAACTAGTTGATGCGATAAAAATTACACTTCATGAGTCATGTGACTTGAATGAACAGAACTAATTAAACAGAATTGATTATCTGTATACATTTTAAGAAGTCTGGTCAAAGAACCATTTAAGTAAAATAAGGCAAAAACAGACAACAATGGTTTCCAATCATATTAGTTAACCATCTCTGAGTGTCAATCGAGTTTTGATCATGCTGTCCAAAAAAAACTTCCAAGTAAACTATGGAAATGTTCCCGACCTCTCACCTCGGAACTTGTATTGATTATCTGCGGAGTTGAGGAACCAAATCAAATTCGAGAGCATTACTAGAATTTAAGTTATCGTTACATTAAAATATCAAAACGCCTTTGATTTTTTTACAAGCAAAACACACGGGAGCGATTAAAAAATTAATTATTATAAAAATATCAAAAGGAAAAATATTCTTGAATGGAAATAAGAGCAGGAACACATTTTTTCACGCGAGACGTTTAGGACATTCTGCATCACATAAAAGGTATAAAGGAGGTGTTAATTTTTCGGCCCAACCATGTACCGAGGTACAAATTATTATTAAAATCCCTTCCAATAATTAGTATTTTTAGCAGTATTTAAAATCCTTCAATACTAGATAGAAAAAGAAATAAAAGTATATGAAAAAACACTACTTCGCAACGGAACTGCGTTCAAAGAAACGTTTATGACAGCTTCAATCTGTTTCATCTGTCAAAATCACGTCAAAATATGACATCGATGTTTCATTATTTGACAGCTTTTTGACAGTAATAAATATCAACAACAATAGAAAAAAACTATCGAACTAGGTCGGGAACCCTGGCTTTTGGCCGCCAAACGCAAAAAATAATACGAAATGTGAAATAAATGCATTTTTTAAAGTTCTTATTCCCATGATTATTCACAAAATATGTGTACTAGTAATTATAACTTATTTGAAATACATAAATAAATTCTGTAAAGTATATTTTTGGGTTTTCACACGTTTATAAATGAAGTAACGAAACGCATCATGTCGGAGACGTATGACATTGCTAGATTGAAAATCAATTCTTGGGTTGCAAGTTTTAACATTTTGGATCGACAATTTCATATGGTACAAATGCCCAAATAAATACAACATATTTTTTTTCAAAATCTACGATTTTTTTCCTATAATTTCGTATTTTTGTCCTTGAGGTACACGGCTTGGCCTTAAATGTAGGGAACAAATTAACACCTCCTTTCAATCAACAGCTAGCATGGATACTGGTTCAGACTGTTATGTCGAAACAATATTTCAAAACAAACTACTTATTTGTTTCTTCGAAATTCACCTTTATTTTATAAAGTTTCTTTCGATGCATCCTGGGCAATCATCTCTTTCATCATTCTTGCAATGTAAGGGAAACTACTAGATACTAGTTGTTGATAGATACTCTATTTTAGTCTACGTATAGTAAGGTAGTATTTTGTTCAACTTCACTACAAGGAAAGCCTTATCATTCGCTAAACTTCCTCAGTTTGCGCTCCATTTACATAATTATTTGGTTTTTTGTCTCGGCGCCTTAAAAAGTCGATACCAAATGAATATAACGGGCAATTACTGGTTGAAACTCGTATGAAATCGAAACGAAAAATCTTTCTGGTGGATCTTGGGCATCCAGGGTTCCATGCAAATATGCAAATTCTAGATTGTTTTCAATTTCAGATTCGAACCAAAACATAGGCACATCACACCCTTTTTATTAGTAACAGAGTTAACTATTATATCTATTGCTGTAGCATTGTTTCAACCCGCTAGCCAGTGTGCACGGAAGAATGTATGAAGCAATCTTAGTAACACAATGGCAAAAGCTACCAATAGGAGCTAACAAGTATGCACGGCATTGCACGGTTGGTAGAGTAGGCACTTGGTTGTTGATCCCTATGTACATACTTATGTTGTCGCTCATAAAGGGCTCTCAACCATTTTTGGGGCTTAGGCCAAACACACGGTGAAACGCAACTGCAACGCAACCGATGAAACCGCATCGGTTGCGTCATATGTGAGCTCACTCTTAGGAGTCTATGGCAGAAACTAAAATGAAACTCTTAAGTAACTAGAAATTGCAGCTTCGTTGCAGTTGCGTTTCACCGTGTGATAAGGGCATTAGACAAAGCAGATGGATAACGTACAAGTTCGGCAATCATTTCCTATAAAGCTGAAGAGTTTGTTTTGAACGCGCTAATCTCAGGAAATATTGATTCGAATTGTAAAATTCTTTGTGTTGGATAGTCCATTCATCGAGTAAGGTTATAAGGATTAAAATGATACGCTTAATAGGGCAGCGGGGGTGAAAACAGGGAACAGCTATCTTATTCTGCTACATTTACAACAATAGGCTAGATGGGGATAATTCTCAACTTTATTTCAAATTCTATCAATGAGCACGGTTTTTCTAAAACCCAGATTTCGTAAATAAGTACTAAAGCTTTAATATGCCTTATAGCCTGTTAGTCACTCAAGAATTACGTGTTATACAAATAATACATTTACGTCAACTTTGTGACATAAAGAGTAATGGAGTTTATTCATGTTGCTTGAGTTACTGGAATAAGGAAAATTTTATTAATTATTGATTAATTACACTTTACAGTGTTTATTGAAGGAAAATATAACTTACTAAACCACAAAATTATGTAAAACAGTGGGTTCTCTAATAAATAATTCTGAGTAATTTCGTAGAAAAGCGATGGTTGTAAATAATTCCATATTACCTACATTAATTTCTTTGTGTTGAGCAATTTAATTGCAGCTTTTATGTTGCAATAGTGGTGTGTAACTCGTAAATGCTGCTTAAGACAATGGTCAACTTTTCTGGCACACCAAGTCTACATGAAGCCACCAACATTTTACTAAAAATCAAATAACTTGTTTTTTGTTTGAATTGGCTATAATTTAAGTGCTCATCAATAATTATTTTTGTATACCAAAATGGACAAATCTAAAACTCGCTTTAGTAAGATTCGAAGACACTCTGAAGATCCGTCGGTTTGGTTAGGTTCCTTTGAACCTTACAAAACAGATATAATTTAAAAGCCCCTGCGTCGACCCTGCTAAGGTCGTTTTTATATCATTACAGAAAATAAGTTAACTTCTACAACAATACTTTATGATACACAATTTGCTGACCATTTATCCATTCCAGCTGCTATTTAATTTTTGGTTTTTAAATAGGTACTTTTCTGGTACGCGGCTAAACACAAGCCGTTTGAATTTATACCGTCATAACACTCGCTTTTTTATGGCGTATTCATAGAATTATTATGGAATTCCTCGCCGGTAAAGTCCCGTTACGAAAGTCCCTAATATCGGCTGTCGATAGAAAGTAATTCAACAGACTATTGGTTATTCCCCTCAACTAAATATTCGATATTGGTGTTTCCCCTATTCATTATATAGAATTCATAGTTTGCGGAAGGCCCTATGTCGCCCAATTTAAAAATCTACATTAGTAAGACAGGGTGAATGTCCGGTTGCGTTCAGTGATTAGAGATACGTAACATATAAATAAATGTTTATCCATTGATCGCTTTTTATAAATATTTTCTATGGTAGACCAGCCCTAGACCAGCGCAGCTGTCGGCAACCTGAGACCCGCGGGCCGCCTGTTTTGGCAATGTTGCCATCATTTTGACGAATTGGAAAGGTTTGGTCAGTGATTCATTATAATTTTTGGTAGCACTTATTTATGCGAACAAACTTTTTCAAGGGTCAATTACACAAATCTACAAATAAGACAGCTAACAGACAACAAATATCTTGTAGGCTATTTGTTGTATCACACTGAAATAAGTATACGTAGTATAATGAACTCAGTTAATTTGTTAGTTGTTACTTTGAAGTTTTCATTTCGATTTTTCCCAAACATATTTATGAACATAATGTAAGTATTACGTGTACTAAATCAAAATACTTATTTTTTAACAATTTTAATACATTTCTCTTTTTTTCTATGGAATACCTATACTGTATATTGGGTGTTCTAGGGTTAGTTTCACAAGTTAGTGTGGCCCGCCTTTACTTTATTAGACCGCTGCCCTAGACTAAAAAGTACCAACAAAATACTTGTTTAAAATGTTAACTGTTAATGTAAAATTTAAAAAATCAAGTTGCAAACAAAAACACAACAATTATGTTTCGCAACATGGAACATGTTGCTCAGGGCTTTTCATGAGGATCAAAAATTGTCTGCAAGCATTGTGATTGATAAATTACTTAACAAGGCCCGCGTTTCGCGTTTCGGTTACTTCTTATCTAATTTTATAATACAGTATTTTTTTTATCCTGTTGCGTTACTCACGCCATCTATGCGTGAAATAGATCAAATAATGAAGCTTCGAGCGAGTTCGATGAACTTCGACAGAGTTGACGAGTTCTCTTTTCTGAGATGGCGATTAACTGTGCCCACATTCCTCATACGAGTTTTGGCACATTGCCATAAAGTGGCCTCACACAAAATTACCGGATCTGCGTCACAGAATATATAATTGTACCTAAAGGTATCTGCTTTAAAATAGTGGATAAATAGTAACGACGAGGACCCTAATAATTATGTACACAAACATCAAACACAACATGGTCAGGCAAAATCATGATAACATGTGTGGAGGAGTTCTTTCATCGAAATGTCTTGAATTTTTTAAGATACTCAGTACCCTTTCATTTGATAGTGTACACAGAATTAATGCAGGTTCTACAGTACGTACCATCATTGTTGTTAAAGAGCTGTTCGATGTCGGCATCGAGCAGGATGAAGCACTCTTCATTAGTAAGAAGGGAGCCGGCCGAAGCCGGCGACTGATCCCAAAAACTCGCACTCATTCTTGGAGCGTTGCAAACTCTGAAAATGTTTAATTTTGTACTTTAATTTTAAGAATCAAGGTATGAAATTCAATAAAAACTTCTAATCCTATAGAAATGAAAAACATGAAAATTAAAATAGAACTCACCACTGGGTTAAAAACAAGTGCGGGGAGATCAGAGTCCGATGAAAATGGTGGATTTTGTTGTCGAAGGACGAAGCTGTCCGGTGAGGGCGCCATGGTGGCACTGGAAAATGAAAACACATAAATTAGTACATCAATATTCAAACTCATTCTGGAAAGACCCTGCACACCTATTACACTTGGACACACAGTTGCAGTGGTCTGATGGGTATTTTTAAAGTGCCAAGAGTGCTTCACAGTTGTGATTTTCCAGAACATGCTGACAATTTCATATCTTGGTATAGGTCTGGCAAATCCACAGGTCATGGCTGGCAATTTTTAGAGAACCTGCAGTCTAACGACCAGGTTTATGCCAAGGGATATTAAATCATCTAGTAGCTGGGCTGTGGAGACAAGCAGCAACTCTATGTAAAATACTGATATTCAGGTAGGTACATCCAAATTCCAAATAGATGGAAGACAACCTCAACATAGGAAAAGCTAGGAAGAAGATGATGATCATGGGATTCATAGGGATGCCTAAACAAATTGGGAGAAAAGCAACTGTTTGACTGACATCTTGATAGCATGCACAATTTACGATCTGCTAGCTAGTCTACTAACCTTAGATTCGAGAACAAAGAGATTCTATAGCAAGTATTTATTACCTTTTGCGTCTGATAATTTGGAGGATTAATAAAGTTAAACCATTGTGTTCATGCAGCAGTAACAGTAATGTAAACATATTCCATGGAAGACCTTATTTTAGCCATATTGTTAGTGTTACAAAAACAGCTCCTTATTGTGATGTTAACCATACAACGTTACATGCAAACAAAGGATAAGATATCACAAAGTCATACAACATGAAGATTGTTGTTAATATACTGATAAAATCAGAAGTGGATTATTCTGTAATTCCCCCATTTTATAATTATTGTTTCATACGTCGAATATGAAAATGTATAGATACATTTGTTGGAATTAAGGCGCGTTTCCATTAGGCAATTCTTGCATACAAGAATGACGTCACATTGGTGTAAAAGTTGCTTGAATTGAAAATAACACTATCTACTGTTCTAACTAATTACTTGCACCATGTACCTATGCAGGTTTGTTCAAGTTTTTCAAACGCAGCCTTACATTGATTAAAGATCTATGAATACTTATAGGGACTAGGTAAAATTGTATATTCGCATTGCCTAGATTACGATGCCGCCCGCATTTTTTTTATGCTTGGTGAAATCATTGGACTTCTGGAGCAGTCAAATTGAACATCTTGGGAAAGCATTGTTAATTGCTCCAGCATTCGGTAATAACTACAGAAGCAGTTGCTTGTAGGTACTGCTCAAGCGGTTCCAAGTCGTGTTTAGGTGTGCAGGTATTTACGTCGAAGCTAGTTTGCATCAAAGTCTGTTATTTATTTTCCTCAACACTCAACATTCTCTTAAAATGAGCCACAATTTTATTGTGTTAATTTACGACAATTATGTGATGTCATTCAGTGGGTACATAGACTTGTTTTTGTATTCGCATTAAGGTGATTGCTTCGATGTAGCCCGCGAAATTCAAATTTTTTTAAGTTTTTTGCAATTTGCGGGCCAGTGACATGTTGTAACTTTATAAATATTTGTGTTGCGCAAATAACAAGTATAATTTTAAATATAAAAATTGTCAAAAAATTCGCTCCATCAGCTCTCACATAGAAAAGGTGCATCGTAGTTAGATTTCGGAGATTTTAACATGATGCACCTTTTCTATGTGAGAGCTGATGGAATGAGTTTTTTGATATTTTTTATATTTAAAATTATACTTGTTATTTGCGCAACACAAATATTTATAAAGTTACAACATGTCACTGGCCTGCAAATTGCAAAAAACGTAAAAAAATTTGAATTTCGCGGGCTGGTTGGAGCATCCCCCTTAAACTTGAAAGAATCATATTGTGAGAAGGACCACAAAAACCATTAAATTAGCCTTGGACTTCGGCCTTACATCCATGAAAGTTTTTTTACATTATTCATGACATGATGACTACGGAACTATGCGTGGCCCGCTAAAGTGTTTTTTACTACAGCTTCGAGTTTTTTACCGTTTGTTCACATGAGAATAGGTACTTGTGAGTCGGTCAACGGCTAACCTGTTAAATTATGTTAAACACAACAACTGGAATATTACGGCAGACTTCGAAACCAGTGCCACATGGTTTCATGGCATAAAATAGTATGGTTTCCTCAGGTACATGATGTAATAAATAGTTATCTATGAATATAGTACGCGTCGCTAACCAGATATTGTATCTAATCAAACATCTCATAAATGGTAGGTATCGATTCGGTATTCTGAATGAATTTAAAGGTTTTTTCCTTGACAATAAAATTGTAAAGGAGCAGAACATACATTCTCATGTATATAATGTAATACATACACATTACTACATGTACATAGTACCACTGGTAGCTATTGAAAGCTTACGGCCGCAGTATGTATTCGTACGTATTGCAATACAAGCCATTGACGTCATTAATGATAGCGCAGTTACGACCGGTCCTATCTACTTGGTTTGATTCTTGCTGCTCTAGAAATAAAGTTGTAAATGGCTTGAATAATTGTCAATTTACGAATCTCAGTGCTAGTATCACGTACCGAATATTTCACCTCACTATGTCCCAACAGTTGATTGCATTGACCTTCAACATGAACAAACAATGGTTGCGCAAAGTTTTGAAATGCTACATAAGCGGCTATTTTAAACATCGGTGAAAGTAATAGGTATGTAGAAAGTAGCAAAAAATAAGGCGTAGTACAGACTGAGGCCAGGGGGGGGGGGTATTACAACGTCTTAAAACCAGGCTTGTTCCAGTGAGAGAACGAGACGACTAGATTACTAGCGCTAGACGACTTAAATAGCTCTGTCTCATGCACTCGCCGGATCAAGTCTGGTTTTGAGACGTTGTACATAATACCTCCCCAGGTGGCCTACCATGAACTTTTAACGCGATCCAGTCTAGGCTGTGGGAAAGAGATGGCGCTAGACGACTTGCATAGCTCGGTCTCTTTCCCACAGCTTAAACTGGATAGCGTTAAGAGCTCGTGGTAAGGCTGCTGTACATCAACCTAACCCACTCAAAAATTATCTCATAGATATCTCTAAGTATAATATATTAACCACTTCCCTGTCCGATGAGTCACATGTGACTCACGACTATTGTTTAGGTATTGTGTCTGCTGCGCGGACAGTGAAAGTGTTAAATTGGGAAAATTTAACAGATTGAGGTACGTAGATGTGCTGTCTGTACATAAATATTATAATCTGAATTTACGCGCGAATGTACCCTATTGGCTCAGGGATTAAAGCCATTCTGATTAAAATCTTTCTGTAAAGTTAAAACCCACCTAATTATTATTATTAAAGTGAAAATGGCACTTATTAATTTGGCATATATTATTATTATAATGGCATTTAATATTATAATTTATTTGCTATTTACAATCAAAGCAGGCACTGACATTTAGATTTTCATGGATTCATGTCAAAATTAGTCTATATCATGTCATTATTTAATATAGCTCAATTTAATACAGTGATAACGTCTGGAAAGATAAGCTTGTATTTTTTGTACATTATTCTAAATAAACACAACAATGATAATCAGGTCAAATATGTAGATAAATGTCAATAAATATTAAGGATTCTGTATAAAGACAATAAGAAACATGAATCTACAAATTAAAATCACTTCCTGGATTTTTTTTTAATACTTTTATAATCAAAGATCATAAATTATGAAAGAACTTGATTGAAATAAAATACTTTTGCTTATCTAAAATAGTAATGTTTGATGTTACAAGGCAATATTCTTGCAATGTAACTCAATATAATTGGCCAATATTGAGCAATTCAATAAACATCCTAAACAGGAGAGTGACTCATCTACCCAGGCAGGCTGACTAAAGTATATTGTACATACTTAGATGAGTATATACATAGTAATGACTGAAAAACATGGTATTAAATATGTATGACTTGCACAATCTGGAACCAGTTAGCTTGTTTTATATCAGTGAGTCTCAGAAATTGGCTGTAGATGTAAATATTCAACAAAATAAAATCAGCGGAATTACCACACAAAACAAAACAAATGAATGTTGTGACAACACTTTGACAACACATAATTTAAAAATAGTGCATGAATGATTTGTAAATGTATTTCATCCATCAAAAAAGTGAAAATGTCAAATTATTTGTTAGATAGAGATTAATATCTCACACTTTATTTATGACGAGTAACTATATTATGCCGAAAATTTATTATAGAACCCCGGGATAAGCAAATTCAGGCATGATATTATTTTGTTATAAATAATTACTGGATAATATTGACAAATTAACAGCCTCTATGGTTTCAGAGATAATAATTTAATGAAACTATTACTGCGCTATCTTCATTTCAATTACTGAAAGGAAATCTGTTGTACTGCAATTGATAACATGCAATTTAATTTAGTTTCAAAACAAAGAAGTTTTTGTGATAATATGAAGATTCTTATCATTATGTCAATTTTAAAACAAGGAAAATGTGCTTTTTTGCTAACTGTGACTGGCGACTAACTCATTAGGGCACCACAATTTATACTAAGTTATTTTATTGTAATATGAGAAAAGGTGAAGCATTACAATGGTTAGTAGTATTTTCATAGTTGCTACAAAATTGCTGATAACTGTAATGTGATGTTATGAACTGGTGAACTGCCCGTGCATGTGCCCCAAGCATACATAATGAGATTGTAAACCGCTTGGCATTTGTTTTACGGACTGTCGTAATGATAGATCTCCCGCGCTACTTGGTCTTGGTGAAAGTAGGACTCAACCATACAACAAAAACTATGCCAATATTCGTGAAATATAATTCACTATGTCATTCACAAACAAGCTGTGGAGTGTGAAAAAGGAATGAATGATGCGATATTTGATGCCTAAATATGAACATTCCAGACAATATAAATTGGTTGGAAAAATAGCGGCAAGCAATATGTTAGAGGGAAACCTCGTCGTGTCTAACCAAAATAAATCTAGAAGAAAATTAACTTTTACTTACAACATTTTTATTTACGTGTGACGGCACACGCAGGTGTGCAAACTTTAGGTACTAATAACCCATCTTGAACGCAATAATAGCACGAAAAAACAATTAAACACGTCTAATACATTGGAGCCATTGATGAGTAATAGAATAAGGGGGGGTCAGGGGGAGGCAGGCAGGCAAGCTATCAAGCGCTATCAAGAGTCGGAAAAAAAAAGTTGCCAGCCAAAAAATTAATCTTCTTAGACAGTAGCGCCATCTTGGTTGAAACTTAACGAAATGACGCAATATTAGCTTTTTATTGCACAAGACACGACTCGCGAACCCAATATCTTATTTTTGTCATACCTAATTCTTTGAAGTCGTGGTATTTATTTCTTATTACGTAATTGACTTTGAAAATGATCACATTATATACAGACGCTACTAGATCAACCTACACCTATCTGTAAAATTTTACAATTCGAACATTTACCTTCTACTATTGTGATAAGGTTGAAAATCTACTGTTTGACAGGTCGAGGTAGATTGAAGTGCTGTCGTCTGTACTAAATGCACTTTTTAATCAGTGTTGCAAGCGTATTACCTTATTATCTTTCCGTCTGTGCCCAAGGGTCTAAAAATGAGTAATGGGGAGACCCATTACTCATTTTTACCCTTAACACAATATGAACCAAACGAAATAATTTAAGATTGGTAAAATAAAAAAACAGCGACCTAATGATTAAACTAGCAATTTATTAATATTTCCAATTACAATTCTATGAAAATTTCATGCTGTAACATTCCAAATTCGACAAATTCACTAGAGCTACAGTCATTGTATCACAAAAGTTTGGTATACATACAAGCCTGGTACGCTGTCCATTTTCACCTAAAAGCAAATAATTATAATTTATTATTGATTATAATTGAGATTATTTTTTCATTATTATAATATTTAATCATCATACCTTCATAAAGATCAGTGGCAAATTCAGCTGAGTTGCCAGAAAAATATATGGCTGGACAGTTATAAATGATAAAAGGATCTGTCTCTGTGCAAGGGGTGCATGGTATGGTGTCTGGACAAGTTGGGGCAATATTCCTCCAAAGCAAAGTTTTCTTCATTACTTCCAAGGTGTCATCCAGTTTACTGTACCTCATTATGTCTTTTATAGGTTCACCTGAGGTCCCCAAACATGTGAAACCTAAAAGCAACGTAAATAAACTACATATTGTATTATGTGCATAGAGAATGTTTTTTTTTTGTGGTATTAATACGCACCTCCAATGTCACATTCGTAAGGATTGGTGACCCGGTTGAATGATTTGTACTCAATGGCTTTAGGAAACAAACCTGAAAAAAGGAAAAATAACCAATGTAAAGTTAAAGAGGTGTCTCAAAGTGAGCAAGTGATGGCACAAAATAAATATTGTAAAAGAGCACTAACAATAATGAAAAGGTTTCTGAGGCAACATTATTCCAGTGGGGTCTTTACTGCTGGGCATAAGGTCTAGGGGGGCCACAGCACTGACAGCTGCTGCTAAAGAGTCCATCAATTCCACTGCAGCAATAAACTCAGCCTCATTCACGCCACTCTCATTTGTGTGACTTGCTAACACGCCACCTGAAAAGAAACATATTCCTTGATTATCGATACTTGCTTAAAAAAGCTGTAGAGTTTATTTATTTGTATGCACTAATCTCTATAATTCATTAGATTGAAACATCTTTACTCTACATTACTCTAAAACTGTCCAAAGATCTTAATTTATTCTGTAAAAGATATCAAAATAACCTTACCAGCAACAATAACTCTGACTATCTTAGACACTTCTTCTTGATATTCAGAAGTGCCTGACAGTCCAGATAGCCATTCCATGAATAGATGCATTGAGAACATGTGATCTGCTGTCCTTGAAGTATTTAATCCAGACATGAGGACTATGTATCTGCAAAGATATATCGTTTTTTGAATGGACATAATTAATGCCAGAGGCTCTACCACAAGCTCTTAACGCAATCCAGTTTAGGCTGTGGGAAAGAGACAGAGCTATACAAGTCCTCTAGAGCCATCTCTTTCCCACAACCTAAACATGATTGCGTTAAGAGCTCGTGGTGAGGCCTCAGATCAATAATCATGGCTGAATATCAATAGTTTGCAATGAATGTCTGCTTGTACGAGTATGACAAAAAAATGTAAAGGTTAGTGTTTCAGTCACTTTTAAAAATAGTTGAAAGGTGACATACCTGTCTGAACTCAACTTCGGTAACGGTTTTTGTATACCACATCCAGCCCAGCACACATCTTTGATGGTAAATATTCCATCTTCATCCTCAGAACCTGAAGCATTAGTGACTCATCGTATTCTCAGGATCACTAAACTAACATTCAATATGTCAGTTTAGAAAATTACATCAAGCACAGTGGTGAATGAGTTGTCTTTTAAATCATTGTTACAAAAAAGATATGATACAAGAAAAGAGTTGTTAGTAGTAACTGCATTGTAATACATTTTGTGAAAACATACCTAACAAAGCACAAACAACACCAGTCACAATTCTATGGACATCAATGCAATCTCCAACTAGTTTGATTCTTTGAAGCTCATCTTCCAACACTAAACTGTCTGAATCATGTACAAAATGAGTTCTGAAACAAATATTTTGTTCTACAGCAAGTCTCCACTCTTCAAACAGGCATTTTTTATTAACCTCATTCAATAGTAATTTAGTTACCTACCTCGGTGCTTGTGGTATAATCTCCAATTGATCTGATAATTCTTTTAAGATACTTGGTTTTAATTCTTGAAATTTAAACAATGTTCCAATTATAATGCAAGTTGTTCCCTTATCCCGAAGTTCACATAGTTTTAAAATCTTATGCCGATTTGACCACTTTTTCATGACAATTGGAGTCAAGATATTTCTAAAAGTGTTGAGTCTAGCGGAATAAATGTGAGCATACTGTTTTGAAAAATCTCTCGCCACTTCTTGAAACCGTTTGGAACAATCTTTGTAATCTACATCTTGCCTTTCCAGATCACGAGTCTCAAAAGTATTGTTCGCTATAGAAGATGCACTAGACTCGGCTTTGAATAACATAATTATTAAACTTCCAGGTACTCCAAAGCTACGATATACAATATTTATTTCAATTTTCTGTTGTCTTGAGCAGAAATATTTATTTATTAAGGGGGATGCTCCAACCAGCCCGCGAAATTCAAATTTTTTTACGTTTTTTGCAATTTACAGGCCAGTGACATGTTGTAACTTTATAAATATTTGTGTTGCGCAAATAACAAGTATAATTTTAAATATAAAAAATATCAAAAAAACTCGCTCCATCAGCTCTCACATAGAAAAGGTGCATCATGTTAAAATCTCCGAAATCTAACTACGATGCACCTTTTCTATGTGAGAGCTGATGGAGCGAATTTTTTTAACACTTTTTATATTTAAAATTATACTTGTTATTTGCGCAACACAAATATTTATAAAGTTACAACATGTCACTGGCCTGCAAATTGCAAAAAACGTAAAAAAATTTGAATTTCGCGGGCTACATCGAAGCAATCACCTTAAACGTTTTGGCGGTCTTCGTGTTTGACATTATTGACGGACGACTATGACACCACTATGACACTATGACGTTGACGGTTGACGTTTTTTTATTTATTTTTGGCATGGCTTTTGGAGTTTTGATCTTTGGTACAATGTTTTTACCACTGACTTATTAATCCTATGGACCTGAAATACCTACAAGAAAAACGTGTATACCTAAACTTTGCTGGGGCCTATAAATGGCGGCTAATAGAGTAAACCCATGTCGATATTTCTCTACAATAATATCGATAAAATTTACACGTGCAATCATGTTTAGTTTGGATAATATTGGTGCCGATTCTCTTGTTCAATAACTATAAAATAAATGGAGAATTTTTACCTTTTAGTCGGTATGCCAGATCATTTTCTTTTTTTTAAGTAAGCAAGTTCAACTTGCTTACTTGCGAGACGCGCAAAGATAACATCCTTCTTCTAAGGTAGCGCGAGAAAAGGACAGTTGAGCTAAGTTAGTAATTGACAAACTACTTTGGTGAGGAGTCGCGATGAATGAACACTTTGATTCGGCTCGTGTCAGATAAACATTGGCTCGATGCAACTCGTTTCTTCTACAGTCGACGCCAGGCTTAAAAGTGTTATTCAAGTATTGCGTTAAGACGCGGGCCCACCGCGGTGCATGCTGTGCACGGGCACGCGGCGCATTTTAGCTCCGTGTATTAATTTGTTTGACAACGTGGGTCTACGTTTCCACTGGAGTACCTATACCAAGACCCACGATTATGTATAGCATGGCGCACGGAGGCACGGCTACGCACGTGCCACTGCAATCCACGGACACGAAACGCGTCCGTCCCACAAGGCCTATGACTGAAAACAAACGATAAGCTATAGATAGCTGTGAGTCATATTCGTGTACTCCAGTGGAAATGTCGACCCACGTCAACAGCGTTGAGCTATGTATTCGAGCAAGCCACGCATTTGTATCAATGACTCTCCGTGCACAGCGGTGGGCCCACCCCGCGCCTTTAGGTAGACGTTCGAGACGGAGGGAACAAACACAACACAAGAAAACAAATGACGCTGCATCCGCGATAGGCTACCAGCACGGACATCTCCAACACGTATCTTTTATGACATGCCGATGATTTTGGGTTTTAATTGAAAGTCAACAATAATTCAAAGCCAAATCATTTATTTCAATAAGGCCATCAAAGAGGCACTTTTAAACGTCGCATAATTAAAATTAAGGAAATGGGATGGGATGGGATTGGATTGGATTGATTCTACACCCATTCGCAAAGGTAGGTTGGATGAAGAAGAATGGGCAAAAAACACCATACTTACTATTTTTAAAAATGTTTTACAATATTTTCATATTTGTCCAGTTGAAACAAGATTTTTCAAAGTGAAGAAAACAAATGTGGATTGTTTTTGTTGACATCTTTAAGTTTTCAATGCCAGTTGTTTCCAGCCAAATTTTCTTTTTTTCCTTTATTAGCAGGCAGCCTTGAAAATAAAACATTAAACCATTATAGAACTTTAGTCTAGCATTATCGATAAATATTAGAATGTCATGTATGCACTACTCTATCCCTAAAATAAACAAGAAAATGATTTCATGAAATACAATGTTATTACTGTTGATATTAGAGGCAAAAGGGAAATTATGAATGCTTTACTGTTGAAACTCTTCAACTAATGCAGAATATTTTGTTTATTATCTAAATCTAAAAGTATTAAAGCTGAAAAATGAAGTACGTACTGGTGCAAAGTTATTTTCGGGTGATTTCCGCTTCTTTTGACGCCACATCCTATTATATTGCAATTGGGCATCTTGTAATTGATGATTTCCACTATAGAAACGAGTTCAAACGCAACAACACAGCAAAATTACTCCAATATTCGCAAATATATCCACAGCTCACGAACATTTGACAGTTGACGTACCCCAAGTTTGTTGACAAACAGTGGGGTCAGAAAATGGCGACCGGCCGCAAATAGGTATTTAATGACGCGAGGAATGAGGTGTTTCCATTAAAGGAACTGTCAAAAACACTTTCATCCTTTTTCACTTACGCAAAATGAAAGAAGTTAAAAAGAGATAGCAGTATTTTTATGATTTTGGTGTCGATATGCCTCATATTTGTATAACTACTTTTTGTATAGTCAAACATTTCAAGTCTATAGGATTAATAAGTCAGTGGTTTTTACGGATTATTCTTGTGTTGCCATTTAAAATCTTCTATTATGGTGATGTTTCGCGCGCTTTTTTTTTAACTGTATTTGATTCTAACCCCGGCCACTCACATTCGCGCGAATACGCGAACCCGCATGTGTAGGACGACATTTGCGAATGACTTCGCGAAGTTTTCGTGGCATTCGTGCTTTTCCAAGCTGTGTCGGTTTTAGGTGCGCGAACCTTCGCGTAGTCTCCTACACATTCGTGTGACCAGTTGCGCACACGATTGCGAAGCAAACGGTCGTGTCGTTGTTATATTTTGTGTGAGGAAATACTGATCAGTTTAAGTACCTATTCATACACTGTTAAATTTTGGTCCTTAGTTTAAAGTTATTATATAGTTTTAATTTGATCATAGAGTATGCGAACCCATTTGCAAATATGCGAAGTTCGCGAATGTATGTCTGACGGCCCTCCACATGCGCGCAAAGATTCGTACAATGTACGAACCTTTGCGCGCATGTGAGTGGCCGGGGTAAAGGCAGGTTCACCACCCAGCTACATGCCTCAGCACACCATGCACCTTAAGGTGCTCCCTCACCGCGAGCATTCACCTGTAATTTAACACAAAAGTGCGCAATTTGATGCTCTATTGTCTTCGAATGTTCGAATCTGTAACGTTACATAACAGGTGAATGCTCGCTGTGAGGGAGCGCCCTAAAATGACACCACATTTAATGTGCATACACACACATCAGTCACCAGACCTGTCACGTCACCGGGCCGGTTTAAAAAAACATATTTCAAATCGTCGGTCGGCCAGACTCTACGTACAAAAAAAAAGTACCGACTTCAAAAACAAATACAAAAAAGTTTAAAATAAATAACCTTTCTTTCGGAAGTCGGTGGCTTTGTTTTTTATTATTATTTCATTGATTATTGCCACCGACTTCCGAAAGAAAGGTTACTTATTTTAAACTTTTTTGTATTTGTTTTTGAAGTCGGTACTTTTTTAAAAAAAGTTTTTATTTTACCCTTTTTAGTTTATTTATTTATTAAATATTCAACTCAAATTCTTGTAAAATACAAAGTTTTCTTACATGATGTGCACTAATCTTGTAATCCGTCACAACGAAAAAAATCCATACCTATCTCTAAAACTACTGAACCGATTTTGATGAAACTTGCAGTGTACCCTAAGTTGAACAATACCTAGTACAACAAAAAAAGAATTACTTAAATCGGACTTGTAGTTCCGGAGATATGCGTGCACAAACATAAAAACATACATACATACATACATACATACACTTATGAAATTTGGTACATTTGTTCACACGCTGATATAGACTAACATATGCGAAAACTGGGCAGTTCTGATAATATTACATACATACGGGTCGAATTGATAACCTCCTTTTTTTTGAAGTCGGTAAAAACCGTCTCCGATCCGTCGTCGGCGACGTGACGTGACGTGCGTCACTGATGTGTGTGAATGCACCTTTAAGTTTAATTCACCTTCCTTTTCCTTCTTTTCGGGCGAAAGTCCTAGTGCGTATTAGGTCTAAGGTATAATAGCCTCGTATGAACATGCCATTACAAAAAAAATGATTTCCCGATTTCCGGCGATGCATCAAGCATCAACCATCAACTCGACTGCACTAATCAATACTGTTGTCAAAAATGGCGGGAGTTCAAAAAGTTAGATTGAATCACTTAAATATGAATATTAAAAATGCTTTGATTATTGGTATAGTTATTGCCAAAAATAGTCCCCGAACTATAGGATCAAAGAAGAAAAACGGTGATTCAAGAGGAGTCACATCTTTTACAGTAAGAGACTCTGCAGTGGACACCATCAATGTTGATGTTTGGGGCTCCGAATACTTTGTTTTAACATTTTACGAAAGATTTTTAGTAGGAGATGTTGGTAAGAAATTTTTATACATAAACAAGTCATCAAGGCTCTAATCATAATTTAGTAATCTTATAATCAACTTTATTTTTAACAGTCGACATTACGTCACCAAAAATTAGCGTTAAAACTGGTGATAATGAAATGTACAGACCCCAAGTGAGTATTTTAGAGGTAATTGCTCGGTTACTGTCTTATTTTCTTTGTTTTATAAGCAGCTTTAATTATAAAAAAAAATCTTTCGGAAGGTAACCTCCCCATTCTACTTAACTATAAACGAAGGCATGGCAGATGTTAGCATCCACAGTGGCGAAGACTTCTCCATGTATTTACCACTTCTCCACATACCTACAAAACAATCCTCTGGATATTACGGACTTGCTGAAGTAATGAAGTTGTCAGGTGCGTGATAATAATGCAACACTATCAAATTAATGGTGTATTAATACAGTGTGTCATACCTTTTACAAAATCAGGGAGCCCAATACGATGTTTTTAAAAAAAAAAGAAACATGAAAAAGAAGATTCCTGGCCAGTATTTTAGTTTTCGTCAAAATTGGCCTCGAACGAACTATGTAAAGCTATAAAAGTAGTAGCTATCCACGCCCAGTTGAAAAATTCATTGTCTGATAAGTGCCTGCTTACCTAATTCAGCAGTGCAGCTATGACACCTCAATATCAACTTCTCTGGGCATTTACTGGCTAAGTCTTAATTATTCAAACTACGAGTATTTAAACCCAATAGAATCAATGCGGGGCAGTCGCTGAAGAGTCTCTGCGCTCAAGTGGTATCATATTAATTTTATTGAACCATACCATAACATACCATAAACATATTTAAGAAACCATTTAGCCCTACAGCAGATACAAAACACATAAATATAATTGGCGACCATCTCAATTGTACATGTGCCATTTCCAGTCTTTCTTAAGGACGCGTTTACAATTGACGCAAAATTATGCCTTTTTTCGGTACCGATTCTTACTAAACTGAATCAAATCGAATAAAACTAATAACGAATACAAACAGATTGGTTCTTTATCTTCCCAGGATAGACAAGCTTTTCTTGTAAATGATAGGTTTAAATACTTTAAAATCGATCTGCCGTTGCCATGTTTACCATATCGTGTTGTGTTTGCGAACATATTTTGTTCTACAAATAACATATTTTAATATTCCTAATACTACTGAAAGTAGGCAAGTATAGTCTATTTTAAGACATAGACAATATTTCTTTATTTTTCATTCAGAAATACACCAAAAGTAATTCCGCAAAACAGGAAGATATTGACAAATTTTCGTCCGAAATTATATTTTTTTATCTATCAAGATTTACTGAATATTCAATCAGAAAGTATTGAATAACTAAGGTTACTATGTTAGCTTGCATTGAAAAAATAATTAGCTCATTTAAAAGTAAAATAATAGTATTAAACAATTACAATATGCAATGACAAAATTCAATATAAAACCAAGAACGGTTTGTTCTTTGATTTAGACGGCGCAGGGCGCCTTCTGAGGGAGAACGTATCGCTCGCAACCATTTTGACATTAGTCACGTAATTATTAAAATTTAAAATACACGCCACCATTCATGACCTTTACACGCGGCACCAGTGTCTTTGTCATGACATCAAATTCCATGTGAAAAATGTAGTACCTCGAATTTTCCGCAGGTCATGAGTGGTGGCCAGTAATTTTCCCAGTCGCCAAGAATACAGCATAACCTACCTTTCTTGATACAAGCTAATATTTTAAATTAATTTGATTGAATTTTCCTACTATGTTCGAATGAGGATATAATTGTAAATAAAAAATAGTGTAAATAATAAAAAAAAACAATTTAAATAATTCTGATAGCTTTTTTCTGAATAGCTATAGCTCTTCAGAAAAAAAAATAATATAGCTCGCTGCGGGACCCACCATACCACCGGTCATGCCCCTGGTGGTATGGCTTTTTATTACGTGGTAAAATCATCAGATCAGCCCTTCCACCCAGGACAGGAGGGACATACAAACTTGTACTGACTAAAATCTACGGTGTCCTTCAATATCCCATTGCGATCCCAGGCTATGGATACCCGATAAGACAATTCCGCGACGCCCGGCAGGATTTGGCTCTTTAACGTGCGCCCCGAAAATCCGTGAAAAATTGATCTGATCGTTTTGAGGTAGCGGTTAACCCAGAGAAAAGTTTTGTTTTAAACTTTTTGTATTCGTTTTTGAAGTCGGTACTTTTTTTCATCAATTTATTTTTATTAGGTTTGATTCGGCATCCAGTCAAGTGCGGTATTCCGTTTTGGTAGCTTCATTGTATTTTTTTTTTTTTTGGTAAAATCATCAAAATATGTGTCCTCCCGAGCGGGACCGGATTTATTACCAGACTCTAGTATTGACTAATATCCATGGTGACCCTTCAGTAGCCCTTTACGTTCCAGGGTCACCGTTACCTGATAAGACAGTCCAGTGACCAAGGCAAGCTCCTACCCTCAAATAGAAATCTCTTCTCGTCGTCGTAGGTCACGCGGCTGTTCTCCCTAACGTGTTCCACCTCCTACTTCGCTAGCATGACTGCTTTGCATGAGGATTCGAGGTGACTACTTCCTATTCCGTCTTGCCCCGCAGATCGTGGTCTCGATCAATGCCGGGCGCTATTAAATTGACTCAAGTGCATCGAGTTGGGATTTGGCAAACCTGTACCACTTCATGTACCTAACTTTTTTGCAGCCAACTCAATAAGAGGACTAATATTGTGGGTTGATGTCAACGGCACCCCAAAAAGGTCAAGATAGCCTGTCATTTTTACGGTTACACCTCAGAAAGATAGAACCGAGTCGGATTGGCTCCTTTTTGCCGAAAAATTCACGTCTTATCAGCATTGAAGCTCAAGCACTCAACCGGCTATGGCTCTTTTGCCTGATATTATTTTGTGAATTTTATTCATGAATAAAATTCACAAAAAACAGATATTACTCAGGAACCCCGAAGACTTCCAACTTGAACCGAATGTGAAACTGTGGACGAGATTAACAATGGGTTGGTGGAAACTGTCCAAGCTGTGGGGTCCAAGTTCTTTAAGAGCCCGCGCCGCAATAAGCCTCAAAAGCTCTCGAACGGAAAAATCCGGTTGATGCAGGACCGGACCGAGATGAGGCTGCAATCTTCAGCTGATATGTCGGAATATGGCAAACTCAATAGACGAATCTCTAAATCAATGCAACGTGACCTGCGCTCCTTTAGTGCGGCACGGATCAAAGAGGCAATCGAGTGGAACCGGGGCTCAAAAGAATTCGTCTATTGGGCAGAGCCAAATGACAAAGCTGAAGATTAACGACGGCAGCATCATTTCGACTAAACCAGAGATCTTAAGGGAGCTTGAGAGGTTTTACGGACAGTTATATACATCAATACGACAACCCAGTGTCGGTACATCTTGAGACGCAAGAGGTAAACTGACGTGTCACTACATTGAGGATATCCCAGACACCAGCCTGTACGAGTTTAGAATGGCTCTTAAACAGCTCAAGAATAACAAGGCGCCGGGTGAGGACGGAATCTCAACAGAACTTCTGAGAGCGGGTGGAAAACCGGTACTACTCTAGTCCTCCAGAAGTTATTTAATTCCGTCATACTCAAAGGTTCTACGCCAGAAGCATGGCACAGTGTGGTTGTTCTTTTCTTCAAAAAAGGTGACAACACCTTGTTGAAGAACTACAGGCCAATCTCACTTCTGGGCCATGTATACAAGCTGTTCTCAAGAGTCGCGAGAACGCAGGTTTGATGACTTCCAGCCTCCCGAACAAGCCGGTTTCGGAAAAGGTTTTAGTACTATAAACCACATACACACGCTCTGCCAGATTATACAGAAGACAGAGGACTATAATCGTATCACCATTGTGTTTAGCGTTTGTGGACTATGAAAAAGCCTTCGATTCAATCGAAACCTGGGCAGTATTGCAGTCCCTCCAACGATGTCACGACTATAGGTATATCGAAGTGTTGAAGTGTTTGTATAGAAACGCCACCATGTCCATCCGATTTCAGCAGGCGTAGCATGGCGCCGTAGAAAGGGGTTTTGTCGACGGAAGAATAGACAAAATAACAGAACGTAGAAATATTTTTATCGTTTTAAGCATGGTAATGTTAAAAATATAGAAAATATACGTCCTTTTCTTCAATAGTGTTCAAATAGTGTCACATTTAGGTAGGTACAACTTCGAGAAAGAGGTCGCCCGAAGAATCCAACTCGGATGGGCAGCGTTTGGGAAGCTACGTGATATTTTCTCATCGAGAATCCCACAGTGTCTCAAGACAAGGGTGTTTGACCAGTGTGTGTTGCCAGTGATGATATATGGCTCCGAAACGTGGTCCTTGACTGCTGGCCTTTTAGAGAGACTAAGAGTCACTCAACGAGCAATGGAAAGAGCTATGCTCGGAGTATCTTTGCGGGATAAAATCCGGAACATGGATATTGCGCAAAGAACCAGAGTCACCGACATAGCTCATAAAATTTGCAAGTTGAAGTGGTAATGGGCAGGCCACAGCGCTCGTAGAACTGACAACCGATGGGGAAGAAAAGTTCTCGAGTGGCGACCACGGACCGGAAATCGCAGCGTAGGTAGGCCTCCCACCAGGTGGACCGACGACATATTGAGGGTCGAGGGCAGCCGATGGATGCAAGTGGCGAATTGTCGTTCGGCGTGGTGGTCTAAGGGGGAGGCCTGTGTTCAGCAGTGGACGTCCTCCGGCTAATGATGATGTAGATGATGATGAGATACTACTCAGAATAAAACATACAAAAAAATAAGTTAGCATTCCAATAAATCGTAAAAATAAGCGAAATTGAATGAAAAGTGAGAAATTACAGGAATGTGTCAAGTTTCATATAAAATAATGAAATCGAAAAAATAATGTTCTTTTTTCTCTTAAACCCTGTGTTATTTTACTAAAGGTGAAATGTTATCTATTAAATAACGAACATTTTCTATACCGTTTCAATAGAAATTAGGTAAAAAGCCTGAGTGACCAATTGTAGCATCGTAATTCGAGCATAAACGAATCTATGCACTGGTAGTCGCGATTGATCGAAGATGAACTCAGGTACTACTTGCTGTGCGAATGGAATAATGTGGAGTTGAACCACCTTTTCTACGCAATTTTGAGCAGTTACGTAACTTCGTTAGGAAGTGAAAGCTCAGTTTTGCGAGATAGAGATTATAATTTAGAGCTCACCGAAACATTCTGTTTCAAGAGTTAAATGATCTGAAACCCTATTGTTTAGATCTTCTCTACACTCTGATAGATCGGTCTTTATTAAAAAATAACCCAGCTGTAACCCAGTATAAGAAGCACTGAAGCCCAGTCAAAACAGTTCAATAATTATTCTCCTTTGCAAATGTTTAACGAGTTGCACCATCCGCTCACAGTTAACTGCAGGGGAACCAAGAATCTTCTCGAATATTTTTAATCTTCATGGTGTCGATTCGAAATTGTCTTGTGGCTGGTCGCAATGGACTTTGTATGATCTGCGTAGTAGATTATCGCTCTCTTTGCGCGGTTTAACGTCTTCTTGGGCCTTGCTCACTTTCTTCCTGGATCACGGCGTTTGGTGATATTACCCCTCTCTTAATTGACACTAGTTTCAAATATTTTGAACCACTGGTTGGAAATATTCGAGCATTAAACCGACCATTTCTGGTTATATCTAAGGAGATAAAAACCAGCCACTTGGGGTGATTAAGGTGACATAGTTATGGATCTATGTCACCTTAATCACCCCAAGTGGCTGGTTTTGCGTCCATAATTATGTCTCTGAATAGATGGCATAAATGACTGTTTGATGTAAAAGTCAAAGAAAAAGTTTGAAAAATTTTAAACACCAAATCGTAAATTCTAAATAATTACAAAAATCTAATTAAAAAGTTATGAATTCCAATTAGTCACTAGAAACAAAATCAACACCTGAAAGATGTCATAACAAGATAATTTACTCGTATAATACGAGTAAAATATCTTGTTAAGAATGAAATTGAATAATCTCTATAATGCACACTTTGTAAATTACAAACCTATCCAATTCGCAGTGTGACACAATGTGCGGTTTAAAGTGTAATTGATTGAGTGGCTCTTATTTTATTTTGATAGGTATATATATTATTTATCATATTATCCATTCGTTTATGAAAATAAGTAGTGTCTAGAAGACCGGGATCTTACTTTGTTTATTCGAAACAAAAGTGGCAAAAGCTCATGTTGTGTGCTTTCTGGTATACGAGGCATAGCTGTTTCGTTAGTGTTTTGTTTTTATTCGTGGGGCAGCACGCTGTCAAATTGACAGAAATTGTGTTCTTTCAAACGTATTTACGTCCTTAATTTAAATGTAATTTCAGAGGACAGCAACAACGTTTACGTGGATTTGCTGGTAGTTGTAAAAACAGTGAAACCTGCGAAAACTATAAAAACTAGAGCTGGTTAGTCCTCAATTTTCCACTAGGTATTTGAACTTTAAATATTGCAAATCTCTATTCACCTTTTAATTTCTTTTTTTTTTAGGTGTAGACATGTCGGTTCGCGGTGTAGAGATCATGGATAACACGACGCCTGCTGCCATCAACTTGGACATTTTTGATGTCGATACCATCCAAAGGTTCCAAACTTCTTTACTTATGCAGTCATTTGGTATCATTTCATGAAAAATCCTTATTCTAATGCTCAGGATTACGTTTTCCAAATGATAATTTAGGTCCATATTCCTGTAAACATTACTGATACAGATCATGTGCCAATGACCAAGGTAAGGTAGTTGGCAGATGATCCAACTCAGAGGGTCTCTAAAGGTTAAAAAAAAAAATAACTGCTGGCGAAACTCTCACTTAATTTCTGAGTCTTGATCATCCTCCTACAGGGCAGGAGAATGGCGTTCTTTAGAAAGTGTGCTATTCATAGCAGATGCTAGAGTATCTTGGAAAACTCGCGCGGTCAGCGTGCAGGTGTCTGCGAAAACTGTGATCACACACCAACCGCACACTGCAGACGCGGAGGCCCTCAGGCTACACATACGTAACCAGGCAACGGCGCGTGAGTCACACTTCCAATTTTAGCGATAAGCCTGTCTGCCCGCGAAACATCGAAATAAAAACTGTTTTTGCGTGTCGTATACTATGATAAACCCAGCCACACCTGTTTTTGTAAACAATGTTGCAATATTTATCCAAAATTTCGCATGTCTGATTTAATAATGTTACAGTAGTAAACAAATTAATGTTGCGTCATTATGTTGATGTGATAGTATTGTGATATTATTCCGGTCACTGATATACGATTAGCTTACAAGAAAAAAATTAAATGTAGCTAATGACTTCGCATATTTTTTCAAGATATTAGCTGTGATATTAGAGATTATGGAATCCCAAAATAAACTTTATCACATCTATTTTTAATCATTCGTCAGACGTAGATATTTTCTTGTTGATCAGTTTTCATTCTTTTTTTTAAATACAGGTGGTGGTGAAGCCGCAGCCTGGGCAGCATGGAGCGGCGAGCGCTCATGCGCAGCGTCCGTGTCACAAGTACGCGACCGCGTCGCAGGCGCAACGCCTTTCTGTGCGTCACTGCATGCACTGCTTACGCATCTCGATTTGGATGATCTCAATACTTTGTATGCTTCATTTTACACGCGACGCTATACTTTGCTAATTGCACTTGATATGTGACAACTTCGTACATTGTTTGCAGGGATAATAACACTGATAATAACATCCGGGTGCGTTTCGCCGACCATACTGGAGAGTTGACGGCTCGTCTTCCTGTCAACGTTCTGGAAGACACCCTGGGATATTCTGTAAATATTGCACTTTAAGTCATAAATGAGTAAAGCCTCTTATTCTAGCTAGAGAAGGCAAAAACAAAAATAATTTGATTTTAGACTCTGATATCAGTGACCACTCTGATGATCTCTATGCAACAGACTTGTATATAGGAATAATAAAACAAAACAGTATCGACTCTGAGCTAGGTAGCTAATTTTAAGATGGAACTTAATCTGAATATTTTCCTAGAACATATTAGGTACTTTATTCACTTGTGAGATACAAGCTAGATAAATTTGATAAAGCAATACTTAGTACAACTTTTGCGCCTTCTATGGTTTGGCACGCGGGAGCATCCCTGGAAGAACTCGACAAAAGGCTACTAACATACGAATATAAATTGTAGATCGAGCAGTTGAAGGCAATGCCATCTGAGAACCGAGGTGCAGTTCGTTGGGCTATTCTCCTGGAGCAATGTACCGTGAAGCTAGCAGCCTCTCCCCCACGCCTCATAGTTCTGGCTCTGAGACGAGCTACACAAGCTGACCCAATACCTCTTTATTAACTTACTTGTTAAATTGATTTATTTTATAATTTATTAATTAAAGCGAAAGAATTACAATTGACAAGTTAATTTACTACCTAGCTTTACAGCTGGGGTTATCTTGGTATATTTAGAGAGGTTCGTTGCCTCCGTCTGTACACCCAAATCAACAAACAATACGTTATCTATCCACATAATTATATACAACAAAAGCAGGAAAATTGTTAAAATATAGTTGATTGTTTTGAAGACCACACATTAGCGTATCGCCAAGGTTACCTCGTACCTAAGTTTATCGATTTAACAAAGGCTATCTCGAGTGAACTTTCCCTGCTCCATTCAATTGAATTTAAAATCATGGAAAAGCCGGAAAAAATTGAACTTGTGTATGAATACAAAAGACGTAGAAAAGAGTTTGGGAAACAGACTTTATTTGAAGATCATGGCCCGGAATTGATAGTGAGCATACCTAATAATCCCGCGTTTTATCCAGACTACATTCTTAGAAATCCGGTGAGCGTTGCCATCCAAAATACAGGCACTATGTCTGAGCACTGGGTCAATTCTGTCAGGTAAGTTAACGTGATGAAAAATGTTATGGGGGTAATGACCTGGAAATGAAATACTTGAACAGGGTAAAGAGTGGAAAATTTGAGAGAGACATTTATCTGGTAGAGGAAAAAAACATCGCGAACTCGTAAGGAACCAATGCGCCAAGAAATTCTTTTACCATGTTATATCAGTACAGTCTTATAATCTCTTCTTATTATAATTATTATCTTGCTCATACTAGTTTATATCATTCCAAAATAAATACAGAGCTTATCAAGTATAGTTCAGGCAGAAGTAAGCATACATATTTGTTACATCATTAATTATTTACTTATCAATTTAGAGCTGAATATACAAGTTCTGGCATAAGCCATGTTGAAGGTGGTTGGCCAAAAGATATAAACATGAATGATCCGGAAGCAACACAGAGATATAGACGAAAAATCGAAAAGGATGACGCATATATTCATGCTGTTATGCATTTAGGACATGTAAGCGCATACAATCGAGAATATTTAGTTATCAAAATTAGGCCCATTTTCATTCAAATATATTATTTTCTGCAGAGCATGGAACACAACATACTCCAAAACAATGCAGTCGATATGTATGAGACCTATTGCACAGAACTACCAGCGATTCCGCCGGTAGAGAACAGCGGTTGTCACACTGTGAATGTATACCGAGAACCGGAAGGAAGGCGACCCATCCGGTCACTGTCGTGGCAAGCAGATGGTGGAGCGAAACTAGCAGTAGCACATGCTGATATCGAACTTACAAGAAATTCAAGAAATCCACAATATTCTTACATTTGGGACATTGGTACAAATAAACTGCTCCACAATTTTCAAAAGGAATATGTCCAAAAATATGAAAGCATAACAAAGAATCTTTTACGTTTTTGCAGAAAACGCGAATGCACCTGAGCTTGTAATAAAACCTCCACAGCCGTTACTCGACTTAATTTACAACCCCCGTGATCCACATCTCATTATTGGAGGAATGATGAATGGACAGGTACGTAAAGAATACCTAAGCATCATATCTCTGGATCTCTATGGACAGTCAGTTTTAAAATATTTGTAGGTAGGTTGGTGGGATACACGAAAAGGAGGGGAGCCAGCTGGTGTCTGTCCTCCGCATGTGGCCCATCGAGACATAGCCCGAAACGTACTCTTTATCAATTCTAAAATTGGAGCTGAATTTTTCTCTGCTTCACCTGATGGTGTTGTTAAATGGTTAGTATTTATTCCATAAAATTTTACGATTTTTTTTTATTGAGAGAAATAGTTGCATAAAAACGAGAATTCATTAATTTTTCAGGTGGGATACACGAAATATGAGCGAGCCTACCGACTCCATGATTATAGATATCGTGAAATCCGTAACCGATACGCAATGTATTGATAACGCGATTGGAATATCAGCACTCGAATACGAACCCACGATACCGACAAGGTAAAGTAAATATTACGATGACAAATAAAAAAACAAGATAACGTAGGTAATATCACGCCTGTACTTTTCGAAGGAATGGTAGAAACTATACTTATAGCGAGGTATACCGTGGGAATCAAAGCTAACCATGTATTGTCCAGCAGTTCGATAAATCTATGCAGGAATAAGGAACCAATTTAAACAACCTCACTATCTGACTTCACAGGTTTATGGTCGGTACCGAAACAGGATTGGTAATTGGTGGCAATCGAAAAGGGAAAAATTCTGTAGAAAAGCTTCCAACAAAGGTTAGTTTCTGGGTAAACGTTCTTGCATTTATAAAAAAATCATCATCTGCCTAGGTTTTTCCCAACTATATTGGGGTCGGCTTCCAGTCTAACCAGATGCAGCTGACTATCAGTATTTTACATGAAGCAACTGCCTATCGGATCTCCACAATCAAGTAACTGGCTAATACGAACTCCCCATGTTAAGATTGGTTGTCAGACTTTTAGTTAGAGCTTCTGACTAATTGTAACGACCGTCAAAGATTACAATTACAAATGACAGCCGGGACCAACGGCTTTACGTGCTTTCCGAGGTACGGACGAAACTCGCTATGATAGATGGTCACCCATCCACAGACCAACCTCGGCAAGCGCAGCTTAACCTGGAAGATCAGCCTGTGCGGCTGTAATTATTAAGCCACGAGCTCCTCGATAGTTACTTATAATAGGGTTTTCTAAAGGTAATGCAATTCTTGTTTAGTACGAAGCTCATCTTGGTCCTGTATATGCGCTACAAAGAAACCCGACGTTTGTCAAAAACTTCCTAACGGTTGGGGACTGGACTGCTCGGGTATGGAGCGAAGATTGCCGCGAATCTGCCATTTTGTGGACTTACTCGCACCGTACAAAACTGACAGATGGAGCGTGGAACCCAATCAGGTACGATGAAACTATAGAAAACGGACTTTTACGAATAACTGTAATGCTGGTTGTCAATAGCCCAGAAATCTGTGATTCTCAGAGGCGTAGCAAGAGGGGCCGCAGAGGACCATACCCGGACAACGGCGACCACCAGTTTAAAGCCTTAGAAGTCTAGTAGACTTCAGGTCTCTGATGAATGCAGTAACCGACAGAACCTAAGGGGGCTCGCAGTGCTGATGTCGCCGACGATCACGTTTATGTCAAGCGCCCACTACTCGAGCGAGGCCCCATGTTGCTAAATAACTTGGTAACGTTTTGGGAACTGAAAGGGTGCCAAGAGGCTTCGCAAAGCTGAGGTCGCTGTCACATCACAATCATATATTGGTAGGTATAGATGACTTGGGGGAACCAAGTCATGTTACAACAAGGCCTCGCGCGAGCAGCGGGAGCGAGAAAAAAAAAAGGGCCTCGCATCTGCGTCATGTCCCCTTCTAGGTTCGGTCTCGCTACGCCACTGATGATTCGCAACGAACAGGCAAATGCAACGAACTACAAATAAATAAAGCTCTTATTTGCTAGACACTAAGATCCATAATCAAAATGCATTAACGTTACCAAAAAATCCTCCTCTTCTCTCGAAGGTTTTCATTGATGCTGGTGACTCAATGGGATGGCTGCTTGTCTTGTTGGGACTTGTTACGAAGAAGAAGCGCTCCATTAGTAACAGCACAACTTTGCGATGAGCCCTTACTCCGCCTGCGGCCTCATGAAGGGGTTAGTAAAAAACTAAAAACATACAATATTATTAGCAATAGTTACTATACGCTTTGTTCGATGTTGGTTGGAGGACTATCAAGTCGATTGCAGTGCACGACGTGAATTATGAGAGGAAACATTTTTAAGAACTTTTCAAATCAAGCCGAAAATTTTGATCAAAATTACTTTTTGGTATCAACTAACAGATTTTATGGCCCTCAATAATGTAGTCACTTGGAGGCGCTGTCATCGCGGACACAGTGTGTAGTACAGACGCCAGCACATCAAGCTACTGTCAATTTTTTTCAATAGATTTTCAACCTTAAAGACTAATGTTCGAGTGGTAAAATTTGACAGGTTTGAGTAGGTTGTTGTTGTTGGCGTCTGAACGAACATACATGCATTCCAAGGGAGCACGACAATCATTGCAATTCAAAACTTGTCCACAACATTGTCCGAAACGCCACAACGCACTGAAAACTAGCACTCTTTATAAAATCTGTTTCAGGGTTTACTGGTAGCTTGTGGCAGTAGTAAAGGAACAGTGTACTTAGCTGAACTATCTGAGAACCTCGGCACTGCAGACAAGAACGACAAACAACTTTTAACTCACGTAAGTACTACGTGCTATAAATTGATTTATTTATTGACAAGAGTCCTGGCGACTCCTAACTTTGGCACTGATCTTCCAATACACTATTGTTAATTGGAAGGTTGCATAATATCTTTAGGCTAAATTTTACATTGCACCGGAATGAAATGAATGCGATTTTTTGTATCGAAAGCTTAACTTTATGCTTACTATGTAATCCTACAGACTATGCAGCATATCTTCTGAATAATTCTCACGTATTCTCGGGAATTTACGCAATTAGAATCTGTTACCTATTTTATGTTTTACAAAATTGGTATAAAGTTAATTAAACTTTATGAATAACAAAAATTCTTGATTAATGGATTGACTTAGAAATATGTCGGTCTTTTTTATATTTGGCACGGTTGGATGCAGCTCCTGAACGGACATCTTCATAAAAATAAGATTATAAAATATTATGTCACTGTTTTTCCAAAGCAGTTTCACTGCTCCTAAATTATAATATTATCCTTGCTTTAGGTTTTAGACCGCGAAAATAAAAGAGAGCGAATATTAGAGGCTCGAATGCGAGAGATACGTTTGAAGATGCGTCAGGGTGGCAACGCAGGGGAACCTGCCGTTGAGAGTGACCCTACTGCCAACGATAGAGATCTAGAAGAAGCCACTGCAGAGTATATGCAGACTATCAATGATTTGCAAGCACAACAGAAAACAGAGGGTTAAGTTATATGCACTGGGGGGGTATTCCAACGTCTTAAAACCAGGCTTATTCCGGCGAGTGAAAGTGACAGAGCTATACAAGTCGTCTAGTGCCATCTCGTTTACTCACTGAAACAAGCCTGGTTTTAAGACGTTGTAATACCCCCCTGATCGATCAAACAAAACTTAATATAATGAATTTGTAATACATGTTTTAGTAGAACTGAATAAAAACATTTAGGTAACTGATTTCCAAATACAATTTATTTAGAAATGAACTTATTTTAAATACGCTACATTCTTCACAGTCATAAAAAGCAGCCTCATACGACATTTGGAAGCTACTTACTATTTTTGGAACATTAAAATTGTTTACCTTCCTCTAAAAACAGTAAAGTTTGTATTACAAATTATAGTTTATCACATATAAATGCCTTTTAGTTTAGGTTTTAGTAAGTCCTTCGATTACGGAAAAAAAGAAACTAAAATTCTTGTTTAACAACTGTCAATAGCCATTTTTTATATATTTTAATGATGATTAAAGTGGTTCAAAAATACTTTTGTGTAACGAAAGTACACTTCATGAAAATAAAGACAACAATCTCAAATAGGTAAAATTCTCAAAAGTACTGATTCAACATTACCTGTACTTCTAGCCGTGAAATATTTTCGTTATCTTTATAAAAGCAATTTGTTTTACTTATTTAGAAATCTCGTTTGTACATGAAGTATCATTATTTTGTTCTTACGTCTTTATCTTTAAACACATAATGTAATTATAATACTTTAGTATTGATATGCCAGAGGTATGTACCCTCTTATTTGTTAGAAGTTAAGATGTTTGTTTCTCCTCCTTATTGAACGCGATAAAGGACCAGCGATGTTCGATGTTGGCGCCCACGCCACTGGTGGAGCGATCGAACACATCTGTGTGTTTCTGGAGAACATGGTGTATGGTAGCTTGGGAGACGTGCGGGAACAGGGCGCGGACATACGACACTACGTAGTCCAGACTGGCTCCTTGTGGATGTACCTGCATAACATTTAATTGTTAATAAAATGTTATGGACACTGCTCTAAGGTAATAGGCAAACCAAATAGTGTAAGCGATTAATAAATGTCACTATCACTACATGGTATAAAACAAAGTCGCTTTCTCTGTCCCTATGTCCCTTTGTATGCTTAAATCTTTGAAACTACGCAACGGATTTTGATGCGGTTTTTTTTTTAATAGATAGAGTGATTCAAGAGGAAGGTTTATATGTATAATAACATCCATTAAATAGTGGAGAAGTACTGTTATTTTTGAGGTTTCTAATGTGATGTCGTAAATAATTACATTTTTTCCGCTTACATTGCAAACGCTGGCTGAACCCTACGAGTTTTATCAAAATAATGTACTAAGTATTGTACATGTTGAAAAGGTCTACAGAAAAGTCCGTGATGGTATGTGTCTATCTCTTATGGATAACCCACAATAACTTTTTTTTGTCATTTACTTTTTACGACAAATAATGGCTAATTTTCGAAGCGATTTTAACCAATACAGCATTAATCCTTAACCACATTAAATACCTTGAATACATTTTTCATTGAATATAGATCTATATGACCCTTTACACCGTATATTTTCGATTTAAGTGAATATTTTCGAAGATATTAAATCAGATTTAAAAATTGCGGGACGTAGCGTTTGCGGCGGTACCGGCCGGCCGCCCGGTGCGGCAAGAGCGACTTTGTTTTATACTATGTAGTGATTCTGTAATATGTTGTAAAAATGGTTTAAATAGTTAAAAACGTCGAAAAGTAAATAAGTAAAACGCCGCTGGTGGATGTTAACACATCTGTGTGATTCTGCAAACATGTTAATGTTGTAATAGAGAGCCAAAGATAGCAGGAAATCTTCATGGTATAATTGGAAAAAATGCTATGGACCCTGCTCTAAGATAATAGGCAAACCAAATAGTGTAAGCGATTAAAAATATTAATAATATAACACATTATTAACACCCGACGCCACCCTACGAAACGTGATGCGTTTTGAGTCAAATCAAAATGTATTGTTTTCTATGACCAGAATCACACTATGAACACCCGACGCGACGACACGCGCTCACTGCAAATCGGGTGTTGACACGTTGCGTCGCGTGGCGTGTTAAATAATGTGTTTCTGGCTTTAATGACTGACTTTTACATTTATGCTTAACCAACACAATTTAGCCCGTTTTTTAATATGCCTGTTCTTTTAGGCTTTTACATAAGCCTCTTTCAGAGTCATGCAGCCATAAACATTGCAAGTATTGAAAAGAAAATAGTAATTTCATTCGAACGTGCGTATTCGGGACTTCCCTAGATTTAGAAGGGAAAAATGTTGCTAAAGCCAAAAAACAACAATCTTAAAAAAAAAATGATCTTACTTGTAAGAATGCTGACATGACTCCAATTAGCTTGGCTTCCCCGCAACCAGCTTCAACAGCCTCCTTGATGTGCACTTTGGAGTCCAGATCCTCAGGTAATGGCGGTGGTGGAGGAGGCTTCACAATCGGCGACGGCAGAGGCGGCTGGAAATAAAACGAATAAGTTGAGAACATTGTCGGACGTCAGCCGAGGTTGAGGGACGCGGCTTAGCAGTGTGCACGGTAGTTGGGACGACGACTTCGGATGCACAAACATCCAGCCGGCCGATTTTGTTCGGACGTCCGAATGCTCAAGGTCACGTCCGCGTCTTACGACCGACAGTTTGCACAGTGCAGTATTAAATATACTGGCTAGATAATGAATAAGCCGCGGCTGACAGAGGCGTCTGATAATTTTTTCGCAGCTATGTGTAGACATTATTTTACATGCCAGTATTCTGAGATTGTGATTTGGCTATTCTATAGAGAGATGTTAGATTATGCCTTCAAGAGCTGGCAAATAGATTGCCATTATCAATTAACAGTCAAATTACGGTAAAATATTAGTAACAAAAAACTTACATTTTTATCAATGGCTCCTTGTAGAGCCTGTCGTGCTATAAACTGTGCCTTAAATTTCTCCATCTCCTTCATAGCATCAGACTTGATAACATCAACTTCATTTTTATATGCTTCAAGTTGAAATTGGAGGCTTTCATTCTCACGCTGAAATAATAAATATTTATTATTCAAAGCGACTAATTTTTTATTTTGGAAATCAGAATACATAATTTATGCGCTGACAAATAACACCTTGTTGTTTTCCAAGATGATGAACGCAACTATATTGCTTCTATTTGGAGACAACCAACAAGTTATAAAGATTTTGTATGGTAATGTACCTTCAATTGTTGGACTTCTTCATTACTATCAGAGGCACGATTGAAGCCATTGAAGTCTTCGTCATTAAACTTCTCATAGAATTCCTCCTTTAACGCATTAAACTCCTGAAATATTTATATTCACTTAGTAGAGAATTAATGAACAAGAAGTATTATTAATACTGAAAGTAGTGGATACATCAAACTAGTGTCTAAAAAATGTTCCAAGTATTTTACATTTCCCCCTCGTTTACCTTTTTCAGCTGTCTTCTCGGTCACCCAGATTTTTCACCATTTAGAATGGAACCAGCATATTTAGATCCTCCTATTGTGTTTCATACTTACTGTCTGTCAAAACTATGATTTACAATATTTTATAGAAGCTGCATTATCACTGACGTTCGTGCTTATATTTACACAATCTATGTAGACTAATCAGGCATAGCTTTTTTTTTCCTAACAAAACAAAAATTGCTGTATTAGTAGTACCTGCGTCATTTTCTGCCATGTCTCAATATTCTTTCTCTGAGGTTTTGTGAAGTGATCCCATACGCGTTGATGAGAAGATGCGGCAAACACTTTCGCCACCTGTTCGACTGAGGTTCACAAAATTATATTAAGAGATCCGCCAATGGTCTCACGACCAAAACATACCGTCGTATTTTCTCGATCGACCGGTCATCCCAGGCTCTCATACTGTGGCGATATACGTCTACCTATCACATGCGAGTGTCACGAGCCAGTAGACAAGGTTGTACACGCTGCACCTCGCGATACGGAGATGTGTCGTACGACATAATACTGTGCCGTTGCACAGAAGTACCCAATACCTATGTTCTGACAATTTATTTTTAACTAGCTACATACATAGTAGTAATTAAACAATGAATGGTACAAAAATATGCACAGTTAAAATTAAATTGTCATAACATAAATGACTTACAATAAACACCCATCTTTTCAGCAATGATTCCGTTGTTTTTTGATAATACTTATGGCTGGAAGTCATCTGGTGAGCCGCAATCGCAATCCATTTGTAGACTAATGACTGAGTATTAAGATTACAAGAGAGACCATTTAGAGAAAATATTATTTAATTAATTGTGACTCAACACAATTGAAGTTGCAGACACATTTGAACATTATTTTCGAAAGCATTAACAACGTTCAATGTGTACACTCCACTAAATATGGTTTATTTAAACTCTATTCCAAAACAGTTGAATAAAAATGTAAACAAATTACAAAATATTACAGAAATAAAGGAAAATTCTGTCATCTAAAAACAGTTTTGATTATTTTTCTTATACTTAAATTCCAAGACTAAATGAATCTTTAAAAAACAGTAACACAAGGAGTGTTAAGGAGCAGTTGTGTAAAAATGATAAATATTATTTTATTCATCAATATTCTTTAAAGAAATTTTTTAAAATACAATGTTTTAGTTGCTAGGAGAATAGCAAAGCCAAATCTTTTAATATTCAGTGTTAATATAAACTTTTATGGTATGTGAATGCTTTGATTATTATGAAACCAAAAAAGTTTTGTTTACACCTTTATTTAAGTTTTGTTATAGATAATAATACTTGCTACTCGAATGTTTTCATATTAAAATGAAAACATTATGACCATCTTACCTTTAAATTACTTAAAATATCAAACAATGTTGAACTAGAGACATAATTATCACTGATTTCGCACATTCACCAGACAGGTGATTGAGAAATTATTAAAACAATGTCTATAAAAACTTACGTTGTTCAATCACATTTGCAATGTGATTCTTAACTCGTTCCTTGCAATCAAGCAACTCTTCTTCAGCTTGCATTTTCTCATTGAACAATCGGCGTATGTGGGCATTTGTTGCTTGAATCATTGAATAAAATTGATTTGCATTCTTTTTCGTACATTCACCTCGCTCTAACCAAGCTAGCAATATCTGTAATAGATAAGTGATTGTTGTTATTTATATTCATATTTTAATATTAAAAATGAAGTTTACTATTTATAACCTACTGGTAGAGTTGATGAAAAATGTTCTTCATTTTTAAGTTTTTCTGCCAATTGTATCATGGATGCATTAGAATAAGGTTGTACTCTAGAGGGTGAAGGTGTTCTCCTACGTGCTTCCCCATATGGGGACATGTTGTGGTTAACCATGTCATTTTGTGACTGTGAATTCAACTGCTGCATATGTTGTTGTTGAACCCGCAAGGCTTGTCTTTGTCGCCGCTCAAAGTCATTCTGGTCATCTCGACTCTACAATAAAAGTATAATGTTTATTAAGATGAAGCACATTTATTAATTACAGTAGTTTTACTGTGCTATACTCACCAATGCATAGTCAACATGTAACCAACCAGATGTTGAGTGTGAAGTTTCATCATCATCATCCTCCACCATGTCATCTTTTTCATTTACATTAATGAGTTTTATAAGATACCCAGATATCATCATAGCTTGATCCACACACTCCTCTCTATCAAAACGAATATGACAAAAGTTTTTCTTTGACAATCTTAGAGTATGTATCCTGCCATAACTTTCAAAAATTTCTCTCACAATACTCTCTCTGATTTTGTCGGGTAATCCACCCACAAAAATTGTTCGGCATCCAGGGGGTTTAGACCTCCTTGGAGGATGAGGAGTACCTGATTCAGGGGGAATAAGCTTGGCGTGCTTAAAAACAATTTCTTTTTTAGCCTGTGCATTAGACATATCTCCACCCATATTAGGGTACATTCCCATTATTGCAGGGTCCATCATCATACCCCCCATCATGGTCATGTCCATAGTGGCAGCGGGTGGTGCCATAGGCTGTCCACCCATTGCTGACATATCCATAGCTGACTGTGGGACCATATCCATGCCTGTTGCTGGCATCATTTCCATTCCTGTTGCAGGCATATTGGGCATCATACCACCACCCATCATAGCGCCAGGCATCATCATGTTCGGATACATTCCACCAGCCATCATCATGTTAGCTAGAATAATTATTGCATACAGAGAAATTATCAAAAATATACATCTAATTATGAATTATGATGAAAGTACTCTATGTAACTAACATATTTTAAATATTAAAGAAGTAATAAGTACCTTGTGGATACATATTGGGCATCATCATAGGATTTATCACATTAGCCATGTTTTCATTAGATTTCCCTAAGTCTTGAGGTTTGTCACGCCTGCGACCGACATTGTCCATCCCTCTCAAGGGCGACCTGGATCTGTCTGTTCTGTTGTTACCTAGAAAATATGTAATGTTGAACAACACTGTTGTCAAGTCTTGTATCTTGTATGATGAAATGAAGATGTCAATAAATATTATTAAAATAAAATTGCTGAATCCATTGTTATTGACATCTTCGTTTTATTCTAAACACACTCTAACAAACCTTGCATGATTCTTTTGTTGAACCACAAAATCACTCTGTCTAAAGCTGTACCTAGCTAATAGTTTACCAAGATTGCAACTCCAATTTAGTAAACTTAGGGTCAATTGCGTGTTGAAGAACAATAATCTAATCACTCCTATCGTAATTCTCTAACAAATCGCATTGATTTTTTTGAGAAAATCACAACGAGCTTGGTTCGCTTGGTTCACAGAGTGGATTTTTGACTTGCCAGCATGCATGACATACGCATGACATAACCCCGGCCACTCACATTCGCGCGAATACGCGAACCCGCATGTGTAGGACGACATTTGCGAATGACTTCGCGAAGTTTTCGTGCTTTTCCAAGCTGTGTCGGTTTTATGTGCGCGAACCTTCGCGTAGTCTCCTACACATTCGTGTGACCAGTTGTGCACACGATTGCGAAGCAAACGGTCGTGTCGTTGTTATATTTTGTGTGAGGAAATACTGATCAGTATAAGTACCTATTCATACACCGTTAAATTTTGGTCCTTAGTTTAAAGTTATTAGTTTTAATTTGATCATAGAGTATGCGAACCCATTTGCAAATATGCGAAGTTCGCGAATGTATTGTATGTCTGACGGCCCTCCACATGCGCGCAAAGATTCGTACAATGTACGAACCTTTGCGCGCATGTGAGTGGCCGGGGTAAGACATTGACTGACATTGACACAGTCACAGTCACAGATAGATAATTGCCATAATAGCCTAAAGTTGAGAGGCTGCCTAAAGTTCATGGGGTCCATCCTCTATGTCCATTGCATTGAGGAAAGTATTTGACACCATCGGCATAAAAGCCTTGAAGCCATTCCAGAAACATTACAAAATATTTGACACCAAAATGACACTGACAGCAACAACAACAAAGCATACCGCGAATTATTTTCAGTAATTTGTTTTGAAATGAAGATTTGATTTTTCATTTTTTTCCAAAAAAAAAATGTTCGTATTAGCAGAAATGAAGGATGTGATCAGGATTACTCCAGAAGATTTTCATCAAAGTTTAACAGAATCAATTACAACGTTACTCAATAGAAAACTAGCTAATAAAGTAAGTAAATTCCTAACCTCTTATTTACGAATTTATGTGATTTAATCATTTAATCTAGTGTTAAACGAAAAGTTTAATTGCACTAATATTTGCGCAACAATGAAAAAAAAAAAAAACATTTTCCTTTAATAAATAAAATAAAAAAAAAAACTAGGTGACTAATGTTACTAATTTTGTATTTAAAAGTACTCCTAAACAATACACATCTAAATAAAATTAAAATCCAGAGTCTTAGAGTTCCTTTCAGTAACAACAATATTTACATACATGCATAATTTGCCTCAAAATTGTTTCTGCTACTACTGTAACATGCATAATATTGTTTCAGGTAGTATTAAATGTAGGATTATGCATAGCTTTATTCGATATAATAGACATTGGACATTCATATATATTCCCTGGGGATGGTTCATCTCATACAGAAGTGAAGTTTAGATATATTGTTTTCCGGCCTGTTGTGGAAGAAATACTTATAGGGAAAATTAAAAATTGTAGCAGAGAAGGTGTACATGGTATGTATGTTATATTCTAGGAACATCTAAGATAAAAAACATCTTAAATAATAATTTACTTATTTTATTCATTGTTCCAGTGACTCTAGGATTTTTTGATGATATTTTAATACCAGTAAATGCCCTGCAGCATCCCTCTAGATTTGATGAAACTGATCAAGCATGGGTATGGGAATACCCAAAAGAAGATGGAGAGAAACATGATTTATTCATGGATTCTGGTAACTTTATCATGAACTTTATTTTGATATAGTATTACGTATTACTAACACAATCTCCTGATTGGGAAGGTGTTTTCATTTTGACTGTATTGATCTAAAAAGTTAAAAATCCCAAAGATAGTCAAGATTAAGTTTAAAAAAAATATAACTAAATATAGTGTTTAATATTACAGGGGAGTCAATAAGGTTTCGCATTACAAGTGAAGCCTTTGAAGAAAGTTTACCCACAGGGCCTCCAGGCACCGAATGTACAATACAAACTGTAGCACCCTACAAGATTGTTGGTGGTATCAATGAGCCAGGACTAGGGCTGCTGACTTGGTGGGAGGCTCCAGAACAAGAAGATGGTGATGAGAATGAGGAGCAAGAAAATGATGAATAAAATGTGAAACAAAAAAAAATTTTTTTTTCTTTACCCTGACACTATCAGTTTAGATGTGACTTGAGTGTGTCAAATAACTATGTAATCCTCGCACCCTTTAATGTACCTGTACCAAGTATGAACCCTCCAATCCTCCATATACAGGGTGTCCCAGATCTCAACGTCCTAACATACTTATCATATTATTATGTTTAATTTCATTAACATATTGCAGCGATACTATCGGATCTTTGAAATTACTGTCGCTCAAATAAGGATGTTTCCTATGCAAACTATGTACCTATAACATTATTGATCTAAACTAATATTATAAATGCAAGTATGTTTATTTTTTACCTTTTCACGCATTACTATCTACTGAATCGTTTGACCCAAAATTTTGCATAATATAGGTACGTTGTCAGAAGTATAGACACGGATAAAGGGTATCTTTCATCCCAAATAACAGAAGAGAGCTGTTGACGAGAAAACAATTTCGTTCATATTCCAGATGGCGCCACTTACACGATCCGTATTGTTTCTCAAATTCTAAATTAACGCAAGCGAAGCCGCGGGCAAACACTAGTATTGAATAATGTAGGCTATCATTGGTGTGAAGAAATAAAAGAAAACTCGAGTATGTATATGCAACAAATATATTTTTTTTAACCTTTTTTTTATGCTCAATTAGAAAATACAACAATACAATATTAGTAATATGATAATACATTTTGATTATTCTTATTTAATTACACTTATGATTATAGATGTCAATGATATTATTCTTATCACTACAACAAGGGCAAACAATAACAGCCGAACATCACAAATATTTATGCGCACTTAATATATTAGAGCATCTAAAATCATTTTTAATTGAAATCGAATCGAAACATGAATGTTCATTAATTATTTGTTCATGTTTTTTTACTATATAAATTGTGACCAAGAGTGTCAGTAGCATGAACACTTAACTCTAAAGGTAAGTAATTTAAGAAAGTTAAAAAATTTAAATAATACCTATGGATGTGATCAGATGACTCTAGTTTACAATATGAAGAAAACTATTAATTAACATCACAGGGCTCCGTGAGATAAACACATATCCAGTCAAACCACAAAGTACTACTCATACAGTGAAATACATGTATAACCCATTTATGATTTTTTTTATTGGGTACTCGCTCTATGAACAAATTGCTTATACCAGTCAGAAGTGTTTGTTCAAAATAATATTAATAAATTCAAAGTAATATTATTTTGAGACACGATTATTTTAAGACCTATTCAACTCTTACATAATTCATCCCACTGTCTTTGGTGTGTCGCGTCTTTGAGGAAAATTATTGAGGAACTAAATGTAGAAAATACTACTAGATCTTTGCCATCCAGATTGCTCGCGATTCCACCGGTGTGCGGCACTAATGTTCGATCTGGCAGACTCGCTCAAGTAAACACTAATCGCGACAATTTTGAGAATGTTCGTGAATTTGCGTGTGTACGTGAGCAATGGAACCTTTATCTTTTCGCGCACTGTGATAGACTTGGTGTTCAGTAAAAACGCTATACTAACTTTGTACGCGCACTGCTAAAGTGCGCGAACAAAATGTGCCGCACACTTTTTCGGTGAAATCGTACTAAAAGATTTGGTTATAATTGAATAAAATGTTTCAAATTTTGGAATGGCCATTTTGAATCAATGCATACACATCAAACATCCATTCTTATAAATAGTTGCAGACACTGACAATATAAATAAATAAATATTTAAGACAATGTTAAAACTAAACATGTTTTTATATTTGTTTGAGATCATATTTAACTTATAACCATGTGAAATTATAACTAAAATGTACCTAAATATGAATTAAATAACTACAGTCTACATGATCACAAAACTTAAAACTATAACTATGTTGTCGCACAACACTGAATCTATTTGAAAACGTCAAATAAGTTATTTTTGGTCAATTTCAGCACCAGAAAAGTTTGTAAACTATTACCGACTTTGCAACACAATAACTGAACTGATAATTATAATATAATTCATTTGTTTTTTTTTTCTCATAAATTAATTATTCATAAAGCACACATCAAGTTGTATATTTCAATTAAAACTATGATATAAAACCTTGAAGGACAATAACACTTCAGTTAACAATAAGTACATTTAGTCAAAATAGATTCTGGATTGAGAGAAATTCCTGTTTTAGCATTATCGCGGTCAATTTTGTCGTACATAGAGTACTAAGCAAATGGAGTGTTATAGAGCGAAATCGCGCGAAATTGTCGAGTGCCAAGCGATATTTCAGTTGAAGCAGATCAATTAATGGACGAAACTATATTCTAAAAGTCTTCTAGCACCCCATTCGTTTATTACTCCACGGTGTCAATCAATATCAATCAGCTGATTACTTGAATGTGTAAAGCAGCGGTGAGTTGGTAAAGTGGTGGGCGTTGTTGATGTGCGATATGAGCCGTCCGTCGAGTAGATGTCTTCCGTACTGTACCGCTTCGTGCTCGTCTTTAGCCAGTCCGCAGTTTATGAGCCAGCGGACGAGACAAGAGCCGCGGAAAACGCCCCGGTATGTGCGCATACGCCATCTGGGATAAAAAGAATATAATTATAGTGATACAACCACACTCACATCTATACAGAATTTTAAGAGGACTATTATGGCAAAATATCGTTTAAATTACAAGAAAACAATTGTACATAGGTGTACAATAACAATATCATGAGTTAATTATATATTGGATGTAAGTAATTTTGTGAATTTACCTAGTATCCTTGGCAATAGCCTCCCTGCAGCGTTCCAGATGATGCGTGATGAACTGGTCGCAAACGTGTTTCGTTTCAAAGCTCAAATCTTCTATGGTCGGCAAAATCACTGTGTCTCCACCATACCTGTGTATAATAAATCAATTATGATACAAATTAATTTCCGAATGTTTGATGAATGAAAATAAATACTTATATCATAAACAAGTTAATTTCCGTACATATATACATATTATTATTTTGTAGTAAAATATTTCTTCAAAATTAAATTTAGAGTCGTGCGAAGCTGGGGTGGGTTACCAGTTCCAAATAAAATTGGGGACAACTACTTAACTAGTATTTATTTATGAAACAGTGATTATTTTCAAAGATTTTCTTAGGAAAGAAAAATTCAATCCGTGGCCAGGATTTGAACTTGCGGCCTTCGGATTCAGTACATCCGACGCTCATTTCCAACCGAGATTTTACCTGTCGCGGCGAATTCTTCCTTCCATTTCTAACGTCTCATGGTGACGTTCAGCGCCATCTATTGTAGAGTATTGATTATTTTGTAATTACCATTTGTTCTTCAGGAGCCTGACTGCGGGTATTAGTATTTCTTCAGGGTCTAGCCCAAACAGTATGAACATGACCAGCGCCTGTCCGTAGTTGGCGACTATGTCCAGGAACTCAATCTCTATGAACACTCCACTTTCGTCCTTCAACATCATGCGCCAAGACGTGTAGGTAATGCCCTGAAATATCATAGGAATACATTTGTTAATATCTACATAACAGACAAAATGAAAAATTAATTTCGGGGCTTCGAAACGATAAAATTACATTAGTACATTGTTTACCGAGAGGAGAAAGTGACACTGTTCGCAAAATGACACTGGCCACTAGCTGTGTGTTGGATGGTGTCGGGCTGGCAGTGCGACTTTACGGCGGCAGGATAAACAATTTAAAAAAAGAACATGTGAAAATTGCAGACGCCATTGGCGCCATTTTCAATTTGCGTGTTGTTTGAGGATTCAGTTTTCGTAGAAAGTAAAATAAAACTATCAAAATGATATGTAGTGATTGATAGTGATGATAAAGATTTTTTAACTCCGCCGCAGTTGAAGGAAACAGCAAAAATACTGATTGATAACCTTATACCACAGAAATCAATTAAAAAATATAATAAAACTTATGACGATTTTTTAAAACTTTAAATAATTTTAAACTTTGTTTTTATTTCCTTGTAGGTGTAGTATAACTATGTATCACTCGAGAGAAAGTGCGATTCCCGATCTCGGGTGTCGGGTCACTTTCTCCTCTCGGTAACATGTACTAATACGCATTAGTCATTACTTTATCCGCCCGCCACTCCTAATCAAAGTCGATCTTTTTCTTCTTTCATCAAATAAATATTTTGATGGAACTAAGCACGCTGTATCTGGTGGCCACTGCAGAAACCACAGCCGTTTCATTTTTATACTAATTATTCGCTTTGTTTCCTTATTGATTTCGTTGCAGAATTCAAGCTAAATTCATTAATAATAGCCTACTGGCTCTCACTGATAGGAAGTCTGTGCACTAGCAGTGGGAACATTATAAGCAGATGATGATGATGAAATTCTCCGCGAACGTCATCAATCTTCATATTCTGGGCGATTTTATGAAGGTCGTCAGTACGCTACTGAGGACCACCAGGTTCTAAAGTTCTAGTTTATAGTTGCAGCGGCAACAGTGTGCAGGACAAGGGCGTCGCCATTCAGAGGGGGCATTAGACCCAAGAGATCAAATCTAGCTAGCTGCTAAGCCACCAAAGTGCGAGCAATTGACTTCCATACCTATTAATAAATGCCGCATCGCATGAAAAACGTAAATAAATTCACAAGGTTAAATGTATGGTCGCGGGACTTTTTTCCTTACCGTGACCCCGGAACAAAGCCAAAGCTTGCCTGGGTCGCGGGATTATTCCCTTACCGTGACCCCGGAACATGAAGGGCTATTGAAGGACACCGTAGATTTTAGTCAATACAAGTCCGGAAAGTCCCTCCCGCCTAGCCCGGGGTAGGAGGACTGATTTGATGATTTTACCACGATAAAAAAAAGGTTTATTTTACATTATAGAAAGTATAAAATACATATTCAGCCCCATTGCCCCCCCCCCCCTCTCTTCGTCATACGCTGTCGACGCCCTTGTGCAGGGATACTCACAATGAACATGCTGAGACTGTAGACGATGATGAGCACGGTGTGCTTGAGCAGCTGTCCTCCATGTCCTCTGGTCTGCTCGGGCGGCAGCAGGCCCAGCGCGCCCGCCGCACGCTCCAGCTCGTTGAGGTACTGGCACGTGCCCGGCGCCGTGCAGCGGTGCTTCTGGGACGGAGGACACGCGCAGTCCCTGACGGAGGGAGGGTTATGGATTACATGGTGCCGGTCACAAAATGCCATTCGTCACTTACGCAGAATCTCATGACCAGGGGGGATATTACGTTCTAAAACCACACGCAGAGAAATGTCTGGCTATCTATACGAGAACTTCTGGTTGCAACCATGACAGCAAGACTTACCAGTTGACTTTACAACTTTAATACGTCATGGTAGGACACCTGGGGGAGGGGGGGTATTACAACGTCTTTAATAAACCAAGCTTATTCCGGCGAGTGAAAGTGACAGAGCTATACAAGTCATCTAGCGCCATCTAGTTTATTCACTGCAACAAGCCTGCACGCAGAGAAATGTATACGAAAACTTCTGGTTGCAACCATAACAGCAAGACTCACTAATTGACATTACAAAATCTAGTAATAAATACTAAGTTCTTGTTATCTCTAAAACTTAGTATTTTGTTACTAGAAATGTTGTAAAGTCAATGAGGAGCTCGTGGCTAAATAATCACAGCCGCACAGGCCGATCTTCCGGGTTAAGCCGCGCTTGCCGAGGTTGGTCTGTGGATGGGTGACCATCTGTCATAGCGAGTTTCCTCCGTGCCTCGGAAAGCACGTAAAGCCGTTGGTCCCGGTTGTCATTTGTAGATCTTTGACAGTCGTTACTGTTAGTCAGAAGCTCAAAAGTCTGACAACCAGTCTTACCATGGGGTATCGTATTACCCAGTTACTGGGTTGTGGAGGTCCGACAGGCAGTCGCTCCATGTAAAATACTGATACCCAGCTGAATCTGGTTTGACTGGAAGCCGACCCCAATATAGTTGGGAAAAGGCTAGGCAGATGATGAAATGTTGTAAAGTCAACTAGTGAGTCTTGCTGTCACATTTGCAACCAGAAGTTCTCGTATACATTTCTCTGCGTGTTGTTCTTTCATTTATCCTTAGCTTACAGACAATCCCGAGATCCCATCATAAATTAAAGAGTCTTAGGAAAATAATTATGTGCCATAGTAAGGTCACTTTATGAGTGACATTCGTTTGACATTTCTTCTTTATCGAAAAATCTGTGTTTCCCACGTTTTTATTACCACTAAAAAAATATGATAACTTACTTGACTTCGGCAATGTCTTCAATATCGTGTGCGGCTGGCAGTCCGTTCTCACAGTTGGGATCATCTGAACAACAGCCAGGCTGTTTGTTGGGCGATGGCGTTGTTGTTATAGTTCCGTAGCAACCTGATAGAAAAACATGACGTGTTGAATATCAAACGCTTGTATTAAATCGTAATGTGATAAAAGGCACAAAAGTAATATTCAATGTCAATCCAAAATCAGCAGTGGTGGCGCAGTGGTATCGGTCCCGACTTACGAGTTGCAGGTCGTGGGTTCGAACCTCGCCAGGCGCATTACTTTGCGTAATTTATTTAATCACCACTGCTCACAAAACGGTGAAAGAAAACATCGAGAGGAAACCGGTATGTCCTAGAACCAAAAATTCGAAGACATGTGACATCTGCCAACCCACACTTGGCCCGCGTGGTGGATTATGGCCCACTCGCTCTCACAAGAGAGGAGGCCTGTGTCCCAGCAGTGAGAACATTATAGACTGATGATGAATCCAAAATCCCGTTTCTTTGTTTTTGATGACTGCATCTGATTAGACATCGTAAAGACTCTTCTAGTTAAGTTACCTTATTCAACAATGTGATTCTTAATGTTGTTGATTGGTTACAGACAAAGATCTAACCGAATATGGTACCCGACAAAGATTATCAATTTCCAGCTGTATAGTCTTATAGAATGAAGGTAGTTCAGCTACCTCATCTTATTCGAGTCCATCAGGGCGTATGCGGCGTATCGCGTATGAATTCGCCGCTAGAGACGACCTCACGCTGTCTCCGAAATGGCAAAAAGTTAATTACGAGGTTTTATTATCCCTCATAGATCCCTCATTACATCTAATGAGGCCTACTTTTTGCCTATAGTCTTTAATTTGTATATGATTTAGTGGATATCATCATACCATATTTACTAGTTTATGATATCGTACAAGGCCAAGATGATAGGCCGGATTTCTTCAAAAGTTTCGAGTCAGCAGACTAAATGCATCTGGGTGAAGTTCTATGACTGTTAATGTGTAAAAAACAGCTAAAGATAGAGTATGTATAGTTCAAGCATAGAGAAGACACAAACCTTGGAGAAACATTAAAATTGTAGAACATTGTCCACCACTGTACTACTGTGATATAATCCTACTAATATTATAAATGCGAAAGTTTGTGAGGATGTATGTATGTGTATAGGTATGTTTGTTACTCCTTCACGTAAAAACCACTGAACCGATTTGTCTAAAATCTGGTACACACATAGTTTACAACCTGGATTAACACATGGGATAGTTTTTATTCCGATTTTATGTTCCCGTGGGATGATTTTCGAGTTCGAGCGGTACATTAGTACATTTAATATTTACCAGTTCCATTCCCATTAGCAGAAATAGATTGTGTCTGTGAAGTGGGCTCGGCGTTGTCGATCAAGCTGGTGGACTCTTCGCGAGGACTCGAGGTGGTGGCGAGGTCGGCAGAGAGCGATGCGAACTGAGCGCTGCGCCTTCTGAATCTAATGTACAGAGTCAGGCATCCCGTTGTTACTGTAACAATGTCAATGCATTAAATGAGGTAATTCACAATGACGTATTATATATATAGAACGAAAATCGCGGCGCTTAAAAACGACGACAATACTAGAACTACTTATACGCGTGAAGAAAGAGAAAGAAAACATGACACCGTACGGCGGGAGGGAGACGCAACTAAGCGCAATGTCAACGCAACGAAGCCAATTGGCTTCATTTTTTGTTACCATTTTAGAGTGCGGACAACGTATCTATAGTTTATATATCATTGGTAATTCACGGTTAGGTTCGGTTAGGGCGGTGTAAAAGAAGCTTTCGACTTTTTCTGCAAAACGTTCAAACAAGGGAATGACAGATTTGGCCTCGACCAGCACAGCTGCGAAGGCCAGCCAGGCTTTGGGGTGGCGATGTAGAGGACTTATCTGGAAGGACTCAACTTCGCGTCCTCCTCGCGGTCGACTTTTTTTTTATTTGAAATTCGATTGCTCTTAACTCTAGTCCAGGGCGTATTACAACGTCTTAAAACCAGGCTTATTCCGGCGAGTGAAATTGACAGAGCTATACAAATCGTCTAGCGCCATCTCGTTCACTCACTGGAACAAGCCTGGTTTTATGACGTTGTAATACCCCCCCCCCCCCAGGTCAAAGGTGACTTAGACAAACCCTACGATGGAGCGAGCTTACCCAAAAAAAGCCTGGAGCCGTATTATGAAGTCTTAAAAACAGGCTTGTTGCAGTGAGTGAACGAGATGGCGCTAGACGACTTGTGTAGCTATGTCTCTTTCACTCACATGAACACGCCTAGTTTTAAGACGTCATAATACGGTTTCTGTTCACTCTAACTTTGAAGAGATTCGGGTTGTATACGCTCGGGAACAACGACGCAAGAAGTGAGTTTCACTCCTTCGCTGCTAATTCCCCAAAAAAAAAAGGTTTTCATTTCGAAGCTGAAACCTTACCACGAGCTCTTAACGCGATCCAATTTGTGGGAAAGAGATAGCACTAGACAACTTGTATAGCTCTGTCTCTTTCCCACAGCCTAAACTCGCTCGTGGTAAGGCCTCTGTCAATTTCAACTTACCAGTAATACAAAATACAAGCAGGCACAGTCGTATAGCATCGGTAGCCGTGCAGTCGAGATCTCCAGTACCATTAGCTACTAGCAACACTACCACCATCACAATAGGTGCGCCCCACGCCACAAACCCTAGAACCGGCCATAGTGTCACCACGAAACATGGTCCGCGACTCTGAAACAAGGTGGTGAAACTGCTGTTACTGAATATGAAGACGTATTACGATGTGTTAAAGCTGAAATTGTTTTTGAGTGGTTAAAAGGGTAGTGTTATAACCGTCTTTGTAAGCTAACGGAAGTTACAAAATTAATACATTATCACAAAAAAAAAAATACAGAAGAATTTCGTGGGCGATAGATCTAAGAAAAGAGGACACAGATTTCGTTGTTCACACTCGCCCGGCTTCCGAACAGTGGAGTGCTTAATCCCTAAACAGCTGGACCGCTGAACCGCTGGATTTGATGAATTGACCCGGAAGCGATTATAGACTTTAGAGGGGGAAGAGAAGCGAGCGAAACCGCGGGATATGTCTTGTTATTATCGAATAAACCCTTACCTGTAACATCAGCAACCCGACAGACAGCATGGAGGTCCACAGCAAACATGAGTACATGCTGAATATCCTGAGCCCTTGCTGGATGCGCGTGTTCCAAGATGGCGTGTAGCCGGGGAGGGGGCCGCCCCATATCACACTTATAGCCAGGAGCAACTGAAAATAAATATTTATGTTTATAGGAGCAGTGGTGGCCCAGTGGTATCGGCCCCGACTTACGAGTTGTAGGTCGTGGGTTCGAACCCCAGCAAGCGCATTACTTTGCGTAATTTATTTCATCACCACTGCTCTCAAATCGGTGAAGGAAAACATCGTGAGGAAACCGGCATGTCCGAGAACCAAAAATTCAAAGACATGTCACATGTGACATCTACCAAAGCGCATTGGGCCCGCGTCGTGGATTATGGCCCACTACCTCTCACAGAGAGAAGGCCTGCGACCCAGCAGTGAGAACATTATAGGCTGATGATGATGATATAAAGGAACTTAAAGATATGTTTTTAAAAATATTTACGACTAATCGGCGAAACACGCAAACTGGAGCTTTGTCCGAGTGTAACTCGGAAATTATCCCAGAGGTATGTAACACATAAAAAATGGTATCCTATGTGTTATCTTAGACTATAACCTATGTCTGAGTCAAATTTCATAACACTCCGACACGATTGAGTAACAAACATCCATCTCTCCTCATTAAATCATATGCTAATGATTTTTTACATTACCTGCGATACAATCAGGCACAGCGTCAATCTATGCGGCATACGTTTATACTTCTTAGTGACAATGAACACGAAGAGAATCCAAATAGATGCGACCAGAGCTACGATAGACAAGTCGAAGCCAAACTTCTTCAATTGGTCAGCATAGTCCTTGTTTATGGCTATCATTTGAGCTGACATAAACATCATGGGGGCCGACAAGAATGTGCAGATTACCATAGAGGATGCCATCTGAAAGATAATAATCATGTAAACAATAAAAGTTAAGGGCACTTATGTTTTTAAAAACTAAAAATATTTGGTTTCACATTTTTTTTTTTTTTAGGTGGTAACGTCATCAAATGAGTCCTCCCGCCCTGGGTGGAGCGGAAGGGACTGTCAGACTCTTACTGACTAAAATCCACCCGTGTTCCTTCCTATGTCCTTTACGTTCCGGTGCCACGGTATCCTAGGTTAAGAAAAAACCCGCGATTTGTTTTCACATAGGGCTCATAAAAAACGTCGAGAAAATGGGTACACCGGTAATAATATTTTTTTTAATATTTGTTTTTATTATTAGGGCCTGATTCAGAAAGCAGTTGTTGTGGCCACGGCGCGCTTTGTTAGAAGGTACTTGTCTTTGAAGCCCTGGGTGCCAGTAGGTTGGACCCTGTTCCCGTTACTAGTGGGTCAATATTGCTCCGTGATTACACTTTACACCATACTTGCGACGTGTCGTGAGTTCGAAATTCGACGATATTAAAAAGATAATGTGAATGAGTACCTAATACATTTTAATATCTGATAATAATTGTTAAATATTAAAATAATTGAATGGAGATACCATTTCAGATCTACGTGCGCTGATACCGTTAGTAATTTGCGATTAGACAAGGCAATAAGCACGCGATCGACCAACAAAACTTTTTAACAATTAAAAAAAGGAACCTATCTTTCATTCTTGATTTCATCATCAAAAATAATCTTTTTAAAGCGAAGAAATCGCTTTTATTTGACAATATCTTAATTTTTGTACGGCTTGCTTGAACCTGTTCTTTTTTTGAACTAGTTTGAAAAAAAGTCTTACCAAGTCGATCTCTAGTTGGTATAAGTTGGAAAACACGAAGACAGCAGGCGCTGTAGGTATGGTTCCGTACAGGAAGGCGTAAGTTGAAAGCGACAGCGTTTCCGATTCATTGGCCCCGGCTTGAAGGGCACTCACGCTCTCCCTCATCACTACTGGCAGCACGACTCTGTAACAAGTTGTTAATTTAAAATGAATTCTTAATAAGTATTTTTTGGACGATTTTGGCCTAGCCCAGAAGTAAAGATGAGAACACAGTCCGGGGTTGCGGGCAGGGACCGAAAACCTTTATAAATTACGGTACCGGTATTGAAGAATTTTGGTTATTTTTCAGACTTAGGTAACCGCTATCTGGGTAACCAGACCGAAGAAAAATGTAACCTCTATTCAGGTTACCGTTTTAATATCGGTTAACTAAAGATAACGACTCCTTGTCACACACACACATGCGATGCGCGCCCTGTGACTATTGCCGACGGCACGTGTGAAGTGTGCAAGATAGGGGTAATTTTAATTTCGGTAACCGGTATTAATACTGGTTGTGTATTCACTTTTGATAATAAAGGTAATCTTTAAAATTACCTGTAAAAGAAAAAAAGGTTGTTACCGATAAAATACCCGTATTGATCATACCGGTTTCGGTCCCTGGTTGCGGGACTGTCTCAACATGTAACCGTGATCCTGGCTATAAAGGGCTATACAAGGATCACCATAGATGCGGGCTATACGAGGATCACCATAGCGATGTCGGCCGGGACATAACATACCGGATCAACTCGGGATGGATGAAACGGCGACAGGTCACCGGAACAACTTGCGACCCACGGATGCCCCTCAAGTTAAAGGGGAAAATATACAAATCCGTGATTAGACCTGTCGTATTGTACGGATCGGAATGCTGGGCTGTGAAAAAGGTGGATGAGAAACGATTGCATGTAGCGGAGATGAGGATGTTAAGATGGATATGTGGAGTAACAAGAATGGATAAAGTAAGGAATGAGTTAATAAGGAGCAGTCTGTTACAGAAAAATGAAAGGGAATCGTCTATCTTGGTATGGACATGTGATATTGAGGAATGACAATCATGTGACTGAGAGAGTGATGAGTATGAATATTGATGGATGGAGAGGAAGAGATGGATGGATTGTCTAAGGAATGATATGAAAGAAAAAGGAGTAGATGATACTACGACGTGTGATGGGGAGAAAAGAAGAAAAAAACGTGTTGTGCCGACCCCAAGTAAAATGGGATAAGGGAGGAAGATGATGACAAGGATCACCATAGATTTCAATCAGTACAAATCTGACAGTCCTTTCTGACCCACCCTGTGTGGGAAGACTCATTTGATGACTTTTAATTTTTGACATTCCTTGTGAAAGTTAAATAATCTATAGTTTTACATATTTAGGGCGACTTTTACCAACGGTTAAACATATTAAAATTGTATTTAAGCACAAAATTGTATTGAATTTTGTCCTTAAATAAAACTTTAAACATGTTTAACTTTTGGTAAAAGTCGCCCTAAGATATGTAAAAATATAGTTTATTTTACTTACTTAAAAAATTGTAGTTTACTAGTACCCAAAGAAGTGTTACATCAGAACAGCCTCAATAGACCAAATTATATCACAGAAAAGGCATACAAAGTTGCATGCTGATAAGATAATCAGAAGTAGGTTAAAATTGATTTCCAACTTCTAATATATTATAATAAGTAAACCTTATTTGTTACAAATTAAGCTGAATGTATGTGTGATAATAACGGCTAAGCTGATAGACTTATGCGGCATTAGTGTAAGTTGAATCGTGAGCGATTACATCTATTAGCAGAAACGCTTCTTTGGTTGAACTCGGAAACAACTTGTTCGAATTGAAAAAAATATTTTTGTATTGGATAGTCCTTTTATCGAGAACGCTACGGCGAATAGGAGCCGATCAGCGGGGATGAATATAGTATATAAATGCACTAAAAAAAACGCATTGGTAAATGCCTGGCTTTGAAAAAAAACTACCCCGGTGACTCCATACTAGGTTCTGTCTGTCTAGCCTTTTCCCAACTATATTGGGGTCGGCTTCCAGTCGAACCAGATTCAGCTGGATATCAGTATTTTACATGGAACGACTGCCTGTCGAACCTCCATAACCCAGTAACTGGGTAATACGATACCCCATGGTAAGACTGGTTGTCTGACTTTAGAGCTTCTGACTAAATAACAGTAACGATTGTCAAAGATCTACAAATGACAACCGGGACCAACGGCTTTACGTGCTTTCCGAGGCACGGAGGAAACTCGCTATGACAGATGGTCACCCATCCACAGACCAACCTCGGCAAGCGCGGCTTAACCCAGAAGATTGGCCTGTGCGGCTGTGATTATTTAACCACAAGCTCCTCTGACTCCATACTAGGTAACTAATACAAAATTAATGTCTTTGCAATTGTTTGGAAAGGCATTCTACATAATATTGCAATGAGCTTCATACTCCGCTAGACATGATTGAGAACCTCTACTCAGCGTAGAATGAATAATTCAGATATCCATCCTGACGTCAAGCAACTACTTACTTCATTAGAATATGAACCTCAACGATTCGATATGAGAACTAGTTTTTTATGGTTCCGCACCCATCAAAGGGCAAAACGGGACATTTTTACTAAAATTCCGCTGTCCGACCGTTTATCTGTCTGTCACCAGGCTGTATTTATTGAAGCGTGATAGTTTAGTTAGTTGAATTTTTTACAGATGCTATTACCGCTATAACAACATAGTATACTATACTAAAAAAACAGAAACTACATATTAAAGGGCTCCCATAAAAGAAACGTTAGGCTGCGTTTCCACTGAGGGGAACGGAGCAGAGAGAAGTGCGATTCACCAATCAAATGGCTTGAAATCCACATTTTTTCTCCACTCAAGCCATGTGATTGGTGAATCGCTCTCCTCCAGCTCAGCTTTGCCTCAGTGAAAACGAAGCCTTATAGCTGTTTTTATAGATTTTATCAGAACCCTACGTCCACGAGTACGACTTACCTCACTTGGCCGGTTTTTTGTATGTATATTCTAATGTCGTCATCCCTTTTATCTGTTAATCTAAACGACGACATAAGAATTTATTACGACATAAAATTAAATAATATTGATTTCTAGCCCTGACTCAATCAGAAGGCGTCGTTGCAGACTTCGTAGAAGATGGCGTGACGAGCTGGACGAAACCTACGCTCACAGGTCCACTTTGGCCATGTATCGTGAAAATTGGAAGTGAATAAGCCTTTGTCCAGCAGTGGGATGAAGTAGGCTTACAGTATCAGTTTATTTTCTATCAATCTGGAAGCGTAAAGAAAACAGTAACTTGTGTGTTGTTACTTGGTAGTGGAGAAGCCAAAGTGCAGCATTTCCCACGTAATTACGTACATCTGTTTTTAATTAGGTACGAGAGAGGACCAGTGGCTTGGGAAATTGCGACCGGCTGTGTTTATTGATTTTATGTATATCTTTTGTACAGTTAGGGGAAATTTTATCCAACAAGCCTGTTCCTATGACTCATTTCAAACCACAACTTGGAATTTGAAGTTATTAAATAAGAAAATAAGGTCACTAGACAACTAAATTATTATGATTCATGCAATCATAACTGACTCAGACGAACTGCTGATAAACGAGAACAAATACTAACTTACTATTTATGCTTTCATGCTTTTAATTGCTGAACCGATTTTGATGAATTTTGATGGATAAGATAGGACTCTGGAGATAGTTATTCAAATTCTTTTTTTCTTTTATTTCAGGTATTTACCCATAATTATATACATACATACATTAATTTTTCAAATTTAGAAATAAAATAAAATGAAATTAAGTTATATTAAATTAAATTACATAAAATTAAAATTATTAACTAAACAATTAATTATATTAAATTAAATTGAGGAATGCAATAATAATTGCCTATTCGATTTTTTAAATATGTTTAAAATTATGGAGTATATTTTTCACTTGAAAGAAAGGGATGTGAATTTTGTATAAAAGTTCCTATTATGTCCTATAATATGCTGCAAATTTTGCAAATTCAATATTAAGGGTTACAGAATCGATTGACAAAATCTACAACACGAGAGAAGCTTCGGGCAAAAGCTATAAATAATTGTAACTTGTGTTGTTAAAATGTTATCAGTTTGCATAAGTCAAAAGGGGGATAACCCTTTGTCAGTTTGCCTTATCTGCTCAAAACTAATTGGTAATTGGGCTCTGTGTCATTTTAGTTACCGTAACTTGTTGATAAAAGTACAGTCATGCGCAAAATTTTAGCGCACTTATCTCGCATATTTCGATATCACGGCTTGGCATAGCTGTACATATAAGAAATTTCATCGCTGGACTCTACGTAAAGCTCTTCGACGGCTTTGCATTTGAGATCGTCCAATCATGCAGCACAAGCGGTAAGCGCTCATAGTGTCGCTGTGAGCAGGATACTGAATCTGGCAAAATTTAGTCCTACTGTGGCGTGTAGACTGCGACCGCGCCGTCGTCACAACGCTGTGTTTATAGAGAATAGCATTGCAGCTCATCACCTTCCCTTCCCACTTCGTCTCTTGTTCTTCGATCCGTGAGAAACGTCGCGTAGGACGACGGACCGCATTAATAGAGGCATAGGGCATGTTGAAATATGTAATTATGTAAAACGATGTAGCATCAACGCTGTGACGACCCAACGCAACCCACTAATGGAGCCTCACTTTTATTGATAAAAATATATTATGTCGTGTGTGTGAAAACCTTGGAAGTTGGGAAATATGTTAATACTCAAAGTTGCATCCGTAATTTTACGATAAAATCCCTTCGGAATCTCTCAAGAGGTTTTTAAAAAGTGAGAATGTAGGAGAAACAAAAAAAATAACTTACAACTTAACCATAATCAGCACACAAGGCAATAAGAGTGCTGGTCCTCTCAGCCTGTGGATCTGACCCACCATGCGGAGCCCTAGCAAAAAGAGCGCAGTAGCGGCGAAAGATTGGCCAAATACCTGAAACAAGATATTGCTGTAAATGCCAAGCAGGGACAAGGAAAGCATTTAGATAAATTATGTCCTTTACAAAGACGAAAAGGTTGTACCTATATCTTGTTTCCAAAGTAATTGTATATGTGTTCAGAATCGAGCAAAAAAGAGCTAAAATTAAATTGAACGGATGACTTCTTCGCGATCATAAGGAAGCGGAGCGCTTCACTATTAAGTCGCCTACGTGGCAGCTCGAACAGTCTCCTGAGGGTGTTGTCCGAGCGGTGGGACTTGTCCCTGATACAGAGGTGGATGCAGCTTCATGTTAGCGCCTCTCCTCTTATTTTTTGACATTATTGTGTAAATGGTGTATGTCTAAGTTTAGTAATTCATGATTGTCTAATTTTAGTAATTGATAATGTTTATTATTTTAATTTATTTAATTGTAATTTTAATTTTAATTCTCTGTGTATTTTGATTATTTTATTTTAAATTTAATTTATTGGTTGTATGTTATCCGAAATGTATGGACTCCAATGTCTGAATTAAATAAACTATTATTATTATTATTATTTAAAATAACTCTAATAAAATAATTTTGTTAACAATGTCAGCTCACCTCCAAAAGACCTTCAATGTAAATAGAAAGTTGGTGTTTGAACGCCGCATTACCGAAGATGCCCAAAACAGTCATTACCACAACTGGATTGAAGGCAATGCCCTTTGCTATTTGCTTCAATAGTTTTATACTGCATACACACCACTTTGATTGACCTTCAATAGTTATGACTGGGGTCTGATCATTTTGTTTATTGATTTCCATCAATACAAAGGCGATAGGGTTCAAAATCGCAAGTGAGATTGGCGCCATCAGATACAAATAAAGAGCGTATTCTGGATGAGTTTTTTGATACAGGGCATTTACTGAAAATAAAAATAAAATTAAACACCTGCAATCTACATTGTAACAGTTGTATTGTATTGTTTATCGGGCTGGTATCCGCAACTCCACGTCATATTATGCGCGTATTTTGCGTGCGGCATTGTAACAGTTAAGAATATTTTGAATCTGGAATTTATTTCACGCATTATTAAAATAATCAGAAAAAAACTTCCGTATTGTATTCAAATGCAAAGCGCGCATAAATGAGTGTTTATGAATGAGTCAAAAACCTGTGTGAAAGTTTGTTCCAATTTTAGGTTTTTGAAGTCATTGCCATCTGATTTCAACATAATCAGGTGTGACCACTAAAACCTGTTTTATCTTAATTGTCCTAACGTAACCTTGACTGTTTATCAATAAGATATGAAAAGCTATACAAGTGGTAAACTGTGCTTTATAAAGCGTACATATAGTCCAGTCATTAAAGCCTAAACCCGAAAATAATTAGTAACACGCTGAAATTTTTAGGGGTTCTTAAGGAAGGTAAAATAACATACCGGGTGATTTTGCAGCGTTCTGGGGTGTACGGAAAGGGTCGAAAAGGGGTGAAAAGGGGTGAAAATGGTTTTTCGTTAATAACATTGCCAAGAAAATTAGTAACACGCTGCAAATTTGGAATTAGGTTGTTCTTACCGTTTTTTAACGTGTATTAAATTTGCAGCGTTTTGCGACATACGGAACATTGTTTTTTTTAAAAAAACAGTGATTGCACTGTTTTTATTGTAAAAACAGGGGTAAGAAAATTAGTAACACGCTGCAAATTTGGAATTAGGTTGTTCTTACCGGTTTGTAACGTGTATCAAGTTTGCAGCGTTTTGCAACATACGGAACATTGTCTATTATTAAAAAAACAATGAAATTATTTAATCACACAGGTGAAAGAAATTTGTAACTCGCTGTAAATTTGTAATTAAGTTGTTTTTACCGTTTCGTAACGTATATCAAATTTGCAGCGTTTTACAACAAATTGAACATTGTTTATTATTAAAAAAACAGTGCTATTTGTTAGTAACAAGGGTAAAAAAGTAGGAACACGCTGCAATTTTAGAATTAGGTTGTTCTTACCGGTTTGTAACGTTTTGCAAAAAACTGAACTTTTTTCATTCATTACCATAAAAACAAATATTTCAGTTAGTAACAATAGTGAAAAAGTTAATGAAGAGTTGCAATCTGGAGAAAATGTTGTCAAAACCTTTTTGAAACATTTTTCAAAGGACATCATTTTTTTTGGGCCATTTCTGAAAGTGCCAACGAAAAAAATTGGTACCTTTTGTATTATTGGTTGGTATAGGTAGTACTAGTCATTTGGAGCAATAGTTACTATGGCACAAAAGTTGTAGGATTGCTCTCGGCCAAGTGATACAAGTTTGAAGATTCGTAATTTTCATACATTTTTCAATTTTTGAAAGTGCCGATATTCACCAAATAATGATAAGAATTGCTAGAACTAGCGACCTCAAGTAATTTAACATAACGCCTGTAATCCCTGAGGGGTTGGGCAGAGGAGTACCGAATAAAAATGAATAATAATCTGTTTCTTTTTGTGAAAAGTAACAAAAACATTTTAAAATATACAAATCTGCTGGTAGGACCAGCATCGGGAACAGTATCGGGGTTGCCTGTGGTTAGGGGTCTTGGGAGAGGAATCTCCTAACAATACGAAACGTGATCAGCACTGCTGCTTGAATCAGCCCTTTTTAGGGGGAAATAAAATCATCAAATGAGTTATCTCGCTCTGGACTGATCTCTAGAGTCTGTCAGACTCCTAGACGCCCTTTGCGTTCCAGATACTAAGATAGTCGACGAGCTGGTACCTACATTTCATTCATACATTTGTTGTTTTCTCAAAGAGCCTCATAGCCTTGGAACACGATACTTGTATGTTAGCGGTGAGACGGGTTTGCCTCACCGCCCGCCCAATCAACGAGACTCGACTGAAACTCGTCCTTGGAATCCCGTGGAACTTCAAGGAGCAAACGGAACATTGTCTACTATTAAAAAAAGAGTGAAATTATTTAATCACACGGGTGAAAAAAATTTGTAACTCGCTGTAAATTTGTAATTAATTTGTTTTACCGTTTCGTAACGTATATCAAATTTGCAGCGTTTAACAACAAATTGAACATTGTTTATTATTAAAAAAAAACTTTTAAAAAAAAAGTACCGACTTCAAAATAAATACAAAAAAGTTTAAAATAACCTTTCTTTCGGAAGTCGGTGGCTTTGATTTTTAATATTTCATTGACTATTGCCACCGACTTCCGAAAGAAAGGTTATTTTAAACTTTTTTGTGTTTATTTTGAAGTCGGTACTTTTTTTTTAACTTTTTATTTTACCCTTTTTAGTATATTTATTAAATATTCAACCCAAATTCTTGTAAAATACAAAGTTTTCTTACATGATGTGCACTAATCTTGTAATCCGTCACAACGAAAACAATCCATATCTCTAAAACTACTGAACCGACTTTGATGAAACTTACAGTGTACCCTAAGTTGAACAATACCTAGTACAACAAAAAAATAATTACTTAAATCAAACTTGTAGTTCCGGAGATATGCGTGCACAAACATAAAAACATACATACATACATACATACTCTTATGAAATTTGGTACATTTGTTCAGACGCTGATATAGACTAACATATGCGAAAACTGGGCAGTTCTGATAATATTACATACACACGGGTCGAATTGATAACCTCCTTTTTTTGAAGTCGGTAAAAACAGTGCGATTTGTTAGTAACAAGAGTAAAAAAAGTAGGAACACGCTGCAATTTTAGAATTAGGTGGTTCTTATCGGTGTGTAACGTTTTGCAAAAAACTGAACTTTTTTCATTCATTACCATAATTATGAACAAATATTTCAGTTAGTAACAATGGTGAAAAAGTTAGTGAATAGTTGCAATCTGATGAAAATGTTGTCAACACCTTTTTGAAACATTTTTCAAAGGAGAACATTCACGCTCCATATATTTTGACTGGCCTGTTGGTCTAGTGGTTAGTGACCCTGACTGCTATGCCGGGGGTCGTGGGTTCGATTCCCACCCAGGACAAATGTTTGTGTGAAGAGCACGTTCATTTTTTCTGTGTCTGGGTGTAATTTGTCTATTATATTTTGATGTATGTATTTAGAAATATATAAGTATGCTTATCAGTTGTCTAGTACCCCTATCACAAGCTCTGCTTAGCTTGGCTTGGGACTAGATGGCGTTGTGTGATAGTTGTGGAATAATATTTTTTTTTTGGGCCTTTTCTGAAAGGAACGAAAAAAATTGTCACCTATGGGTAGTACTAGTCATTGGGAGAAATAGTTACTATAGCACAACAGTTGTAGGATTGCTCTCGCGGCCAAGTTATACAAGATCGAAGATTCGTAATTTACATACATTTTTTAATTTCTGTAAGTACCAATAAGCAAATAATGATAAAAACTAGCGACTTCAAGCAATTTAACATAAAATATTATTACACCTGTTATTCCTGAAGGGTTGGGTAGAGGTGTACCCAATAAAAATGAATAATAATTAATCACATTATTTTTGTGGTTTTTGTTTATAAATATATAAATCTACTGGTGGGGCCAGAATCGAGAACAGAATCGAAGTTGTCTGTATTAGGGGTCCTGGGAGAGCGACCTCCTAAGAATACGAATCGTGACCAAAAATATTGCTTTTTGAATCAACCCGTTTTTTGGGTAATAAAATCGTCAAGTCAGACTCCTGCTGACTAACAGTCCACCTCCTTCATTAGGTTGCAATATGCGTTCCAGATCTAAGATAGTCGACGACCCGATACATTTCATTCATACATTTGTTGTTTTCTGAAAGAGTTTCATAGCCTTCAGTACGCGGAACTGTCAGATCCCAATTATCGGTGGGACGGGTTTGCATCGCCGTCGAATCAACGAAGCTCGACTGATACTTGTCCTTGAAATCCCGTGGAACTTCAAGAAGCAGTCCCGGGGCTGACTTCAAGCTAGTTACCCAATATTGCAAGGCAACCGCCTCTTTTTGGAGACTACGTGGAAGTGGTGCGGTTAAAGTCCATCTATGGGAACTCTGTGTCCGTTGTCTCCATAAGAAAGAGACCGGATAAGCTGATCGCACCAGGGAATCATGGCTTTTTGGGTGATCCACTCATATATGCTTGGGGGGCTTCTGTATCCAGATCACACCGTGGCAATCCGGTAAGGAGGCAGCCGCTTCTTCTGCAGTAGCAATGACAGCGAAGTAGGAAACAGAACACGTGAAGGAGAGGACGCCCTCGAAATCTCAATCCAGCTGCATACGGCGAGTAATGAGGAGCTAGTCGACTTATGCCTGCCAGGTCGCAGGACTATCTTAGCAGGATACCGTAGCACAATTTTGATGATTTTATTAGCCAAACAAACGTGGTTGATTCAGAAAGCAGTTCTGTTGGTCAGGATTTAAATTGTTAAGAGATTTCTTTCCCAAGATCCCTACCACAGGCACAGCGGATTTATATATTATTTTAACATGCTTTAACTTCTTTTCACAAAAAATGAATAGATTTTCATTCATTTTAATTGGGTACACCTCTACCTAACCCTTTTTTTTAACTAGGTAAAATCATCAAATGAGTCCTCCGACCCCGGGCAGGGCAGGAGGGACTGTCAGACTTTTACTGACTAAAATCCACGGTGTCCTTCAATAGCCCTTTCTGTTCCGGGGTCACGGTAAGGAAATAATCCTTTGGCCCTCTGAGAGGGGGCCCCGTCAGTGTGCTGACGCTCTTTGAGGCGCGCGTGGGACTCAACGAGCCGTCGACCCGGGCATGGTCCATGGTCGGGCAGCGAGTTGCCCTTTACTCTCTGCCCGCATGGCCGCGCCTACGGTGGCCGGAGATCATCTGCTGACGTCCGACGCCGCGGGCGCCTACCACTCCGGTTGGGGTGGAGGGAGGACGCTGTCCTCTCTCTCTCTCGGCCCACCTCCTCCTTCGCGAGCATGACTGCTTCGCAGAAGGAGGCGACCGCTTCCCACTACGTCTCGCCTCGCTGCATGGCCGCGACCAATGCCGGGCGCGAGAGGTCTCCGCCTATTGCCGCCGTGAGGTCACGGCGGTTTTCCGCCCAAGCAAGGCAGTCCTGCACCGTATGCTCCACCGTGTCCTCCGGGCGGCCACAGCAGCCATGTCCGCTAAGGACCTGTGTCATGCGATAGCTGAGGACGCCGTGGGAACTATCCAGCCACTCCTCACAAAGGGGTCTGACAGCCGCGATTGCGGTTAGCCCGTGCCTCGGTTGTGACAGTCGTTCTCTCCAAACTGCCATGAGATCGCGCCGGAGCTCTTCTCGCTGCGCCTCGACTTCTCGAGGCAGCGGGGATACACCCCGACGCTGCGCCTCTACGCGCCACTCATAGACGCGCCGGAGGGCAGTCACCCCCAGATCCCAGGGCAGCGATCCGGCAAGAACGTTGGCCGATTCGCAGCAACCGTGCGGTATCCTCAGATCATTCTGATATCCATGACCCTCTGGCATGCGACCAGCTTTGCCGGCCGCGTTCGAATGCTCAAGGCACACACGGGGGCCCCGTAGAGGGCCATGGAGCGCACGACAGTGCGCGTGCAACCTCCTGCAGGTGGCGTTTGGCCCACCGATATTGAGGAGCCGCCTGAGGGCGGCTGATGCCCGGTTCAGCCTTGGGGCCAAACGCAAGAATCATCATCATCGACCGTGCTACGGTACCTTTTCCGCTGAAATGGTCCCGCAAGCCGGTAGGCGTTTGGGTTCTTTAGACGAGGGTGGAACACGATATGCTGTCATCCTGGGCCTGATCCTTGATAAGACACCTAGCTCCGCATTACTTGCCGTACGCGACTGGATTGAGATTTCGAGGGCGTCCTTTCGCGTGTTCTGCCTCTTCCTTCGCTGTCATTACTGCTGCTGAAGTAGTGGCAACCTCCTTTCCGGATTACCAACGTGTGATCTGGAAGCAGATCCTCCAGCATCTTTGTGTATGAGTGGATCGCCCGAATAGCCATGATCCCCTGGTGCGATTGGCTTGTGTGGTTGCTTCCGTATGGAAACGACAGACACAGGGTTCCCGTTGAGGGGCTTTAACAGTACCACTTCCTCATAGAGCCTTCAGAAAGCGGCGTTTGCTTACAAGGTTGGGTAACAGCTTGATGGCAGCCCCGGCTCGATCCTGTTTTTGATCCAAACGTCGGAAATGCTCCTTAAAGTTCCACGGGATTCCAAGGACGAGTTTCAGTCGAGTCTCGTTGATTGGGCGGGCGGTGAGGCAAACCCGTCTCACCGCTAACATACAAGTATCGTGTTCCAAAGCTATGAGGCTCTTTGAGAAAACAACAAATGTATGAATGAAATGTAGGTACCAGCTCGTCGACTATCTTAGTATCTGTAACGCAAAGGGCGTCTAGGAGTCTGACAGACTCTAGAGATCAGCCCAGAGCGAGATAACTCATTTGATGATCTTATTTCCCCCTAAAAAGGGCTGATTCAAGCAGCAGTGCTAATCACGTTTCGTATTGTTAGGAGATTCCTCTCCCAAGACCCCTAACCACAGGCAACCCCGATACTGTTCCCGATGCTGGTCCTACCAGCAGATTTGTATATTTTAAAATGTTTTTGTTACTTTTCACAAAAAGAAACAGATTATTATTCATTTTTATTCGGTACTCCTCTGCCCAACCCCTCAGGGATTACAGGCGTTATGTTAAATTACTTGAGGTCGCTAGTTCTAGCAATTCTTATCATTATTTGGTGAATATCGGCACTTTCAAAAATTGAAAAATGTATGAAAATTACGAATCTTCGAACTTGTATCACTTGGCCGAGAGCAATCCTACAACTTTTGTGCCATAGTAACTATTGCTCCAAATGACTAGTACTACCTATACCAACCAATAATACAAAAGGTACCAATTTTTTTCGTTGGCACTTTCAGAAATGGCCCAAAAAAAATGATGTCCTTTGAAAAATGTTTCAAAAAGGTTTTGACAACATTTTCTCCAGATTGCAACTCTTCATTAACTTTTTCACTATTGTTACTAACTGAAATATTTGTTTTTATGGTAATGAATGAAAAAAGTTCAGTTTTTTGCAAAACGTTACAAACCGGTAAGAACAACCTAATTCTAAAATTGCAGCGTGTTCCTACTTTTTTACCCTTGTTACTAACAAATAGCACTGTTTTTTTAATAATAAACAATGTTCAATTTGTTGTAAAACGCTGCAAATTTGATATACGTTACGAAACGGTAAAAACAACTTAATTACAAATTTACAGCGAGTTACAAATCAAATCAAATCAAATCAAATCAAATCGTTTATTTCAACTAGGCCAATTACAGGCACTTATGAATTGTCAAAAGACATAAAATAAAACAAGTATAAAAATAGTTATGGTGCTACGGTCCCAGACACAAGACATAAAAACTGTGAAAGTACCGTAGGTGCTCATTCCAAGGCGTAGATCTCTATGGAGAAGAATGAGCAAGAAACTCCATGGACACTCTTTTTCAATCGCCAAAATGATTACATTAAATTTTGTTACATCATTCATCATCAGGTGGTACATTATGTGAGAACGATGTGGCAAGATAATAGTGTCCATAGTAAAATAAAAAGACAATTCAAAACAAAGTTATTAATAATTAAAATAGACCGTGGCAGCTAAGAGATGACCAGTCCCAACTGACAGCGCCCGTTCACGAACATGACACATATATCAGCACCATTCAGCTCAACCATTTTGAAGGGAGCTAAATGATCCGACACACGCGCCACTATCAGCGAGACATTTGAGTGAGCATGACATACTCTCACCCGCCAGGGTCATTCAAGTCAATAAGAGACGTAGGTACTCAGTGAATGACAGCTCTGAAGTACATAGTACTCACACAATGTCGGCTATGAAGCTATATAATACAAGGAAGATTGAGTCTATACAATGCAAATCCAGTTGTACAATCTTCAGCAGCTCCAACAAGAATACTAAATAATCGCTATCAATATTTATCCTACACTGTCAGGTGGAGCAGGACCAGCATGGAGCCAAGCATCATTATCAGCGATATAATCGCCTAGTTTATAATAAGCCCGCTTACATAGTGTGCGTTTAACACATGATTTAAATTTAGTCTCATTCAATTCAAGAACATTTTGTGGTATTTTATTATAGCACTTTAAACAGTACCCCATGAAAGAATAGTCCACTTTGGCGAGTCTGAAGCCCGGCTGAACTAACTGATCCCTATTTCTAGTGTGATAGTTGTGTCTGTCACCTCTCTTACTAAAAAGATGCAGATTTTTCCTAACGTACATTATATTTTCATAGATGTATTGACAAGGTACTGTCATGATGTTAATTTCCTTAAACAGTTCTCTGAGAGAATCGCGTCTACGGAGATTGTATAAGGCCCTGATGGCTCTCTTTTGTAAAATGAAAATAGATTCGATGTCAGCGGCCCGTCCCCACAATAAAATGCCATAAGACATGATACTGTGAAAGTAACTGAAATAGACAATTCTAGCAGTATCTACATCGGTAAATTGACGGATTTTTCGAACAGCGTATGCTGCTGAACTTAGCCGCCCCGCAAGAGTTGTTAAATGGGGACTCCATTGAAGCCGTGCATCAAGCGTAATACCCAGGAAAACTGTTTTATCGACAAATTCAAGTTTCTCTTGATTCAATACTATATCATAATTTGTGCTTTTAACATTAGGTATGGCAAATCTTATACATTTGGTCTTTTTTCCATTTAATACTAAATTGTTTGCAGTAAACCAATCATGGACCTGACCTAAAGCATCATTTACGATGTCTAGATTTTGGGCCCGTCTATTTATCTTAAATATTAGGGAAGTGTCATCAGCAAATAACACCATATTGTGAGGTTGATTTTTTAATAAATAGGGTAGATCATTGATATATACAAGAAAGAGAAAAGGACCCAATATTGAGCCTTGCGGAACCCCCATTTTTACCTGTAAACCTTCTGAATTTACACCATTTATCTGAACTAGCTGCTGTCTATCACACAAATAAGATTTTATCAAACGTATTGCAAGTTTACTGAGACCGTAATGCTTAAGTTTAAAAAGCAAAGTATCGTGATTTACGCAATCAAATGCTTTGGAGAGGTCACAGAATATTCCTATGGCGTCTTGTGCCTCTTCCCATGCAGTAAATATGTGTTTCAATAGGGTAACACCGGCGTCAGTTGTACAACGTCCCTTGGTGAAACCATACTGTTGATTATGTAAAATTTTATTGGTGTTAAAATGGTTAAGCATCTGATCAAGCATGACCTTTTCAAAAACCTTGCTAAAAACGGGCAACACGGATACTGGTCTATAATTATTAGTGTCTTTAGTGTCTCCTGATTTGAAAAGAGGTATGACTTTACTGAATTTCATTAAGTCCGGGAAAACTCCTTGATCAACACACAAATTAAAAATTAAAGCCAAGTATGGTGCTATAGTCTCTACTATGGATGTACAAACTTTGATCGACATTCCCCAAAGATCTTCTGTTAGCTTAATTTTGATTTGCCGAAAAGCTTTAATAACCGTCATGGGGTTTATGTGCTTAAATACAAATTCAGCCGAGCAGCCAGGCACGTTTGCCTTCAATAAACCTATTGCGATATCGGGAGAGGAGTTAAGAGCCTCCGTGGTCTTTAATGGTATATCAGTAAAGAAATTTACAAATTCTTGAGCTACATCTCGATTTGAACTTTTAGGACCATGTGGTGTCTCCAACGTATACGTGGTGCTACGAGTTTTTTTCCTGCCAGTCTCATCATTTATTACTTTCCAAACTGTTTTTATTTTATTGTCTGAAGTTTTTATTTTATCACTTATGTGCATGGCTTTTGCAGCCTTGCAAGTATTTCTGAACACTTTCGAGTATGTAGAAACATACTTGTTAAAAGTTTCAGTGTTAATGTAAGGCTTAAGGCCATAGAGCTCAAATAGTCTTTCCCTACTTTTTCTTATACCAGCAGTCGCCCAGTCACTAAACACAAATTTAGGGCAAATAGTTTTAGTCTTCTTTTCAAAAGATTTATTGAATTCCGAATGAACTATTGAAAAGAAACCATTATAAAATGTATTGACTCTAATGTCGTCCACACTAGGGCTCATAATACTTAATCTATTGAATACGGATTCATTAAATTTATTTAATTTGTTAGTTGTTATTGGTCTATATGAAATCTGAACTTGTTGTTTAGTTGATTTACACTTAAAAGTTACCGTTTGTCCACTATGATCAGACGGCAGACAACTAACTATTGCTTTATCCGAATAATCACAATTGCAGAAAACATTATCAATACAAGTAGCAGAAGTTGGAGTCACCCTAGTAGGTTCCATAAAAATATTGGTCAAATCAAATGACTTAAAAAGATTTAATAATCTATTGCTATTTAAATTTTCTTCCAAAATATTGATATTAAAATCACCACAAATAACTGCGGATTTATTAGTGTCTGCAAGCTTTGCTAGGACATCTTCCATTATTGATTCGAATAAGGAGAAATTTTGATATTTTGGGGGTCTGTACACACACACTATTACATGCCTATCTAGCTCAACACAGGACAGTTCGATACAATGTTCAACAGAGAGACCTACTATGTCATTACGTTCTTTACATTTAATACATTTTTTAATTAATATTAAGGAACCTCCACGCATCATAGATTTACGTGTAAAACAACTGCCCACAGTGTAGTTATTATAATTAATTAACATTTGGTAATCCTTCAACCAATGTTCGGTAAAACAGATGATGTCAAACATGGTTTTTTCTAAAAATATTTCTATTTCCAATAATTTCGAAGAGATACCTTGAATGTTCTGATGGAGTAATTTCAAGGTATTCTGAGGCCCTTTTTTTAAACTAAATAATTGATTGCAAGAAGGAAGGTCTTTATGAGATGCTATATTGCTAATGGTACCTTCTTTTGTCTTATTTACAAGTTTAAAGAAAAATAAATACTATCCGGAGGGAGCCCCTGGACACCCATGCCATCACCAGGCAAAAATATCCTACTACTAGTAGACCCACAGTGAGATTGGGAATCTTCCATGGTGACACATGGATCCTCCTTCATACAACTAAAACTATTACTAAAACTACTACTATCTATATGTACACAACAAGACGAAGACATACTACTTATGTCTGAGTGAATATTAAAACTTAATAGACTAGCTATTATGTGTCTATATCTAATAGGCAGATATGCTGAATCCCGGGTCGACCTAAGTTTATCAACAACAGTGTTGATGTCTAAGAATAAAAGTTTGTCACTATAATGAGTTGTTAAAAACTGTACATGCTTATTCAGCCTATGTATATGATTGTTTTGTTTGTTTGATAGCCTCTCAAAATAGGGAAATGCACACAAAATAATTTTCTTATAATCTAATTTTAACAACTCTGCTACACTGTCAGTGATGTCTTTTGTTCCAATCTTAGAACTATTGCCAATAAATATAGTAACAGTTGTATTAGGATAACACACATTTGTAGCGACTGATGCCATAATATCTTTGTAGTTAGAATGTGGCATGCAATGATTTAAAGTACAATAACTTAGATTATTACTTAATAAATTACCTAGCCCTCTGCCTATACTGTCGGAGAACATAACTGAGTGACACTCACTATGACTATTTGGAGATACAAAACTATTAATCTCAGGCTGATTATTGTAAACAATGTCAGATATTAAATTTTGACAGCTGATACTGTCCGGAGTCCTCACAGCTTGAGACGGGTCCTCCGTTGCTTGAGGCTGGAGGACATCCGGATTGGGTTCCATCTGACAGGAACACCGAGTATTGCTGAGAGTCAGCAAGTCTACTTTGTCCACCAATTGATTTGTGGCAAGAATATGCTCTTTAATTTGATTTTTAGAGCTTTCATATTTATTAGTCAAAGATTTTAGTGACTGATTCAAAGCCTTTATTTCAGATTGTAAGCGCTGAGTGTCTATTTCATAAATGTGTATACTATCTTCCAATTTAATCTGATAGTTATTTAATTTACTAACCAATGAAACACGCTCTTTCCTTAATTGAATATTTTTAGAAAAGTAATTTTGTTGTTTCTTATATTTATTACATTTTTTAATTATTTTATTTAATCTTGCATATTTCTTTATTCTATTTTGACTAGTTTTATGAGAGTAGTTTTGTTTTAATACAGAATCTTCAGTCAGATCTATAGTAATTAAGGGAGAGGGGTTACAATTACTATTTAATATTTCATTGTACAAGTTATTTGTTTGAATAATTTGAGAACTTTCTTTTTCTTTTTGTAAGTTTAAAATCAAATCATTAGCATAAATAAGTTCATTTTCTAGTTCCCTAACCTTACATAAAGCCTCCTCATACAAATTAGAGCAATTCTTGAACCCATCCATGACCATCCGCAGCTGATCCCGTTCATCAACAACGTCCAAGAATTGCTGATGAAGGTCAACTAACTCCCGTTTTAGGCTTGAGTTATTGGTATTAACCTTAACGATCTCCACCTCACTCTCTTCTCTCTCTTGTAACAGTTGTTGGACTTTGAGATTTGATTCCTTCAGCTCATGGAGAGCTGTTCTCAACTTAAGCTCCATATCCTGAGCAGCAGCCTTACGGGTCATCACAGGCATGGTTATTGGATTGGTTACTGAAATTGAGAAATAGAAATGGTGAGAACAGGATAAATCAATGGAGAAAAGTTAGTGATAAAAAGGGGGAAACATGAAATTGTTAAAAAAACAAGGGAAGAAGTGCTAAGTGAAATAAGGTAGGCTGATTTATTAGCATCAAATATGCTATCAATACAAATTGGGAATTGTATTTTATTGGTTTTATTGTCTTAAGACCCCTTTTTTTTTTCTTTTTTCTTGTAGTGGGTACTTTGCTAAGTGCACAAAAAAAAAAAAGTAGTTTAATTTTTTTATATTGTCATTACATGTAGACAATAATGCTCAATAAGTATCTTATAAGGTTTATAAATGTAGATATTTATTAACTATGTATTGCTAAGAAGTTAGTCAATCTTCAAAAAGTTCATATAATATGTAAACAAATGATTTTGCAACCACCAATGTAGTGCAAAAATAGCAAAAATATATTGTAATGTGTTGGAATTGGCGTTTGAAATACAGTAATAACAAATGTGTGCTAATTTAAAAGTAAAAAAAGTGAACAATACTCCCCGATTGGATCCGTAGTATGTGCGTCAGCTGATTGTTTTAGGTTACCGGCAACTGTGTGTTACCGAAAACTTTTTATTCTGGTCCAATTATTAAGAAAACAATATTCCTGCGTATTTGCACAATAACAATACGATTACACATTAAAATATAGTTGATTATAGCCTAATTACTAATTTAATTTAATTATAAAATACGGAACAAAAATTTGACATGTTACTCTGACAGTGTTGCCAGGGAAAAAAAAAAAAACTGGGTCTAAAAACTGCCAGTAATGCAGTAAACTCATAATAATGAGTTTACTGCAACAACATTAATTCAATTATGTATTTTATCGTAAGGCGCGTTTCCATTATGCAATCATGGACCTAAAAAAAACAATGCGTATGTCGCAAAACGCTGCAACTTCACTTAAGAAACGATTGAAGCACCACAAATTTGCGACGGCCTTTATATGTTGAGTTTGTTGGCAATGCCATTAACGAAAAACCATTTTCACCCCTTTTTAAACCTTTTCGACCCTTAAGTACACTCCATTGCAACTTGTTAGTTTACCTTCCTTACCTAAAAATTTCAGCGTGTTACTAATTATTTTCGGGTTTAGGCTTTAGTGACTGGACTAATAGAATTTTATGCTAATGTAAAGTAAGGCTTTCTCTTTTAATCAATATAACTTATTTGAGTTTGAGAGGATTTTAATGGAAATGAGTTTTTTTTTATGGAATATCATCCGCCATATGATTTTTTTAAAATTCAGAATCGCGGTACCCAACGAAAGTTTTATTTAGTTTCAGGACAACCTGCGACCTACAGATTCAGTACATCCGATACTGTTGGAATGAAATGGATTAAGAATTCGACGCCTTTAGGTAGGAACATCAGTGACTCGGTTGGAAAGGGAATCAGATGTACCTAAATTAGGAGATCAAGGTTCAAATCCTGCTGCCCGGTTCGTCGAATTTTTCTTTTCGTACAAAATATTTGAATTTCGTGACGCATCCGTAAATTAATTAAATAATAAAGTATAAAACTCTAATAACAAAAAATAGCTTAGCGAAACATCTTTTTTGTTCCACTAGGAGGAATGCATTTTGAATTATGGCGACATAGTTACATAATGTTTGGTAAAGTGGTTTTAAAAATACATTTATCTCATACTAATGCGAGATAAAATGATTATTTAAATTAATAGGTAATTATGTTAGTAGGTAAAAAAAAACTCTGACAAAGACACATATTACCATACATGGTGTAACTATGTTGTCATCATACAATACACATACCTGCAGGGAGAAAGAAGTCAGAAAAGTTGTGTCTCCAAGGTTCAATTTTCGACTTATAACTCTGAAACCTGACACTATAGGACATTACATATGTCCATTGTCGGCAATTCCAAAAAAAGAACAAAATGGCGGGCCCGCTCAGGCCAAAACATGTCAAAGCCCTCTGCTAATCAATTCAAAACGCGTTGGAGCTTCCATACGATTGATATTTGAGGCCAAAACCTAAACTACATTAAAATTACCATTTTATGGTTTGATTATTCAATACTGTTTAAGAATTAAAGTCACAGTGGCACAAACTAAATGAAGCTTTTAATTTAGTTAAAAACCAAAGACACTTACTTATAGGATATCCTAAAGCAAAATCATTACTCTGTGTACAGAATATTGCAAATATTCCTGCTCTTCCTAGATTCAGTGGTTTAGATACCAGCATGGTTACTATCATAACACCAAAGAATACTAAGCCCTTAGCAAGGAGTATTGCAAGAAGGAACATCCAGTTCACCATACTGAAGTCCAGTTGAGCCAGTGACAGGAATATCAGAGACGGCAAAGCAAAGGTTCCCACAAATGTTGCGATGCCTTTAGACTCTGTAGCTGAGACCACATTGAGACGACCTGCTATGTACCTAAAATATTAATTGTATATTTATTGTGATCATAATATATATATATTTTTTTCGATAAGGTTTAGTAATTTTGTTGTGTAAAAAATTTCCAAAGGCAAGTACATCGAAAAAAACTTGTTTAACTCATAAAAGCTGCTATATCTGCTAAAATATAAAAGATATAATATGGCTTCGGGACTTTATTTAGAACTATTCAAAGCGGACATTTTTGCCATACATTTTTTCAATTATATACAGTGTTAAGGCAGCGCATGCTAATAACTGTGTTGGAAGAGCCATTTTTTTCCGCCCAGCTTGATAAAAATTGAGATATTTCGGCTAATATGCATGATATCTTTATAATTTATAGCCTATAGTTCACGGATAATGTAGCTTGGTTCCCACCAATGAAACAATTTTTAGGTTCATTACCCGGAGATTACCCCCTACATACAAACTTACAGTCATCCAGTTACCTCTTTATATATTAGTATAGACTAAATTAAAATAAAACTAAACTATTACAGAGCATGGAAAAATTCAGTCAACTAGCTGGAAAGCTATTTTATGTTCCATTCCTACACGTCTACATTCCTATTCCATGCCTACACTCCCTTATTATTTTTATACAATCATTTTTCCATGCATCATTTGCCGTGGGGAAATCTGTAAAAATATAGCAGAATACAATTAACCTCTAAATAGTAACATAAAATATATTGTGTACTCCTAATTTTAATTAATTTGAACCATGAAATAGTTGCAACACTTTGGATTTCAAGATGTTTATTAAAATTGACGTAAAATGAGAAATAAGCTTCAAATTGACATGCTTAACTATGAAAAGTGATCCCCTGGCTTTTTTAATTGATACTATGGTTTAGACAACTTTTTGCACTCTCACCGCATACTTTGATTTTTATTAGACAAAATAACGCCGAATAATACGCGAGCGTCGTTCGAAGCGTAATGGCCGACGGCTGACTTACTATGGTGTGGAATGTGTGTGTGCTGGCGTGTGTGGACAAGCGCACTGACTTATATGTGCTTCACTTGTTTCTTAGTGACAGTTCCGTCGCCTTTTTTTTTAGGTATGTATGCAAGTGCTTGCATACAAGTATGACGTCGGACATGTAAGCAATGGGGAAGGCAAGTGTCAAAGTGAAAATGACAGTTTGGTTACCTCAAAGAACTGTAAAATCAAAGGAATTTTCCTTCAAACCATTTATTGATGTAAAATGACTAGACTGTTGTGTAATAATCTGTAAAACCTGATGGAATACACTTTTCAAAACCAATATCTACTTTTCTTTGTAAGTACCAGTATTGCATCGCTCGAAAATCGAAGAATTATCACCTGGAACGAGTTTAAATAGTTGTGGTGTTAAAAATTAAATATATTGTGATATTTCTCGAATCTAATAGAAAAAAGGTTAAAATTACTGACTTAAAACATTATGAGTATTTTATCAAAATAGAAAGTCAAAACCAGCATTATATTCTTGATAAAGGAGAGGACAGGTAAAACATACCTAAACTCAAAAATTGAAACCTCAACTACAAGTCTTGTGGATTTGGTAAAATCAAATGTATAACCACTCAATTAAATCACTTTTTTCCTCTTGTAGATGCGCCGCGGCGTTTTAATTCTTCTTTTAGTATATAGTAATTGCATGGACTCTATAGATTTTCCATATTTGTTTGTAAAAAGATGATACTCAATTTTTATAACAAATAATCTTGTTTGTTTTTTTGTACAAGGTAGACGTGGGGACCAACTATCGCAGCGCCATCTACGATTAGCTTTGAGTTGCCATCCCCATTGGAACCACGATTTTGTTTAACTTGCAGCTTGCATACAAGTTGTTGTTTCCACTATACAATTTGCATGCAACTTGCAACTTGTATGCAAGTCACTTGCATAATGGAAACGCGCCTTTAAAATGACACTGTCAGCTTCAGAGTAAACTCACACCCTTTTGGTTTTTTTTTTAAAACATTGCCCCACACTAGGAATCTCCTGTACAAACATAAAAACACTCATACACAAACACCCAGACCCAGAACAAATAGGTACTTGTAGATCATACAAATATTTGTTCCGTGCGGGAATCGAACTCGCGACACGCTACGCAGCAGTCCAATCGCTCAGCCGGTGTATTCCCGTTCGTCCACTCGACTTCGCCCCACTAGTGGGACGAACGGGAATTTACAAAAATAATATTTAATTTGTTCCCGATCGTCCCACTCCTAATTCAAGAGGGGACGAACGGGAATATGTTCTTCGATTAGTGCCATTCGTCTCACTAAAAAGATTTGTGCAGAAATATGTTTATTCGTTGTTTCGTAGTTTGCTTGTCCTTTACTCCACTTCGTTGTCGACAAGCGCTATACATTTTTGCTTATAAATTTATTTTAATTTTTATAAATCGCAAGTTGAAAAAATATTGGTAAAATGACGGATTTTTATTCCTTTTTGTTTTTTTTACAAGTCCACCGGTCTATATATTTATGGGACCATATAGAACTACAAAAAAGAAATAATGCTTCCCATTCGTCCACTCAAAAAATGTAGTGGGACCATCGGGAAAATAAATACGAATTCCGTTCGTCCCTAGGGGGACGAAGTCAAGTGGACGAACGGGAAACACGGATTTTGCAGTTTTGGCTATTTGTGACTTTGGTGCACCGAAGGTGCGATGTCTTTTCAATAAAAACAATAAAATGTCAGTGTCACATTGCACTTAGCAGAAAAAATTGGATTCGCGTTATTTTCCTGCATTTTCTGCTTTTGGTCCTATTCTAGAGTAGTGTATCCGGTGTTATTTCCATGCTAACTCACTGGAAAGCGAGATACTGGATCAGTGACACCGATAAATATCAAGTGGCTAGAAATAACTGTCAAACTCACTGTAAAAGGCCTCATAGTACGAAATAAATATAATTACATAACATATTTTTTTACTAATGTAGGCATTAATTATTATTAGTCAATTAAAACACTAAAAGGAATCAAGCTTTGTTATACCTATTGAACAATATATATAACCAGAAATTGTTTCGTTCGGGAAAACTAGATGTCGCTGTTGTCCATTGCCCGAAAAACCCGTGAAGTTAGATCTCTATGGTCTATTAGTAAAAGTACTCTTGGTTCAAACTTCTACAATAAAAAAGAAATATAGGGAATGAATAATATCTAATAAATTTTCCGTATAATTGGTTATATTTAACACCGGTATTAATGTTTTTCTTCTCAAATAATTATCTATTATCACCCGTCGTCAAATCTTCCCAAAATATTTTTTTACCACCGCAATGCAATACCTTGGCTGGTTACTGCCTTACTGGTTGACAGCTGTTTGACACTGACACTGACAAATGACACTGAATAAATTAGGGATGTCGATCTCGGTTAATCGAATAATCGATTTTTAGAGCCAAAAAGATCGATTTAATAGACGAAAAAAAAGGTCGACATAAAAATGTAGAACCGGAAGTCGCCACTGTCTTCGCGCTACCAGCACTTCGAATGATTTTACTTTATTTTTATTCACTTTTTACGTTAGTTTTATGGCACAATAATAAACCTAACAAACCTGCGGGCTTTGTTTACATCAAATATCAAAGATTTGAAAACGCTGTCAGAAACAACAAGAAACAGAAACAACGGACAAGCTGTAAATGTATGTAGTATTGAATCGATTCAGTAAATCGATACTTTAGCCCCTGAAAATTGATTTAATTTTTTGGTATCATTCGACTAGTTTGTGAGATTGTTGCTAGTAAATAAAAATAATATATAGGGCAAAGGCTGGCAATGACAAATTTGGGAAAATTCCGTTTCCGGTTGGCGGCCATTATCGAGTTGTTCGTTCGCCGGGTCTGAGAAAGGTCGCTAGTGAATGAAAAAAAATTAAGAATTCCAAATTCTCTCTAATCGAGAGGTCAGTATTAGTTTGTGAGCATTTGTACTAGATTATTGCTAATTTAAACTTTATTTTGTTTTTATGCGTGATTGTCATCATCTTGTTCCAGATACCTACCCAAGCGATCAACACCTCATAAGACCACAGCAAAGACCCACAACGCTTCAGGATGCAGTACAACGGATTCCACAACCAGCATCCGATGTAAGTATCTGATGTAATTATCAAAGATTCACCATTTCTAAGGCCTTTCATAGAATATCGATCGTGTACTTCACGGGGCGGCCATTTTGTGAAGTGCATACATTCTGCTCAGCTGATGTTGAACGCAGCCCATGAAAAATCAATAGTTCCGTTTTCTAGAAATATCTCTTTCTCTCTAAAGATTTTGACTTTTTATAAGGATGTTACGTTTTGGATACGTTGAATCTTCATAATTTAGTGCAACACTACCCACTTCTAATGTATGTTGATCAGACTTTAGTACATGTCTCGTTCACGAGGCGTTGTTGGAGACCATTTTCACTTAGATCCGTAACCAACTTATTATTAAAATTTTAACAGATTTGATGTGTATACAACTCCTTTGTGACCGATCCGGATTTTCAATCTAGTGCATTCTCAAATTAGTGAGCTGTTGATTATTTTTTTCTCATGGCTTTTAACACCTCGGACTACAAAGGCCTAACCCTACCATTACTTAGTTTTGTCTCATACAAACAAAACATAAATACAAACTAATTGAAATACACGCAAATCGTAAAACGATGATCAAGCTCATTTATAAATTACAAAAAATTGTTTGTGTTTTCTTTAGCAAATGCATAATAGTTTGGAAATTGGGAATGTGAATTAAGCTTGTAGTTATCCAATCTGCTTATTCAATTGTGGCAACAGATGCATTTTTTGCATTCAAGCCATCTTTTTATTGTTGAATTAAGACTTAGAAATGTATACTTTCACTCTTGTTAGTGTATGAGTGGGGCGGGATGGTATCAGTCAGCTTTAAGAATATTAGCCTTATTCCATTTTGAAAAAGTGGTCACTGTGGTAACAGCTGATACAGTGGGAGAAATACATGATATTTTTTATATGAGCTATAAATTGACATAAGCATAATTTGATTATAACAAGTTGTCTCATCGGGATCTTAATAATTATGTTTAACAAAAGGAGTTTTTGTTGTCAGCAGTAATCTGTCTCAAACAATTTTTATGAAATAATATTATTGATAGTATTAGCCTACAGGTTACCCTGTGGTGAGCAAGGAGAGGTTGAGAGTTATCCTGATGCAGAAATCATGCGGTCAAGCAATCACCTCTTCAATTATTATCTACAAAACTTTTTTTTTTTTTTCATATTCAAAGTAATACAGTCTAGATAATTATAGTATTATAGTACTGACCTTGACTGTATTACTAATAAGTATTTTAACTGAGACAGATCTACATGAAAGGTAAGGTGTTATACAATTTCTCTTTTCTTTGGATGGAAGGTACATATTTTTTCAAGTAAAAATAAACATTTACTGACAATACAGTTTAATATTATAAGATTTGATGGTTAATTTCTGGACTTCCTTATGCTTATTATTATTTTTATATCTAAAATTAATTAAAATATAGTAGAGCCTCTTCAATATGGGATTATGTAGACAGCCTCTACAATTATTTAGATTGCTATAACAAAGCTTGTCACAACATTGGCTCTGACCTGAATTGAAAAAATTGAACACAGGTAAGTTTTTCAGATGAGATTATGAAAAAAAAGTAAGTACAATATTCTCGTAGCTGACAAACAAACTGGCAGACCTGGAACAACCTTTGTAGGCTTTGTGATAATTGGAACCCACAAAGCCAAATAAATAACTGACCTGACCCAGGTTAAGTATGGGATACAAAACTCCTTTTTTATGGTACCTAGTCTATGCTGTCATTATAAAGGAGCAGCGACACGTAAGTAGTAGAGGCCGCACTTCGGCTGAAGTCCTTTTGTCGCGGCGCTAGTGTATGTCATTACATCGAATTTCATTAATAAATGTAGGACTAGTATCATGAATTTTCTACAGGACTTCAGTTGTTGTGACATGGACTCCCATTGACTTAATGTTGTTTAAAAATAGTCATCAGATTAGGATTTGAATTGTTATTATTATGGCAGAGCTCTACTGTATTGTCTTTTTGTTAGTAACATGTTTGTGTACCACGAAATTCATGTCGAAATTGTGAACATCTAATAAAAAATTATGAATGCCTTACCTTGACTGACATTTATTTTCCTTACATTATGTAAGTACATAAAAGCTATTTAAAATATGTTTTAAAGGTTTATCAAGAGTTATGAATGTACTTAGAATTATTTCTTCCCACTTACTGGCTTACATTAGTGATCACTTTGAAAGTTATTATCTTTAGTTAATTATAACATATGTATTTAACCACTTTAAGTTTCAGGCCTCGACCAGACCGGAATGAACAATTCGGTAAAATACCATTTTTTAATGGAATGGATTTTGGTGGACCTAAAAATTTTGGACCTAGAAACATGGGAAACAAACCCAATTTTCGCCCCAGAAATGACTTCAATGGAATGAGGAATGATTTCAAAAATGAAAATGCTGGAAATCAAGGTGATTTTGGTGGACCAAAAGATTTCAACAAAATGAAAAACAACTACAACCAACCCATGAAGAAAGATTATGAAACCGATAAAATGGCAGGTGGAAATATGCAGTTTTATGGAGCTAATGGAAAACCTGAGTTTGGAGGTCCAAAACAAGGCTGTCCCAAAAATAATTTTGGCCCCAAAAATTTCAATCAAAATGGACCCCAAAATTATGGGCCCAAAAAAGTTTTCAATCCCAACAATATGCAACAAGCTGTTTTTGACGCCAAACAAAGAGGAAAGAAGACTAAACATCCTGGAGATAGTTTGGTTAAGCCCATGTGGGATTTATCACAGCTTGAGCCAATCCAAAAAGATTTCTATAAACCACATGCCAATGTAGAAGGTCGTTCTGATGAAGATGTTCAGAAGTTCAGAGTCTCCAAGGAAATTACAGTCAGTGGCAATAATATTCCACGCCCTAATCAGATTTTGATGAAGGCAATTTCCCTGATCACATAATGACCACCATCAAGGAACAGGGTTGGGCTGAGCCTACTGGCATCCAAGCTCAGGGTTGGCCTATTGCATTGTCTGGCCGCGATATGGTAGGCATTGCATCAACTGGATCTGGTAAAACTCTTGCATACATGTTACCTGCTGCTGTTCACATTGTAAATCAACAGCGCATCCAGCGTGGCGATGGCCCTATTGCCCTTATTCTTGCACCTACTAGGGAATTGGCACAGCAAATTCAATCTGTTGCTCAGAGCTACAGTGCACGTGGCTGTATTAGAAACACTTGCCTGTTTGGGGGCTCACCAAAAGGACCTCAAGCTAGAGATCTGGAGAGGGGAGTTGAGATAGTGATTGCTACCCCTGGGCGATTGATTGATTTCCTGGAACGTGGCACAACTAACTTGCGCCGTTGCACTTATTTAGTTCTGGATGAAGCTGACAGAATGTTAGATATGGGCTTTGAACCCCAAATCCGTAAGATCATTGAACAGATTCGCCCAGATCGCCAAGTATTGATGTGGTCTGCCACATGGCCCAAGGAAATTCAAGCTCTCGCTGAAGATTTCTTAAATGATTATGTCAAAGTTAACATTGGTTCATTGAATCTATCTGCCAATAATAACATAAAACAAATAATTGAAGTTTGTGAAGAGCACGAAAAAGAGATCAAGTTGACTAACTTGCTAAAAGAGATTTCTCAAGAGAGGGATAATAAAGTAATTGTTTTTGTGGAAACTAAGAAAAAGGTATGCTTTAATTACCATTATCACTCACCTTCATATTCAAATCATAATGAGTGTGAGCTCAGTAGACAATATAATTCCAGGTGGACGACATTGCTCGTGCTGTACGTCGCAAGGGTCACAATGCTCTTGCTATACATGGAGACAAGTCTCAAATTGAGCGCGATGCTGTTTTGACAGAATTTAGAAACGGCGCGACCAGTATCCTCATTGCCACAGATGTTGCAGCGCGTGGCCTTGACGTCGAGGACGTCAAGTTTGTGATCAACTTTGATTACCCAAATTCTTCTGAGGATTACATTCATAGAATTGGTTAGTTTCTTTTTATTATTTGAATTTGAGATGTTACAAGTTCATTGAATTATTATTATTATTGAAACTTCACTTTACTCATTAACATGATTTTATCTGTTTGACTTTTTAACTTTATTTGAAATAAAATAAATGTCTATTTAAACCAGGTTGACAATCAGCGATTGAAAATAATAAACCTATCCTGTAAAGCGACCCTTAGCCCATTTCATTGTAATGACAAAGTAACATTTTGTTGATAGCTAATACATGCTTAATTATTTAGGTCGTACTGGACGTTGCCAACAGTCAGGAACAGCTTACACTTACTTCACTTCCGGAGATGCGCGCCAAGCTCGGGGCTTACTTGCTGTCCTTCGCGAAACTGGCCAGAATCCGCCAGCCAAGTTAAATGATATGGCTCGTAGTAACAACAATAACTCTGGTAAGTTTGGATAACATTCATACCAATGAAAAGTACGCATAAAGCTAAACACATATTTCACAAAATCTCTATTTACTTGCAGGTCGCAACCGCTGGCAACAGCGCAAAGAAAATAACAGTGGAGCAAGTTCACCACGGCAGCAACAAAATAACCAGTGGAACAATAAGATGGCTAACTCAAACCCTGAAGAAAACCAAAACTCGTATCAAAACCGTGGTGGAAACCCACAACAAGCTCCTCGATTCTCAAACCAAAACCAAGGAAACCAGGGTTATAGACAGAACAGTTATCAAAAGCAAGTTCCATTCCCTAGCCCCAATGTATTTGAATCCATGGGCAACTACCAGGGGGGTTATAATAATGGATATCAAAATGGGTACAATGGACAAAATGGATATGCCCAACGCCCTTACAACAGTTCGTATTTAAAATATATTTTTTATTTAAATGCTTTCCTATGAGAATTTACCTAAACTTATAATTATTTTATTTATTTAGATATGCGCAATGGCGGTCAACAGTATCGCAATAACAACACTGGTAACAAGACCAATGGCACAGGCTCATCATATGGATCTCCACCGCCACACTTTGCCACACCACAGCATTACCCCCAAATGCACCCTCATCACCAGGAGATGCTAGGTTTGTAATAATTCCGGATTTATTGAGTTTATAATTTTCAAGCTCATCATGCATTCTTGACTTTGTTTGATTACTACCATCTCTTTAATCTAATTTTAATTTTTCACAGGCGGAAAGTTCTACGGCGGTGGTGTTGGTGGGGGTGGTCCTTGCGGCTACCAAGCTGCAGTGGGTGTAAGCGGGCCTTATGCGCACTTGCCGCCTGGCCCTCTGCTATATGCGGCTCCTGTGCAGCAGTAATAAGATATTGACGACACACCGCCTCTAAGCACTACCTAAAAAGAACCAGTTTAATGTCGTACGCCAATTAGTAGGCGATTTCATTATCGACTAAATAGTATATTGATGTTCAGCATAGATTCCCTTTAAGCTCTCTCATCCGTGTTTTGGTACTTGAGCTATATCAGATAATCCTTATGTCTAAGCGGGGTGTTGATTCTTTCGATGTTAATAATATTTTATTAATTTCATCTTATTTTTGTTAGATCTGATTGAAGGCTTACAAAATTAATTTTACTTACAAAATGTGTGGACAATATATCTTTACCATAATGACTAATGTTAAAAATTGCATTGTCAACTAGATTACGATTACCTTTTAGAACATAAATACTTTGTCTATACCATGATGAAACTTTTGTGAATTCTCTTTCAGATCCATTTGAATTAAAGTTAATAATGTGTGTTAGGTTTATAAGATTATTCTCTGTTGGTCGCGTTAGTTATATGAAACATGGAAACCAGTTAACATATTTGAGCAATTGTGATATGCTACAAATGTAAAACTGTATTTTTGAAAATACCACACTTAAATTTATAAACAGCACTGATGCCACGAACAGAGAATTAAATTTTTCCAAAATATGATTGTGTAGTGGAACCTTATTATGAAGAAAAAAAATTGTCAGTTCCACTTTAGATTTTAATCATTTAGGAGTAGTTGGTGTGGGTACCCACTCGTGTAATCCCGGGTGCCTTTCGTTTTCTTTAAAGTGTCTATGTCTGTATGATGTACGAAATGCACGAAACATATAGAAGATTATTAAAAATTTAGGGGAAGTTTTTAATATGACAGAAATTTATCTGAAATATTTTGTATAAATTATTTTTACTATTAATCCAGTGGATAATGGGACAATTTAGTATTAGAAATTTAAAATACTTAAAAAACGCGTTATGAAAATGCTTTTGATATACTTCATAGCAACCATCTGTATTGCCAGATAAAATTGTGAATATTTTTCTTATGTAAAGTGATGTCAATGACATTTCAGTCACTGATTTCAACATTATTTTTTTATTAAAGATTAGGGACTAATTAGTCAGCGTCAATTCGATCTAAGACAAAGTGTGTGTATATAACATGCATTTAACTTAGAATGATAAATAATCAACCACAATGTTTACTTTAGTGATTCGTTCTTATTTTTGATTATTTTTATGTCATCATTTCAGATAAGTCGTCTAGTTACTTACTGGACGTAAACGGGTTCTAAAGGCTATTAATAAGAAAGTCAATAGGTACAAATTATACTGAAACTTATTATAACGTATTCAGATGCCCGTTACTGTCCAAAGATTTGGAAAAATCTGTGATATTTCATTACTATATAACCTGTCGTTGCGTTGGTCAATTGTAATGCATAAGAACACTTTCCTAAGTCTGGAATGTGTTTCCTAGACAAAAGTATATTTTTTGACTATTTGAACGAATTTCATGAGAATGTTTGTGACAACAAAGCTTGCAAGTCGTTCACAAATATATAATAATTATAATAGGTGTAAGATTTAATAATTTATTGTTATTCAATTTAGTTTTCCGTTAACCGTTAGGTGACGAAAATGAACCAGTTCAATGGGACGTAACAGTTATTATCTATAGTAAGAACCCCGTTATAAGATACGATGTAATAGCAACGGGTCTAATAAACGGATAAAGGGGGTGAACAACGTGTTTGTGAGTTTCGCATTCGTGACGAGTTTAAATGCGGGCTTGCTTTGTTATTTGTGTACAGTATAAGAGAAGACTGCCATGAAAGAATGTATATGTGCGTAATTTCGTCTCAAAGATGAATATCTTAATGCTAGCTGGCCAGGGAAGTCGTCGTTAGGTTTTTTTTTTTTACTATTTATTAAGTAGGTCTCTGGTGGCGTTAGGATGGCCATGCTAGTTATGCGTGCGTAATCGCAGGTAGCTCCTGTATTATTATGTACAAAGTACTGCACCCACCTCTACTAAACAACTGTGATAATAACACTAAGTAGCGTAGCAGGCGATTTATAGAACGTCCATGAGAAGGGATGACATCATATCTGACATATTGTATTGTGATAATATTTTTCTCTAAAGAAGACTGATTATTTCTTATTAATAAATATTTTGTACCTACATGTTCCACTTTGACTGAATGAATTAAGATGTCTGTATTTATATTCTTCTCTTGCTGTGTGTTTTCTCAAAAATTGAGTACTCACTATGTTGGATATGTGTCACAATGCCTTTCTATGCGGTCACCGAATTGATAAAATTGAATGTTCATTTTTTTTCTTTATTTGACAAATTATGTGGCAGCGGCAGTATGAGCACTAACTGTAGAGTATATTATTTGTTGTTAATTTGCAAAATTTTATTGATCCAGTATGTGGCAATGCAGATCTTCATAAATATTGATTATATTATCACGAGCGATTTATTATATGTAAAACTGTCCCAAAGGGAAGTCTTCTGAATGTTTCTAAGAAGTGCATTTCTTCTATGTAATACAGTATTAAATTCAGAATAATAAATGTATGATTATTAATTTAAAAGCATTTTAATTTTCACATCCTAGCATATCAGGCAACATTTTACAAGTTCTCAGATCAACCTGCATGTATGTAAGTTTGTCCGCGATTATGTCTCGTTTGGCCGAACCGATCTTGATGCCATTTTCACATAAA